>OX457041.1:39837330-40004830 GCA_949752735.1 Lumbricus terrestris
AGCTGGGGTACCCGGCGTTGCCCGGGAAATTTAGGATTCGACCCGCTTCGGCCACAACCCCACCACACAACACCCGACCACACTCCGGTCTGTACCAGTACGCCACCCGAGAAATTTGGGTCTCAGGAAAATTACCACCCCCATCCCACCCCCACACCCAACCCAGCCCTCCACCCCAACCTCCTCCAAACCCACCACCCCACTCCACCCCCATTCCACCCCCACTCCTCCCCTAACCCCCTCCGACCCCACTCCACCCCAACACAACTCCCACCCCATCCCCCTACATCCCACCCCTCCACTCCCCACCCCACCCCTCCATCCACCCTCACCCCAACCCCACCACACCCCAACCCCCACCCTCCACCACACCCTCACCCCCTCCACCCAAAACCCCACCCCTCCACCCCACCCCACCCCGACCCCACCCCTCACCACCCTCACCACACCTCTTACCCCACCCCATTTCACCCCACCCCTACCCCACCACGATCCCAACCCCCTCAACCTCACCCACCCCCATACCATCCCCACTCTACAACACCCCACCGCACTCCGACCTTCATCGGTACGCCACCCGCGATATTTGGGTTTAGGGACAAATTCCTCCACCCCCACCTCTTCCCACACCCGCTCCCCACCCCACCACACTATGACCTCCACCAGTACGCCACCCGTGAGAACGGTGAAATTAGGGTTTCCAGGAAAAATTCCCCCTCACCCCATTCTCCTAACCCTCTCCCCGCCCCCCACTCTCTTTCCCACCTCACCCCACCACACCGACCTGCACCAGTACGCCACCCGTGAAATAAGGATTTTCGTTAAAATTAAATTAGCAGCTCTCGCCATTTATATAATGACCATGGAAGCGTTTAAGAAGGTGTTTAACCATCTTAATGTTTTCGCCCCACGCTGGCCCCCTTGGTGGTAGAGATTCACCAACTACTGATCCGGGTGGTTCTGATGGCCCTCTATCCAGGAAAAAAATTTCATATAAATGGCTAAAAAATTTGGAAAACAATTTGGGGGTTTCGCACCCCACCCTGGCCCCCATGGTGGTAGAGAATCGCCAACCCCTCGACTTTGCGTCTCGTGCCGAGACCTACACAGTAGTGAAGGTTTGGAGTGAATAGCTCAAAAACTGTTGAAATGCATTCCGGACAAACAGACAGACAGACAGACAGACAGACACACGTTACAGAATCTTCTCTTTATTTATATAGATAAGAGAGAGAGAGAGACCGCTGAAACGTCATTTTATTTTTTCCAGACTTAAACTGTTATCGTGGTTCGGTTTTGAGCCAGACAGTTTTACTGGCACGTCATTTTAGAATTTGTCTATAACAAAATAATGTCATCCGTTCTGACATTTAACGAAAGCTCAAAGATTTTCACGCCACAGTTCAGCCGCAAATCCAATCGAGTTCGAATCCAGCTCCATCATCATTTGACAGATAAGGAAGATTACGGGGGTATATACAGCGGCCGACTGTCCAAAGTAAGTCGCTAATTTCTAGTTCTTATGTTCATAGGCGTACGAGGCGGGGGTCCAGGGGGCAAGTGCCCCCCTCAAATTTCGGGCAAATGTGTTTTTCGGGCAAAAGAGGCTTGGACGGGCAAAAAAATTTCGGCGATTTTTTTCGTGCAAAACAGGTACGGTACGGGAGGGATTTTTCGGGCACGCAGGGGTAAAAAAGGTCGTAAGATTTTAGAATTTTGGGCGAATGACTAAAAAAAAAAAGGTCGTCAGATTTTTCGGGCAAAAAATTGTTTTGCCCCCCACTGCCGAAATGTTCCGTACGCCTATGCTTATGTTTTATATTTAGGTCTATATACAATATACATAATAGCGTCATAATATGAAATCTCACATTGCCGCCGCAGTAAATTATAGATCTTCCGTCGAAATGCAGTCAGATGTTTTGCATTGAGAAATAATGCGCTGAATATTCATGAATACCGATACTTTCGTACATATATATATACTAGCTGGGGTACCCGGCGTTGCCCGGGAAATTTAGGATTCGACCCGCTTCGGCCACAACCCCACCACACAACACCCGACCACACTCCGGTCTGTACCAGTACGCCACCCGAGAAATTTGGGTCTCAGGAAAATTACCACCCCCATCCCACCCCCACACCCAACCCAGCCCTCCACCCCAACCTCCTCCAAACCCACCACCCCACTCCACCCCCATTCCACCCCCACTCCTCCCCTAACCCCCTCCGACCCCACTCCACCCCAACACAACTCCCACCCCATCCCCCTACATCCCACCCCTCCACTCCCCACCCCACCCCTCCATCCACCCTCACCCCAACCCCACCACACCCCAACCCCCACCCTCCACCACACCCTCACCCCCTCCACCCAAAACCCCACCCCTCCACCCCACCCCACCCCGACCCCACCCCTCACCACCCTCACCACACCTCTTACCCCACCCCATTTCACCCCACCCCTACCCCACCACGATCCCAACCCCCTCAACCTCACCCACCCCCATACCATCCCCACTCTACAACACCCCACCGCACTCCGACCTTCATCGGTACGCCACCCGCGATATTTGGGTTTAGGGACAAATTCCTCCACCCCCACCTCTTCCCACACCCGCTCCCCACCCCACCACACTATGACCTCCACCAGTACGCCACCCGTGAGAACGGTGAAATTAGGGTTTCCAGGAAAAATTCCCCCTCACCCCATTCTCCTAACCCTCTCCCCGCCCCCCACTCTCTTTCCCACCTCACCCCACCACACCGACCTGCACCAGTACGCCACCCGTGAAATAAGGATTTTCGTTAAAATTAAATTAGCAGCTCTCGCCATTTATATAATGACCATGGAAGCGTTTAAGAAGGTGTTTAACCATCTTAATGTTTTCGCCCCACGCTGGCCCCCTTGGTGGTAGAGATTCACCAACTACTGATCCGGGTGGTTCTGATGGCCCTCTATCCAGGAAAAAAATTTCATATAAATGGCTAAAAAATTTGGAAAACAATTTGGGGGTTTCGCACCCCACCCTGGCCCCCATGGTGGTAGAGAATCGCCAACCCCTCGACTTTGCGTCTCGTGCCGAGACCTACACAGTAGTGAAGGTTTGGAGTGAATAGCTCAAAAACTGTTGAAATGCATTCCGGACAAACAGACAGACAGACAGACAGACAGACACACGTTACAGAATCTTCTCTTTATTTATATAGATATATATGACAATATATATGTATAATTGTATATATCACAATTTATATGCATAATTTCTATGTATGACAATATATATATATATATATATATATATATATATATATATATATATATATGGATCACAAGGTGACAGGTCAGGAACGGCTTGGATGCGCAACTCGGTGTTGCGTGCGGACGACCGGCTGAAGCCTTTCCGCACTGCACGAGGACACATCTGCGGTTTGTGACTTTTGTCGTTGGTGCAGATGACCTTGGGTCGGCTGAGGGTGATTGCATGCCGGGCGGAATGCCCTACAACTGCAAGTCTGGCCAAGTTAAACAAATCGGACTCCCTAGTGGACCGTCATAATATATGACGTGAGACTCTATTGCTATCTGTTATTGGAATTTATTGTATCTGCAGAATAACTGTATAACCTTGAAGAGGCGGTATATAAATGCATATAATGAATGAATAACCGTTTATAAATAAATAAATAAATAAATATATATATATATATAGTCGATACTTTTCCATCTTTATATTTTCTGCTTCATTCTTCTCTTGCATACCATCTTCATTACGGTGCTGCAGTCCAGGGCTTTTTATGGGAATTTTTGGAATCGCACAACCAGCAATTTCAATCTGGTGCACCCCTTGGCCAGAAAATTTCTGATGACCTTTTTTAGTCTTCTCCATGAACTTACCAAAAAAACGTAATATTTTGTAGCTGCACAACCCTTTCCTTCCATTCTGGTAATCCATAGCAAATTACCCCAGGACCGGACTTAGGCATAGGCCTAGGCAGAGCAGGCAGTTGCCCGTAGCGCCAAGTTCTAGGGGGCGCCATTTCCACAAAGGGGGTCGCCATTTCCACAAAGGGGGCGCCATTTCCACAAAAGGGGCGCCATTTTTCAATAGTGTAGCCTATTTTAGTAGTCTTTTCTTCACTTGTAAACATTTTCCGCAAAATTGAATATTAGCCAGCCTTCAGTGAACTAATAAAAACAAATAAATTATATAATAAATTACTCAGTTGAGCGTATACAATGCTCTATAGCTAATTCACCTTTATATTCTGACGTGTTGAAAAACAATTGAGTGGGAATCTGAGGACGCCAAATGTAGGCCTATACTTTGCCTGGGGCGTCAAATGTGTGCTTTGTCTGGGGCGCCAAAATGCATGCTTTGCCTGGGGCGATATTTGGGGTAAGGCCGGTATCACAAAATAAAGTCTCCTCCTGAAACAGTCTCCCCCTTGCTGATACAGAGTCTCCGGGGGAGACTCTGTATCGGAAAAAGTCTCCCCCATTGAAACAGAATCTTTCCCTCTACGATACAAAGTCTCCCCCTACTAAAAATCGCCTCCTGTATTTCCGGACTTATAAAGTGTATAATTATTTGCTTAGATAAATGACTTTGTGTCCATTAGTGGAATTGGACATTACTGGTAATAAATTTAAAGTAATAATTAGAATCTTATGAAGTAGGTCAGTAGATAGATTAAGACTATTCTAGGACATTTGACCACAATCATGGTTAAACTTTTCCAAACCACCCATAACCATGCTTCAAAAATGTGCCGACCTATAACCATGGTTCAAAAATTTGTCAACCCAAACCATGGTTAAACTTTTCCCAACTTTTCCCAACTTTTCCAAAACTACCATAACCATGGTTAAACTTCTGCCAACCTCCCAAACCATGCTTCAAAAATCAGCCACCCCATAACCACCCCAGCACGCGCCTATGACTCATCATGCAGGGAATTTCCAGTAGTTTCGATGATGAGTCACCCGATCATAAAATTTTTTTTTCTTGTGTATATAAAATAACAAAAAAAATTTCTTGTATCAGTATAAAGATAATATCTTGTATATAAAATGAACTACGATACGTATAATCTGAAAGAATTGCGACAAATTCCAAAACAAAGAGGACAAAAAGGATACTCAAAACTACCAAAAGAGGAACTTATAGCGTTCATAAAGCATGGAGATCGACTAGGCGCTCGGGCACCAGACACCAAGGTTCCAGCGCGTACTCTGGGTACTATACGAGAATTGCGAGAAATTGCGAAAAAGAGAGGCACACGAGGATACTCAAGATTAGGAAAAGAGGAACTTACAGCACACGTGTCTACTATTTGGAAATTTGTGGGAAAAAATAAAGCTACTTTTTCGGATTGGTTGACTAGTGAGATTAGTCAGTTACCCCCTCAAATCAAACCACCCGTTCATAGGTTCAAACTTCAAGAGACTGCGACGGCTATCAAAGGGTTTACAAAAAGATACACGATCGAGGGCAACAACAGGGTCGATGTTGAATCTTTTCTCAAGGCTGTAAGATCGCAGGTAGTTAGGCTGTTAGCGAAAAATAGAGGGGTAAAAGTTCAACTTAATCTCATGTGTGTAATGGAGAAAGTAGACATAAAATCCGGCGAAATAGCAACGGCTGAGCCTAATTTCAAATCAAAGACTGATATTATTTTAGAAGCAACCGATGTGAAGGAAATATATACCAACGCAGTGGATAAAATTAAGGAGAGCATGGCAAGTTATCAGATGCGAGGTAGCAATTGGCGATTCAGAGCCGTTTCGAAATTAGATATCGATACAGTGGTATACAAGCCATTGAAAGGTAGTTCATATATTCAGCTTCCCGAGTATTTAGCCAATAAAAAGGCCATTATTAACATGAAAAATGATGACGACGAATGTTTCAAATGGTGTATTACTAGAGCGTTGAATCCAGTTGATGAACACCCTGAAAGAATCACTAAAGACCTAGTAGAACAATCTAAGAAACTTGATTGGGGTGGTATCGTGTTCCCAGTTGCTGCTGATGCTAATATTATAAATAAATTTGAGCGTAGTAATAACATTAGCGTTAGCGTATTCGGCTTTGAAAAGAGCGTATACCCATTATACATATCGAAGCATGAAAGTGATACCTGTGTAGATCTACTGCTTATTTCTGACGATGAAAAGAAGCATTACTGTTGGATCAAGAACTTTAATAGATTGATGGCGGCACGAACAGAAAAATCTGTAAATTCGATGCACTATTGCAGAAGATGTTTAATCGGTTACAGAACGAAAGACTCGCTTAACAAACACATCGAGTACTGTTCGCAACATGACGCCCAACGAATAGAACTCCCAAGCCCAGGAACTATGTTGAGTTTTAAAAATTATTATCGAAAAATGCGAGTACCTTTTATTATCTATGCGGATTTCGAGTCCTTCATTAAACCGGTCGATACATGTCAACCCGATCCTAGCACCTCTTACACCAATAAATACCAGAAACATACACCTAGCTCGTTTTGTTACCACATAAAATGTTTCGATGATGACTTATATTCACAAGCTCCTGTAACATTCACAGCGAAGAGCGAAGACGATGATGTAGCGCAGATATTTATTGACAGTCTTGTTGAGAAAGTAAAAGATATTTATAATCGATTTAAATTCCCAAAGAAAATGATATTTGGAAAGGACGATAAGGAGCTATACTACTCGGCTACTGTTTGCCATATATGCGGGGGCGAGTTCTCTGATGGTGATGATGATAATGACATACGAGTAAGAGACCACTGTCACCTGACTGGTAAATTCCGGGGTGCCGCTCATAAAATTTGTAATCTAAAGTATAGAGTCCCCAAGTTTTTCCCAGTAGTATTCCATAATCTAACCGGCTACGATAGCCATCTATTCGTGAAGAAATTACGGGGTGGTAATAATGAACAGATTAAATGCATTCCCTGCAATGAAGAAAAGTACATCTCATTTAGCAGAGAGATCGTAGTCGATAAGTTTATTAACAAAGAAGGGAAAGAGAAAGTGGTCAAGCGAGAATTACGTTTCATCGATAGTTTTAGATTCATGCCAGCGGGTCTCGACGCCTTATCGAAGAACCTAAGTAAAGACCAGTGTAAAAATATAAACAAGTACTATTCCAGCAAACAGCTCGATCTCTTGCTTAGAAAAGGGGTATATCCGTACGACCACGTTAGTTCCATCGTTCAACTGAATGAAACAAAACTACCACCAAAGTCAGCATTCTATTCGAAACTAAACGATTCAGGCATTAGTGATGAAGATTACGAGCATGCAAAAACGGTATGGAACGAATTCGGTTTCAAAACATTCAGAGAATATCACGACTTGTACAATCTTTCGGATGTTCTCTTACTAGCTGATGTCTTTGAAAACTTTAGAGACGTTTGTATGAAGAACTACAACCTAGATCCCGCCTGGTATTACACTTCTCCTGGACTAGCATGGGATGCCTCATTAAAGTTGACTGGAGTAAAGTTAGAATTATTGAGCGATTACGATATGATACTAATGGTCAAGCATGGGATAAGAGGTGGTGTTAGCACAATTTCACATCGTTATGGGCAAGCAAACAATAAGTACATGTCCACGTTTGACGAAAGCAAACCTTCATCATTTATAACGTATTTAGACGCCAACAATTTATATGGGTGGGCAATGTGTAAGAAACTGCCAACTCACGGTTTCAAATGGATGGGAAATGTTGAGCTAAACGACTGGAGATCAATACCATGTATATTGGAGGTGGACTTGGAATATCCCAAACATTTACACGATCTTCACAACGACTACCCTCTCGCTCCTGAGAATATTACGCCTGAATCTTCAACGGTTCCTAAACTCATCCCAAACCTGAATGACAAAGTAAAGTACATAACCCATTATGAAAATTTGAAGCAGTATGAAGGCCTAGGTTTGAAGATTACTAAAATTCATCGAGGAATTAAATTTGAAGAAAGCACCTGGTTGAAAAAATATATCGACCTAAATACTAACCTGAGGACCAAAGCCAAAAACGATTTCGAGAAAGACTTTTTCAAACTTATGAACAATAGTGTGTTTGGTAAGACTTGCGAAAATATAGAGTCTCGCGTAGATATTAAACTGGTTTCAAGCGAGAAGCAAGCCATAAAACTAGCGGCTAAAACGAGTTACGGCAGTCGGACTATTTTTGATCAAAATTTAATTGCTATTCATATGAAGAAGACTTCGTTGATCTATAACAAGCCGATATATCTCGGTATGTGTATCCTAGACTTGAGTAAAACTTTGATGTATTCTTTTCATTATAATTACATCAAGACCAAGTATGGTGATAGAGCTAAACTGTTATTCACCGATACGGATTCTTTGGCGTACGAAATTAGAACCGATGATTTTTACGCTGATATAGCCCCTGATGTTCAACGCATGTTTGATACGTCGGACTATCCAAAAGACCACCCATCCGGAATTGAAACCGGAGTGAACAAAAAGGTCATTGGTATGTTTAAGGATGAAGCCGCGGGTAAACAAATAGAAGAATTTGTGGGGCTTAGATCCAAGTTGTATTCGTATAAGATGGCCGGCGTGAACCATATGAAATGTAAAGGTGTGAAGAAGAGCGTTGTTAAGAAAACCATAACCCACAACGATTACAAGGAATGTCTGTTCACGAGAAGAGAGCAGTCGAGACGCATGAATGTTATCCGATCACATCTTCACGAAATCTATACAGAAGAGGTAAACAAAGTGGCGCTATCCGCCAACGATGACAAGCGGGTAATAATGAACGATGGGATTCATACCTTGGCTTATGGGCACTACACACTGAAAAACTAAACTACTTAAAAAATAATAATTTTCACTAATAAAATGGAAATCCCAGCATGTCTCAAATGTAAAATCGGTATCGGTCTTAAAACATTTACGGAATGGATTGAGTTCCAATTTGAGGAGGGTATGAATATGGATAATTACGGGTCAGTTTGGCGTCTCGATTTTGTTTTACCAATATCATCGTTCGATGAAAAAGAACTTGATAAAGCTGTGAATTGGATGAATATATGCCCTGTACTATTGGAAAAAAATATGCAAAAAGCGAACAAAATCTCACAGATGGAAAAAGCGTATTGTTTTCTAAAATATTTAGGCGAAATGTAAAATGAGCTTTGAGATATACAAAGATATCAGCGTTGAAGGCGTAGTTCTTCCTAATTCTCCACTTTCCAACATACAGTTGATTGACACCGCGAAGAAGTTGAATATCCCAAACTTCAGAGGCGTATTTCTCAGAGACGAACTACCGAAGAAACCTAGGCGAAACGAATGCGGGATATTGAACCTAGATGACTCGAAGGGATCCGGGACCCACTGGTGCACTTTTTTAAAGAACGGCAAGGATAAAATATATTTCGACAGCTACGGTCTACCACCTCCTACCGAACTGATAAACTATTTACACAGCCCCGTCTACTACAACAGCGAACGAATTCAACCCGACAACGAAGTGTTTTGCGGTCATCTATGCCTATACGTCCTAAAGAAAACATGCAAAGATGGAATGAAATTTCAAGAAGTTATAAATGAATTGTACTAAAAATATTATAGCGTAATAAAATGCCTGTAAACATATTTGGTCAAATGGCTAGCGAATCAGCGCCACGAGTAATAGCAGGCGGTGTCACATTAACTCAAGCAAACAGTACTTTTCTAAGACGAGATGGAGCAAACCCTGTTACTGGAGATCTAGATATGAATGGCCGCGTGATAAAAGGTCTACCTACAACGAATACTTCGGAAGCGGGAAAAGATGAGGCACTAAGTCGAGGACAGGCTATAGATTTGATAACGAATCACGATAATGTACCGACGAACGATAATCATTTGACTAACAAGAAATACGTCGATGCAACGGCTGAAAAATATGTCAACACGAAAGCAATCGGGCCCGTGATTAGCATGCACTCTACAGCTACGCAAGCCATAAGCGCCAATACACACACAAAAGTTTCTTTCAATATAGAAAGACTCTACAAAGAGTTCGAGGCTAGAATGGGGACTGAGTTCTATCCCGGTAAAGCCGGTTGCTATATCGTTTCAACGCACATAGAATTTCGCACATACCGTGCTGCTACTTCGGGTTACGTTTACCTGTATAAAAATGGAGGGGTGCATATGCAAATTGCGGGCGGAGAGGGTGCGCGTAATGCCGATGCTATCAATGCAACAGGTAGTACCATACTTTATCTAACCGAAAACGACTACCTCGAGATAGGTGTTTTTTCAACTGCCGCTGTGGGCATAGTAGCTAAGGATTTTTCCATCGCATTCTTACGACCATAGCGACTGAAAAAATATCACCGCGTAATAAAATGCCTGTAAACATATTTGGTCAAATGGATGGTGGATCAACACCACGAGTAATAGCAGGTGGTGTCACATTATCCCAAGTCAACAATACTTTTCTAAGACGAGATGGAGCGAATGCGGTTACAGGAGATCTAGATATGAATGGTAAATGCATTAAAGGTCTACCTATAACGAATAATCCGGATGCAGGAATGGATGAGGCTCTAAGTTATGGGCAAGCCTATGATTTGATAACGAATCACAATGGCACTCCATCCAACGATAATCATTTAACAAATAAAAAATATGTCGACGAACAAATTGCTTCGACCAACCGATTCTTTGGCCCGGCGTTTAGTGCTTTCACCTCCGCTGCCCAGGCTATCCGCGCTAGCACCTCCACGACAGTAAATTTTAATACAAAAAGATTCGATCCGGATAATTGTTTCATCAATTTGCAACGATTCTTTCCTCAGAAAGCTGGATGTTATATGGTTTCGGTGTTTGTGGAATTTCACGCCGATACTGTTAGAACTTCTGGTAATGTTTCCTTAATCAAAAATGGGAGGGTGTACATGAAGATGCCCGGCGGTGGAGGTGATTTCGGTGGTGGGGGTACGGCTGGAGCGAATAATAATGTATCGGGTACTTGTCTAGTTCGATTAACTAATACCGACTACCTCGAGATAGCTGTTATAGCAAACGCTGCTGTAAACATTGAGGCACATGACTTTTCAGCCGCATACTTACGACCCTAAATTCGAAACCACATTTAGTTTTGAATTTAAATTTCTACCAAATCCTCCTTTCGCTCATGGACTGTAATTTCGTATCTATTTCTCCATACTCGGCCATCGAACGCTGAGATTGTTCGCGCTTCTTGCCCGTGTGCTTTACCCGCCTTGTAAAGCGATGAATACGAGCTTACTTCACCCGTTTCTAGGTCTAATATATCTACTCGCCTCGGTTGGTTTCTGATTTTTTTCAATCTGTCATATTTAGGGTCCGTGCTAGGCACCTTCGGTTCTCGCCGTTGTTTCTCTTTTTCGGCGATATCACGCGAAAGTACACCCTTCTCGCACAATAGATTGATAAGTTCGGACTTGTTGAGATAAGTTTTGATCCCATGCTCTTTCACCAGCGTTTTCAATTCTGTCAGTTTCATTTTTATAGTACAAGATATTTTTTTAATACACCACGTTCAATTTGTTACCATCCGATTGAAAATTGAGTAACTTGTCGAAAATCACCATCGCGTACGCATTTGTACCGACCGGCGGAGCAGCATTAAAAGTAGCTTTGATCTTGAGATCGACAAACGATGACTTTAGACGCTCAGCTTGATTGCTTACATCAATCACCATAATCGGGAAGAGGTCTTTAAAGTCTGACGGTGTGATATTGCTTTGCGATACCAGTTCGTCCGTTCCGTAGAATTTTTCGCCAAACAAGGCCGCTTCTCTGTAAGCTCGTGAGAATTTCTGATTCGGGAATGATAGGTTGTAACCGACGGCTGGGAATTGTTCCGCGTTTAACATGACGAAGATGTCCGTTAGATTGCAATGATCGAAAACCGATGGGTTTTTTTCTTGATCACCGCCACGTTCGGTTTGAAATCCAACGATGATGTACCTTGGTTTCTCAGCCGATGACTTGACGCCAAGTGACCATTCAAAAGTAGTCGACGGAGGTACGCCTATATTTTCGCATTGGCGAGCCCTGTATGCAACTGGTAGCGGTACTTTCGATGCGATCGTTTTGGCCAATTCAAGCTTCTCCTCTAAGGATGGAACGACGTGTGGCATAAACCACGCGATTTTGTCTAATCTGACTTTCCCAGCACCCGCAGCGGCGAGTCTAAAAATTGCGTCATCGTCACCTTTACGAACAAGAGTTAGCGAGTGTTTCATTCCAAAAATAACCTTGTTGTAATCATCACAAAATCCTAAAATATGACTCAATGGAACGATAAAACTAAACGTGCCTTTGTCTCCCGGTTTTCTAATTAGATACGACTGTCTAACGGCGAAACCAAGATTATCCGCGATAACAGCAGTCGCGCCACTATCCTTATACCACAGCTGATTCAAACCTTGAGCTAGTTGAAAATCATTCGGGTATTTAAGTAAACCAAGCATCGTAGTCGCTTGACCT
This sequence comes from Lumbricus terrestris, assembly GCA_949752735.1. Taxonomy (NCBI): domain Eukaryota; kingdom Metazoa; phylum Annelida; class Clitellata; order Crassiclitellata; family Lumbricidae; genus Lumbricus; species Lumbricus terrestris. The sequence continues at coordinate 39,849,848 of OX457041.1, forward strand.
GGGTTACGTAATGATTCAACGTCTTTATCTCCCAATTCGTATTTAATATTGTTGAAAAGATGCATGAGTCCATTATTAGTAAGGGCTACGGCATCGGCATTAACGTAGAAGGTACCGTCCGCCTTCGTCAATCTGCCCTCGAATAATAGGTAAGATTCCGCCGGATGGTTGAAAACATCGTGAGAATGAATGTTGATTACTATCTCTCCCCCTGCGGTGTTTAGATTCGTTCCCTGAATCGGCTCATACTGGTGATATTGGTAGCGCTCGATACCCTCATCAATCAGAGGTTGTTCGGTAAATCTTAGAATATCTGATTTCATTTTATTATACGATAATATTTAATTTTTACGCGACCTTCATTCCCGCGCCGTTTAGTTTACGCGCTAAATCTTGAATCGACGGCACATTTTTCAAACCATTCCCCATCATCAGATTATTAATATTCTCCGAATTCGTCCCGACGCTACTAAGTCGATCAATAATATCTCTACTTTCTTGCGTAACCTGTTTCTTAGGAGCAGTCAACATTTTAACCGCAGCTTTCTCTACTAATCTTTTACCAGCGTCGGTTGCGGCTGTTTTCCCAACATCGATAGCCTTTTTTCCAATTTCTATTGCCACGTCTTTACTAGCACTAAGAGCTCTAGTCGCTAACTGTTTTGCGGCGTTCGATGTGACTAGTCTTTTGAAAAATCCGGAAATAGTGTCGAATATACCGGATCCGCCGATAACGTATTGCTTCCTGTAACTCCTTCTTTTAATGATCAACATTTTATAAAGTCGACATTATATTTTTGTAACCATCTTTACTCAGCGCTTCTTGCCGTAGTAACTCGTCGCATATCGCCACGATCTCGTTTCTTACTCCGGTGCCACCCACCCTGTAGCTCTGAATTCTAAGCTCTAGCTGTTTCGCTAATACATTTGGGTCTTCGGAGATGACGATTACGCCAACGCCTTTACCTACCGTACCTGGGACCTTCTTTTGAATCTTCCCCCATATCGGTTTGATAATTTGATTATATTTGTCGCCCGAGGATGATAGAGGTCTGTTCGGATTTTTTTTCTGTCGTATAGCATTCGTCACATCTAGAATCTCGGCGTAATCAGCCATGTCATTATCATCGTATATCGTGGCGTTCGGTTGTTTCATCGTCAACAACTCCCAAAGCCCCGGTGTTCCTGTGTAAGTCTTATTTCCAACCGTCACATCGTTTCCTTGGATTGAAACCTGAGTGTTGCTGATATAGAATTGATCATTTTTTTCTTTTATTCCAAACGTCGTGTCGGCGATTTTTTCATCGGAGAGGTGTCGACGAAGGTACTTAGTCGCCATATCTCCTAAATACAGGGTTCTGATATCTTCGATCGGATCGGAGCTATACGCTTCTATCGAAGGACGCTGAGGAAATTGAAGGCCTTGTAACGAAGGAAGTGCCTGTAGCGCGTTTGAAGTAGCTACCGAATTTTGATTGATAGCGGACAATAAGACATTTTGTTCTTTGGAAATTGCGGATTGGGAATCGACGATAGGTTTGAAGAACTTGGTTAAATCTTGCTGAAGCCCTGAATCTCCTAATTTCTCCGATAAAAAGTTTTGTTGGATATTCTTCTTTGTTTTCAGATATTCTGCAACTAAATCGTCTCTTTTCGCGGGGTCGGTTATTTTTACAAACGACATTTTTTAAATTAGAAACATAATGTTTTCAGACGTGTTTTTGAACGTGTGAAAACATAAGTTGAACGTATTTCCCAACATAACAACATTCGTCTACATGTTTTCACGTATGTTAGTCTTTTTTTGATAGATTCTTTATTTTTCTCAAACATAGATTGCAAGTACCTCCTGACTTATTACTTGATTGCGTAACGATTCCGCTATGGTTGTAATCTTATTGCCCCAAATTTCTTTAATATCGCTTAGAATCAGATAATATTCCTCGACTGAAATGATATCATCCACGAGAGCTTTTATAATATGGTCGCTGATCGTGTTGAGTTTCGCGACAGCTTGCGTTTTGATTTCTTCGTGCTTCTCAGCTTTCATCATCTGATTTTTATAGCTGCCGATTAAACTTCCCATCTCCGAATCACCTATTAAACCCCATAAAATTTGTTGATTATGTTCATCGATTATTTTCAGATTTTCTACAACGAAATCGGCTCTTTTCGCGGGATCGGTTATTTTTACAAACGACATTTTAAGTAAAAGAAAAATATAATGTTTTCAGACGTGTTTTTCGACATGTTTCAAAACATAAGTTGGACGTATTTCCCAACGTAACGACATACGTCTACATGTTTTCACGTATGTTTGTGAATGTTAGACGTATTTCCAGACGTAACAACATACGTCTACATGTTTTCACGTATGTTTGCGTTAGTCTTTTTTTTCTCAAACATGGGTTGCAAGTGCAGCCTGGCGAATTCTCTTCCTCTATCGCGTCCATCCCGTCTTTCTCCTAATTTCTTCTGTCGTGTTAATTAATTTTTCAATCTCGCTTAGAATCAGAGAATATTCCTCAACTGAAATGATATCATCCATGAGAGCTTTTGAAATATGGCCGCTGATCGTGTTGAGTTTTGCGATAGCTAGCGTTTTGATTTTTTCATGCATCTCAGATTTCATCATCTGCTTTTTACTGTTATAGCTATTGATTATACTTTTCATCTCCGAATCATCTAATCTCTTCAATAAAAAGTTTTTATTAATATTATGCTTTGTTTCCAGATTTTCTTCAACGAAAAACTCTTTTTTTGCGGGGTCATTGATTTTTAGAAACGACATTTTAAGTAAGAAAAAAAATATTTTCAGACGCGTGAAAAAACATAAGTTGGACGTATTTCCCAACGTAACAACATACGTCTACATGTTTTCACGTATGTTTGCGAATGTTAAACGTATTTCCAGACGTAACGACATACGTCTACATGTTTTCACGTATGTTCGCGTTAGTCGTTTTTTTGATAGATTCGTTATTTTTCTCAAACATAGATTGAAAGTACTGTCGGGCTTCATCTTTCCCACGATCGATGAGTGATTGTTTCGTCACCTCATCCATCGCGTCGATCGCAACTTTAATATTACTCCTAATTTCTTCTTTCATGCCGTTGAATTTTTCAATCTCGCTCAGGATCAACGAATATTCATCGTCTGTAATGTTATCATCCATGAGAGCTTTTGAAATATGGTCGCTGATCGTGTTGAGTTTCGCGTCGGCTAGCGTTTTGATCTTTTCATGCTTCTCAGCCTTCAACGCCAGCTTTTTACTGATGTAGATACCGATTATACTTAGCAGCCCCACACCTAATGCCGCTCCTTCCAAAGCCATAGCAATGGGTGCTGCGATTATAGTGGATAATACTCCGATTCCTGAAACTCCGAGTCCCATCGTGACCGCTGATAAGACTCCACCTACTGCGCCGATTACGCTTACACTTCTATGGTACTTTTTACTCAAAGCCGCTCTTTTGTCTCGTACTTGCTCGATTTCCTTCTTAATTTCACCAATCTTTTGGAGCCGATACGTTTGCGCCGACCCTGTGACGATATGTATTTCTCCTTCCGGTGCTGATGGTAGCTTCGGATAGAGTGATTGTGTTGTTTTGATGCCGTCGTATTCCATTCGTTTTATTTACGCGATATATTTTTTAGATTAGATAATTTACACGACATAGCGAATCTCCCGCGTTAATGGTTACCACTGAATCGGAGTTGTTTTGAATAGTGACTATGATATCATCAACCACATCATCCGAAACCACTTCGTTTTGTAGACTGCATCTTAGTTCTTTGATACTCTGTTTGAGGGAAATGAGACAAAGTCCTGCACTCATTTCTACCCCGAGTCCAAGAGTTAGCGTAGTTGTCGTCTTTGGTTGTATCGTTATAACATTTTGCGCAAAAATCTCCCATCTTACGCCTCCTAGTAGCCTAACTGGTTGGTGAGTAACGTAGCTCAACACCTTCCAATGAACTGAATTGGGTTGCAATCTAAGCTCAGCCTGCCTAGTTGGTTTAGTTCCAAATTTGTGTAATGGTCTCGACATTTTATAATCGTTTTATTTTTATAATAACCAACCAAGAATCGTGTTGGTGAACGGAGAATTAGGACCTAGTAAAAGTCCTTTACCAACAGACACATACCCCGACCCCGTTTTCATGTATAGCCCGTTTGCTGTTATTGAGCCGCCTTTCCGCCATGGGGACATGTACAAACCAGACCCAGCTGCCCTTATCTTAAACCACTTATCATCATCCTTAACATACGCTACCCCAGATCCGCTGATTTTATCCACAATCTTCGATGTAGCCGCGGAACCTAAGCCACTCATTGCCCCCGTAACTAAACTAGGTATAAGGAATTTAGCCGCTGTTGCTAGAAACGGAAGAATGGCGCCTATAAATCCTCCCTCGACTTTCTTATTGTGCTCCAATTGCGTTTTACTCATTTTGATGACTACGCCTGTTCCTTTTTGGTGCGCCTTTGTCATTTTATTGATTTGAGCCTGTGTGAAAGCAAACATATCGTTGCCGTTAAAATCTTCGTGTGCCAGTTTGATACTCACACCAGTTCCTGCTTGAAGAGATTTTTGAATTTTATCTCGCTGTCCTTCTGAAATATTGACTTTATAGCTTATGTAGCGACTCATTTTAGTTTACAAAAAAACTTTCAAACTTCTCTGATATGAAAACGAATCGTCAATTCTTCTCCTCTAAGATTTACCTCTTTCCCATTTTGGTCTGTGAGCATCGTTGTCATCGTTGAAATGGTAGATAGCGTAATGGGGAGATAAATTAAATTATGCGACACTTCGATAATTTTGTACCCCGGGGCTACGTTCGGGAAAAAAGAATGTATTACGTTTACCGTCGTTCCGTTAATGTACGAAGACCCGATAATGTCGTTGGTCAGTAGTAAATTGCTGATACTCATTATATCTACTATGTTCTTCGATTCGTTATATCCTCCAAGATAGATATATTTTATAAAACCTAGAACCTTTCCAATCGAATTCTTAGACGTAAAGTCAACCGCATAGTGCTCTGCTATATTTAACACAGTCTTCAACGTATTGGTGTTTGGTTCTATTGAGATACAGTACTCTGAATTTACCCTGTCGTAATGCCCATTCTCCTTCATGATTCTCTGTATGTGGTCGTTGATATCTGTTATTTCATAGCTTCCCTCCGGTACTTCTATGTTAAACCAAGGGCTCACGCCAGTCGGTGAATACCTAAAGTTGTTGTTTGTCGCGTCGATATTTGGAAAAGAATAGTATGTTGCGAGATTTACGAGGGCTATTTCGTATTTTTTATTTTTGTCTAGTTCAATAGGCGGATTAAACTTTGTTCTGATTTTTGTGCTCTTTTCGCTTACCAGAATGTAAAATGACGTTTTTGGTTCCGTGTTACGAGCCGTCTTTTCCGTATTATCAGCTATCTTTTTGAGAAGCGATGATTCCATTTTTTACTACAGAGGATTTTCGATTACATAAAATTGATCGAATCCGCAGCGGTATTTGCCATTGTACTTTTCGCTACTGTGGTCGATGACGAGGAATCCGTGCGGCTGTTCCCATACCGTTTTGCATAGTTTTCTAAATTCATCTTTGTGCATGTCTACACTAACATGGTCGTTATAGATATGATCGAGGTTTTTCGAGTCCTGCTTGAACAGGCAAATAAAGTTTGCATTCTCTCTGATCGTTTGTCGTGGCAGTTTGAAATAATTCTGAGCGAGGTAAAAACAGTCTACATTACTATGCCTTCCCCGAATATAATACATTTCGCATTTGTTTTGTTTTTCCAATTGTAAATCATCAAAAATCATCAGATTCTTCTTTTCGCTACTCATGGCACTCGGGTCTGGCACGTCTTCAGCTTTTTCAAAGAACTTGGCAATTATATCGGATTTGGCTTTTAAGATTTTTGCCATTTCTTCCATAACAAGGGCTGGTGATATATTTTGTCTAGCGATTTCCTCCTGCTGCTCGAATAATCTAACGATCGATTCTTTTGGTAATTTTTCTTCGAATGCCTTTTTGATAATGCGATATTCCGGTTGAAACAGAGATTTACCGAATACCTGGAGGTTATTATAGTCCAACCAGTCTGGTCTGAGCAATAGATTCAGAAGAAGCGTTGTTTTGCCACAGCCCGACTTTCCGACTATCAACCCCCGTATACTTTTGGGTAGCAAAGGATTATTAAATCTTTTCGATAACGCAGATCCCCAACTCATATCTTTGATTTCCATTTTATTTATGTATTAAAAAAGCGAGATGTATTGCGTAAAGTGTAAAAAACAGACTGAAACGAGAGATATACAAAACGTCGTGACGAATAACGGAAGATCGATGCTTCGAGGCGTTTGCGTTGTATGCGGGAAAACTAAAACTCAATTCGTAAAAGGAACCAAGAAAGGTGGAGATTTAGTTAGTTCGTTGAATGCAGCTACTAGTAACATTAAGCTACCTTGGGCTAAGTTCCCTGGCGAGATGCATTTACCAGGTCATCAGTTTCTCGGTCCCGGTACTAGACTAGATTTGAGACTGAATCCTGACGGGACTTACAAAGAGTGGAGTAAACCTGTGGATAGGGTAGATAACGCCGCTTATCACCATGATTTAGCTTACGATCAACACACCGATACGGCTTCTAGGAATATCGCAGATAGAGTGATGATTAATGATTTGAACAACATTCCTAATCCTACTATCCGGGAGCGTGTAGAGAGGGCAATAGTGAAACCTATATTATCTACTAAAGCGAGCCTGGGGTTGGGTTTAAAAAAAGCTCTGAAGTGAAATGGACTGATCAATTAGCTGATGAGTTGCACAGACCGGTAGTTAGACATTTTAGAAAAAGGAAGGTGTTTGTTAATGGGATAGATGAGATATGGGCTGCCGATTTGGTGGATATGCAGGCCTTTGCTAAAGATAACGATGGGGTGAAATACCTGTTAACCGTTATAGATGTGTTTTCAAAATACGGTTGGATTGTACCATTGAAAGATAAGAGTGGGAAATCTACAGCTGCCGGTTTTATGAAGATACTCGAGGGCGGGAGGAAGCCTGTGAAATTATGGGTTGATAAAGGAAAAGAATTTTATAATAAGGACGTTAAGAATTTGGTTGAGTTGTACTCTACTGAGAATGAGGAAAAATCTTGCGTCGTCGAGAGATGGAACAGAACGATGAAAGAAAAGATGTATAAATATTTTTCAGCTAACTCGACGAGAAGATACATCGATATATTAGATGAAATGGTTATCAATTATAATAATACAAGGCATTCTTCCATTAAAATGACACCCGTTAAGGCTAGTATGAAAGTGAATGAAAGGGTCGTATTTATGAATTTAAACGGTAAAGAGATTTCAGAGCCTATTGTACCAAAGTTTTCAATTGGTGATAAAGTCAGAATAACTAAGAAGAAGAACATTTTTGAGAAGGGATATACACCCCGATGGACTGAGGAGGTATTTACAGTATCCCAGATTCAATACACGGTTCCACCAACTTATAAGATTACTGATTCTAATGGTGAGGAAATACAAGGTAGTTTTTATGAAGAGGAGCTACAGAAGTCTACTCAGGAAATATTTAGAATAGAAAAGATTATCAGGAAACGTGGGAAGAAATCGCTCGTGAAGTGGTTAGGATACCCAGAGTCTTTTAATTCGTGGGTAGATAATGAAGACTTAGTGGTCATGTGATGATGAGTAATTCCCACCCTATGACTCATCATCGAAACTACTGGAAATTCCCTGCATGATGAGTCATAGGCGCGTGCTGGGGTGGTTATGGGGTGGCAAATTTTTTGATGAGTCGGCATATTTTTTGAACCATGGTTATGGGTTGACAAATTTTTGAACCATGGTTTGGGTTGGTGTATGACGGATCACAAGAAAATATTTTTTTGTTATTTTATATAGTAAGAAAAAAAAAATAAATTTGTGTGTTGGAAAAAGTTGAACCATGGTTATGGGTAGGTATATTTTTGAACCATGGTTATGGGTCGACATATTTTTGAACCATGGTTATGGGTCGACATATTTTTGAACCATGGTTATGGGTCGACATATTTTTGAACCATGGTTATGGGTGATTTGGAAAAGTTGAACCATGATTTGGGTTGAATGTCCCAGAATAGTCTTAATCTATCTACTTAGGTCTAAGCTTAAATTTGTTTTACTAATTGGCCTAATTGTAGCATAGTTAAAGGCCTAACATCACGAGATGTCAGACCACTTATGTCATTAAAGTGCAGCGGAGAGAGATAAGGCTCAAATAGACTTCCCATGGATCTAATTAGTAATAGTTAGGCGTAGGCTATGCCTATTCATTAATTAGATCCATGGGTAGTTTACATAGGCCCTAAGTGGCCAGACATCTCAACGGTGCTATGACTATCTTATCTTATCTTATCTTATCTGACCATTTATAAAGCGCTTCTCGCAGCAAGAGCCTTTCAGAAGCGCTCCCAGTGCGTTTAACTCCGAGAAAAAAGGCAAGTTTTTAGACGAGAGAAAGACGAGGACACACCACCAGAGAGGATGGCAGAGCGAACTGATGGAGGAAGCCCATTCCATAGGGAGGGACCAATGCAGGCAAATGACCTGGATTGAGCCATGGCAGTCCTGACTCGGGGGACAAAGAGGTCAAGCCGATCAGAGGACCTAAGAGGACGCAGTGAAGTGGCAGATAGGGGGCGATGTATCTGATCGCACAGATACCTCGGAGCAAGACCCATTTGAGACTTAATGACCAAAATCAGGACTTTAAATTGAATACGGGCCGAGAGTGGAAGCCAGTGAAGTTGTTCAGTCATGAATGTAGAAATGTGGGAGAATCGAGGAAGACGGGCAATGAGCCTAGCAGCGGCATTGAGTACAGATTGCAGAGGAGCTAGGCGAACCTTAGGCAGTCCAATAAGGACAGAGTTGCAATAGTCGATCCGAGAACATACAAAAGCATGCACAATTGAGGTGAAGATCGATGATGAGACAGATGAGACTATGCTACAATAATTACGCCCATTCGTATAATACATTTAAGCTTACTCCAATCGACTGACAGTAACCTTTCTTAATGATTCTCACTGCACAAGATTGCTTTTACAAATACACAAATTCATTTATAGCCGCACATTTTGTGCGCATCTGCACGTTTGAAAAACGCTCTACTGCAGTCCCCATGTCGTCTTCTGCCCCCTGTTATTCCCTCTTTCTCGCCCGTCCAGGTCCCGCGTGCCTTATCCTTATTGTGAGTTTATAAGTTCGACTTATGTTGCGCATAATATTTATCATATCTTATGCATAATTATCATATCATATGCATAATTATCATATCATATGCATAATTATCATGTCTCACGCATAATTATCATGTCTCACGCATAATTATCATGTCTCACGCATAATTATCATATCATATGCATAATTATCATATCATACGCATAATTATCATGTCTCACGCATTATTATCATATCATATGCATAGTTATCATATCATATGCATAATTATCATGTCTCACGCATAATTATCATATCATTTGCATAATTATCATGTCTCGTCGCTTATGTTCGTCACGACATCTGTCGACGTGAGGATGAAGCGAAAATCCTTGCCAGCAGCAAAGCGATGACTGTCAACTAATTTTGGGTCCGCAGATGTATCGCATGCAATTATAAGGCAGCCCCATAGGATCATGGGATGCCTTGGCGTAAGACAGTATGCAGTATGCTATATATAGTTATATAGGTCCTACTGCTTTATTTCGTTCTGTGGCAGTGTTTTTAAGAGTATTATATATACTAAATAGCATCTTCGCTTGGTGAAAATTCTAGATGGCACAATGACTATAGTCACTATAAGTACAGTCACTATAGCATAACTTCAGTCACTATAACTACAGTCACTATGACTGTAAGCCTAGCCATAGTGATACTCACTAGTCAGCCTATTGTATTACTTTCGTGATACTCACTATAATTTTACGACTACAGTCACTATATTACTATACAGTCGCTATTACTACAGTCACTATGACTTCAGTCACTGTGCAGTCACTAAACTTACATCCACTGTAGCTACTCTCACAACTGTAGTCATACTGCAGTCACTATATAACTATACAGTCACGGTAAAGTAACTTTAACTAGGCATACACTAACTATAACTGTTGTAACTATAACTACTGCTACTATAAATGAACCGATTATGACCCCAGTCACTAAAACTACAGTCACTATAACCATAGTCACTATAACCATAGTTACACTTCCACTACAACCACAGTCACTATAACCACTTTCATTATGACCACACTCACTATAACCACACTCACTATAACCACACTCACTATAATCATTGTAATTATGACTACAATAACTTCTCTAACTACAACTGCACGTTGACTTTCCGTCGACAAAATATATAGGACAGCGTATATCATAATAATGTGTAAAGCATAATATTTTAGATTCACTCGTTGATTAAACGGTTGCTTCAGAGTAGCGCTTTAGAAAATCGGAGTTTACGAAAACGAAACATCAGAAATAGATATGCCCATAGAAGATGCATTGACTTTAGGCCCTCAGTGACGGCACCAAGATATCAGTTTTGGGGGGATGAATCCTCGCGGAAGAAAATTTCCAATTTCATTCGCAAAAATTTCTGGAGACCTTTTTCTTAGCCATTTGGTCGAAATCGCATGCATATCGCTCAGTTTTTAGGGGGCTAATCATGGAAATATTTCATTCTTATATGTAAAAAACCGGATGGCCTTTTTAAAGGGGCTTAGCTCCTATAGCCTCCTGGCGCCGCTACTGTATACGCCCTATATATTTGATTTTAACCTGGAACAAAGAAGGGAAATTAGATGAAAATGCACTGGCAGCACAGGCATGCGACCCAAGGTTCTTTCATACGACCTTAGATACGTGTAGATCCGTGACAAGACCCTCTGACCCCGTGACTACGGATCACTACCATGTCTGAAGAACTAAATGCGTCTCGCACTAAAATTACGCTACCATAATAAGACCTAAATGATTTCTGAGACGGGCAATGGTGCACTCTTTCCCGGACACAGGACGGGCGAATAAAAGTAAAATGGAGTCGTCCAGTCCTATAACGAGACCGAACAGCATGAAGCTGACTTAGAACGAACGACCGACCCTCGGGTCTGAAGAAGGTCGGGACATTTAGATGACTCGTTAACAATAGTAGGCCTAAATAACGAACGCTTGACGACAATGGAATCGGACACACCCTAATGAATTACGCATTCGCACAACTCCGCCACTGGTCTGGTTGCACTCTGCCAGTGCCAATCCCAAGCCTGGATAAAAGAGGAGGGCGTCGCTAATGGTCTTTGTTACCACACAGTGACGTTAAACTGCAAATACCACCACCACGCATTCACACTCTATCTCTGTCTTCGCTGGCCTCGTCAGGTCGTGCCCCTGCCCATGGGCAGGGGCACGACCTGACCATAGGTGGGGCAATCTTTTTGTTTACCGACACATGTCATTTTTCATATAGATACCAGAAACAATTAGATACCCATCGCGGGGCGCGGTGAGCCAGTGGTGGCGTCGTTGCCTTGAAGCCGGAAGGTTTGAGGTTCAAATCCAACTCAAGTCGCCGCGTAGGGACCTCGAGCTAGTCCTTCACTCGCAATTGCACAGTGCTTCGGCGTGAAACTCCGCTGCAGTGTCCGCTCTGCAGTCGGGAGCGCCTCTGAGTAGGGTGCTTGAAAGGGCGCTATAACAAGTGCACATACAAACCAGGGACCATTAATACGGAGCAGCTGCTCGGATTGCAAAAGATCTGCCACAGACCTTATACGACTTAAATTCTTAATACGTGCGCATGTAGTGAACAACACAATGCCATGATAGTGTTCATCTTGCTTTGTTCCTCCCATAGTTACAACCTTGTAATCAAGCTCCAAGTAGGCTACAATCTGCCCAACATGGTTGCTACATCAACACTACCTAGGATCCATGTATCCGCACTTTCCGGCTTTGTACATTGCTCACTTAACCTTTTTGTATACCGATATAACGTTACGTATAACGGGAGCAGGTTATTTTGGGAACAATACATTTTATTTGTTAGACGGGAAGCTCATGAAAAGTATTAAAAACGATGAAACGATGAACTGGTAGACTACAGGTATATAGACACGTGTATTAAAGAAACAAGTCGACCGTGGAGTAAATGAATTACAAATCTGCACAAAGAGAAAAAATAACGCATTTGTCGAATAACTTACAACTTTATCATGAAAATTCCAAATTGTCCAACAAACATGAAACAAACACGAAGGCATAACGAGGCCTCTATGCGAACATATTATACAAGCGTCCATACATAGTTCCTACATCACGGAGCACATACATACATCCATGCATGCATACCAAGTGTAAAACCTACATACATGCGTGCACACATACATAAAAGCATACACAGAATTCAGAACTCAGTCGGTATTATCCTACAACAACAGCATGCAATTGTCTTTTGATTAACAGAATGAACTCGAACAGTATTAACAAACATAAACAGATTAAGGTTCACAATTTGAGGACCTTGGATGGAGCTTTCTTGTTTGGCAAATCACTTGAATTCGTGTTCCTCAAGTGAGGCTGCCAGAGAGAGATCAGGGAGAGGCAAGTCGAAGCCCTTCTTTGAGACGACCCAGTACGTCTTCATGATGCCCTTGCCCTGCATCATCATATACAACATACTGCATGTTTAATTTCATAGTATGTGAGGCGCCTTTGTAATGGCATGGCTGTGTCTCGGCACCATAAAAATCGTCATTATTATTATTATTACTATTATTAGTATTATTATTATTATTATTATTATTATTACTATTATTATTATTATTATTATTATTATTATTATTATTATTATTATTATTATTATTATTATTACTATTATTATTATTATTATTGTTGTTGTTATTCATTTCTTCATCTAGCCTGAAGATAAAGTTTCTGCTGATGGCATTCCAAAAGCCTCCGAATTAAGAACTCAGACGTCAATGCTGTAGAAGTTAACAAAATCTAAAATCGACTAAACTCGTCTAGATTATTAGAGAATCCATTAAAAAGAATAACACTAAATGCGATAAAAGTGGTTAATTCAGCAAAAGAATAAAGTCTCTTCGAATGCTATGTCGGGATTGAAACTCATAGGAGTACCGGCAGGGGCAGATACAGGGGAGGGGCAATTCGCCTCTGAGTACCCGTACCGTAGAGAGTAGAATTCGTACGTGCGGTACGGTTTACACTCAATGACCCAATGAGACAGCAGGTAAAAGGTAACAGGTAACTTATCTTGACCTAATATTACATTGGCCTAATTACCTTGATCTTTTAGCTTGATATTGAACTGATGACTGTTGAGTTCATTGAGTGCAACTCTCCGTTGAAACCAAAGTCTGACTACCACTATTGCAAATGTATGGATGGAATTAAACGAAATGGAAAATATGAAATGAAGTCAATGGAATGGAGTATAAGTCGGATTGAAATAGAAGTATACAGTGTGTCTTTCAAAGTGTACAGAATAAATCATTATTCGTGTTCAAAGCATTACCGAATTATAAGAAAGTCACTGGAACAAATAAATCTATCGCTCGGAGCTTTCAAATGTGCCAACTCCTTCCTTATTAACTGGAGGCAATGCCATGAGTCATTAGGCCTACATGTGCAATTGTACATAGAAGGAAAATCGCAACCAAACACAGATGAAATGGAAAATGCACAGGATCTATTAAAGAATTCCATTAAAGAATATTCTTATCTTATACAGATACGCGTGGAGGCTGACCTTGACTTCGCGCTCCCCTCTGAAGTCGAGCGTGAAATCTGGATTTTTCATGAGAAGGTCTGCGCATGTACTACTGGAATGAATTCGAAGAGCTGAATGCAAAAAACAGACGAAATAGAAAACATAATCAATTCGTTTAATTTGAAACTGGCAGCAACGCTGTACCGGTATATATTATGATCACAATTCATAGAATATACGAACGAATGCGCACAAGTTTTTACACGAGTCGAGTTTAACTGTCGGCAGTCATGCAAAGCGCCCAACACATCATGCTGCTCATTTTACTAACGCCATCTGCCGAATGGAAGGTTGAGTGGACCTTTGGGAGGGTGGCGGGAAGCGATACTGCGTCCATGCGTCTAAATTAACTGAACTACTAACTATGGCATTTATTTCATTATTACTAATACCATCATCACATATGCTTCTATTAGAAACTACTGTCCACTGACCAGACATCATTCGATAACGCTTTGCAAGACTTAGTAGAGTGTATGAAAGACTGCAGGTCTTCGATCCATAAGCGGTAACTGTCTCACTCGTCGGTCGTAATCGTAATCGTAAACTCGAAATTTCTAAAGCGCCACTCGAAAGCCAAGCGCGGGGCACCAGCTTATTCACGAGCGCTGCGTTGAGTTAGAAGGGTTGTCCGTGAGAGTAGTCCGTGGTGGTCCGGGTCGAGTTACCATAGGTCAAAGCATTGCGCGTTGTATTACTCGGCGAGCAGTCCATAGACCCCGTGTTGCACACCCATTATCTCACCAATAGCCTACAGCAATCTCAGCGTCATCTTCATCTCCTCCAGATATTTTATTTCGTGCATCCAAACAACTAAACATCTACTGTTACTCTGAGACCACTTCAATTGCTGTCATGTTCTTCTACAACCAGTATTATAATAGGTCTATGCCTGTAATTAGATGTCTATTTGTTGTTATGACTGTCTTCGTCGGCTATTTGCTGTCTACTAAGTGATCCATTTGAATATTATATCGTCTATAATAGCTAGTTAATAGTAGTTATGTGGCACATGCAGCAGTCTCTGAGATGCTTAGTTCCTCGACTTACCTAAGCCACCGGATTGCATCCTCGACTTACCTAAGCCACCGGATTGCATCCTCGACTTACCTAAGCCACCGGATTGCATCCTCGACTTACCTAAGCCACCGGATTGCATCCTCGACTTACCTAAGCCACCGGATTGCATCCTCGACTTACCTAAGCCACCGGATTGCATCCTCGACTTACCTAAGCCACCGGATTGCATCCTCGACTTACCTAAGCCACCGGATTGCATCCTCGACTTACCTAAGCCACCGGATTGCATCCTCGACTTACCTAAGCCACCGGATTGCATCCTCGACTTACCTAAGCCACCGGATTGCATCCTCGACTTACCTAAGCCACCGGATTGCATCCTCGACTTACCTAAGCCACCGGATTGCATCCTCGACTTACCTAAGCCACCGGATTGCATCCTCGACTTACCTAAGCCACCGGATTGCATCCTCGACTTACCTAAGCCACCGGATGGCATCCTCAACTTACCTAAGCCACCGGATGGCATCCTCGACTTACCTAAGCCACCGGATGGCATCCTCGACTTACCTAAGCCACCGGATTGCATCCTCGACTTACCTAAGCCACCGGATGGCATCCTCAACTTACCTAAGCCACCGGATGGCATCCTCGACTTACCTAAGCCACCGGATGGCATCCTCGACTTACCTAAGCCACCGGATTGCATCCTCGACTTACCTAAGCCACCGGATTGCATCCTCGACTTACCTAAGCCACCGGATGGCATCCTCAACTTACCTAAGCCACCGGATGGCATCCTCGACTTACCTAAGCCACCGGATGGCATCCTCGACTTACCTAAGCCACCGGATTGCATCCTCGACTTACCTAAGCCACCGGATTGCATCCTCGACTTACCTAAGCCACCGGACTGCATCCTCGACTTACCTAAGCCACCGGATTGCATCCTCGACTTACCTAAGCCACCGGATTGCATCCTCGACTTACCCAAGCCAACGGATTGCATCCTCGACTTACCTAAGCCACCGGATGGCATCCTCGACTTACCTAAGCCACCGGATTGCATCCTCGACTTACCTAAGCCACCGGATTGCATCCTCGACTTACCCAAGCCAACGGATTGCATCCTCGACTTACCTAAGCCAACGGATGGCATCCTCGACTTACCTAAGCCACCGGATGGCATCCTCGACTTACCTAAGCCACCGGATTGCATCCTCGATGCTGTGTTGACTGTATCTCCAAACAGACAGTAGTGTGGCATCTTCTGACCAACGACACCAGTCACAACAGGACCTACACAGTTGACACATACGCATCCTTATTAACACAGGTTTCGTCATTTTCATTTTTATTGTTGCAGTTTTTATGCAAAACGACTGCGCATATGTGATTGTTCTTTTTCCAATGTTCAAGAGAAGCGTCACCATACAAGAAGATTCGATGGCGTTGAGCAATTGTATAAGTGAAGAACTTGCTCATTGTTCCTGCTCATTGTCAACTTCAGTGCAACATTGCTACCGTTTTTATAAATGTCGTAATCCACGTGAAACCAACTGGCAAGACAGGAGAGACAAAAAGAAATAGGCCTAGATTTGGACAGACAGAAACAATAGCCACTTGTAGCCGATACTTCGGCGGATAATAAGGCGACAGAAAAAATGAAGCAACAGCATAGGCCTGCATCTCTAATTTTGTTTCTCATTTCCATATCAGTAGCCTATCTCTGTCAATCTCTTTCTATCTTACTCTCGAAACTGTTTTCGGACCACATGTCCGGTTAATTTGGGCTCAACTGGTGTTTTTAAGGCTTCAATTATGAACAACGAAGCTTTATTCCATTCATTCATTCTGAGAATTTATATAGCGCCTCTTCAAGATATATCTACTCAGAGGCGCCATCTTTAGAAGCTGATGATTGGCAACAATGCGATGGACGTTGCATGTAGCAGAGGAATTATAGGCAGACCATGATAAGATGGACCTCGTTGGCGTTCTGAGTATAGAATAGAATATGCCCGGCCATTCATAGCATATAAAGATACACACGCCTAGACACACAGACAGACGCACACAAGCATGACATAATTATACATACATGTAGACATGAAAATAAAGAGACAGTAAAGCACACACTGACAATTAGGTCAATATAAAAACTCAAGTGAAAGGGTCATCTGTATACGACTTGAGACAAGGAAGTCATTGGATGATGGAGTGTATCAGACGTGATTCATCCAATGTGCTGTTTGATTAATGATTAGTGAACGAGTCCATGGACGCCCGCACACATAGGGGCAAGCGGGCACACTGCCCCTCCCAGAAAAAAATTGGCAAATGTTTTAAAACTGCTCTTGATGATGGATGCACAATCTGTTTTAGGTTCTATGGATTTATGATCTGGTCTCCCGATGTCTTCGTTGGCAGGTTGTAAATTTTTCTGCGGCCCTCACCTGAATGAAGTCCAATTCGCAGTTGGAGCAGTTTGTTCGGCATGTGAGGAATCTTGAAGGAGGCAACGCTGCTCAGCAGATGAAGCGCCATCGTCGCAATCTCTGTAGCGTGACGTTCCTCGTTGCGTATCGGAAGTCCACTGACGACCATGTAGACGTCGCCAATCGTCTCACACTATAATTACAGAGGAACGAAGAAGAAGAAGTAGAAGAAGAAGAAGAAGAAGAAGAAGAAGAAGAAGAAGAAGAAGAAGAAGAAGGGACTTTAGAGTTAAACTGCGGATCAACTTAGAAGATATTTCGTCTGATCAGAAACTCTCATTAAGAATTAAAGAAACAATATATTGAAGGGTGCTGGAGTGAAACTCAGAAAAACTTGAAATAACAACAGATCAACAGATCAGGTGAGTCAAGTGAAGTTACGATACAAATAGGCAACACACATGTAGAGAATTTAAGAACAAAAAGTTTGCTAAGATGAAACTTAAAACTACTAGGCCTAAGTACTAGCGACCGAAAATTCTATTGCGACTGTTCGTAAGAGTTTAGCACTAGGCCTAGCTTTGTCTGCATAGCGTTAGTTAGTATACTGTTTATGAATGACTTATGAGTTGAAACAGTGATTAGCAATTAAGTCACATTCATGACCAGTTCGGTGAAGCGAGTGTTAGGTCCATAGGCCTACCTTATAGACATCGTACTTGTCGGTGACACTGTCGAATACCGAATAGATGCCATTCAACAGAGCCACCACCTGTCAAAATAATCAGTCAGGTAAAGTGTTCCGCAGACAGACAGCGTCGCTATGGGCAACGGATAACTTCAAAGTGCCTCAAAGGCATTTATAAAACGTTCGCATTCCTTTAATAGGATAATAGGCCTACATGATAAATTAGATCGATTACGAACAAGCCATTCCATGGACCAAACTAACACCATTTTGAACTAGCATCCATTAGCATCGACTAGCATCCTATTACGTCATTCTTTAAGTTGCGGCTGTGTTTAAGTAAGTCTAAAATAAACGAATTAATTTATTTAAAATGATATAATAATAATAACAGCAACAATAACGATGACGATTTCTGTGGCGTCGTAACACAGCCATGCCATTACAAGGGCGCCTTACATACTATACTAGCAGCAGCATAACCCTGACAAAATATAGGGATAACTTGGATAAGTCTTCTGTTTTGAGCCCAGATTTGAAGGAGTCAACCCAGTCAGCCGCTAGCTGGCGGGAGAAAGGCTGTTCCAGCATCTGGGTGACGGCCACTGAGAAAGCGCGTTCTCCGAATCGGATTCTCATTCCATTAGTCATCTCACTACGTCATCACACTACGTCATCGCACTGCGTCATCTCACTAAAGCCTATCGTGGCGCCACAGCGGCGGCGGCCGCCACTAACGTCTGATAGGGGAGAGCGGGGCATAATGGGATAGCGGGGCATAACGGGAAACTTCATTATTGTCGATCTTACTTACTTTAAAAATACGAAAAAAATTCAAACGGAAGTAATGCATCTTTGAAGGTGAACGACGAAAGCATTTTCGATTCCGAAGCGTCTTGCAATTTTTATGATGAAAAGTTCATTTTTACCCTCTCCGATATAAGGTACGTTCATAATTCAAAAATTGTCTAAAATCAGTGGAGCTATATTAAATTTAGCTTAAACCATCCATGTGTAGGGTAATATATAAAGTCATATATTTCCATATGAAAATTTGTACAAGTTCAGTATTTTGTGTCAAAATGGCGGGTTTACAATTGTGGTATATTGGGGCATAATGGGATACAGATATCCCATTTTGCCCCATTTCATGCTTCTACAGCTATTTTTCCCGTATTTCTCATATTTTAATATTTCATGGATTCTATGTACCCCCTCACGTCTCAATCATTGTTAGCATTATAAAATGAGCAATAATAAAAATAAGTGGCACTTTTTTGAGAGCATAGAATTTTGCATGTTATGGGGCATAATGGGATAGGTATCCCATTTTACCTCAGGTGGTGGGGCATAACGGGATTTTGGGGGCTGTTGGTAAAAAAATTGTATCTCCTGTGTCCTGTGTAGTTGATGCTTAAGTAAATTATTCTAGTCTATGTCGTACGTTATATATGCCTGCATAATGTGGGTACAAAAAAGCACTGATTTCTTACTATTAATATGGTGTAAACTTCAAAATGCCTTAAGTATCCCGTTATGCCCCGCTCTCCCCTATATTCTAACTAGTCACATTCGGTCACCATTGCCTCTAATTTTGCCGCTACAGCCCTAGGTCACCTGTGTCGCCTGCGTCACTATCATCTTAAACAAATGGAAACATTTTAAAATCGCTGATAACACAAATAATGGGAATAATGAATGATGACCTGGTAGGGAGTGCTTGCTTGGTTGATCTTCATGAATCCAACGATGTCGGAAAAGTAGAGGGTTACCAGATCGAAAGCTTCCGGAATGACGCGACCTTGCCTCATCAGACTCTCGGCAACGGTCCTGTTCGTCACAAGATATATAGCACGATGCGGTCATTGAAAAGAAATTTGTGAAAACGACAAGTTTAAAGAGTTTATAGTTTTTACAGTCATATGTTGGCTTAGGCTATTTCTACGTCACTGGCACGAGTTTACTGACAAATTAAACTGATTGCTTTTGTCATTGGCATGATAACAATTAATAACAAATAAATGACGCCAAGAAACGAGCAGGCATATTTGTTAGTCCACATAATTTATATCCAGGAACTGATGCTCCTAACATCGAATACAAATGCAAAACAGCGGCAGTTCAGTTTTAGAGTGTCCAAAGATTTTGCATTCCAAGTAGCCTACATTGAAAGTCTACACGAACGAGATTTTTGTGTGTGTTGCTTTTAAAATCGTGTAGGCCTATATCATCTTGCCTAATAAACCTCACATGACAGAAAAATTCTGAGGGAACCATACTGTTTTCAGCGTGACAAATTCTGTACCAGTCAGCTTAAGCTTCTTCTGACGCAGAAAACCTAACATTATTTTGTTGTCTAGTGTGCAATCAATAGGTTTGGTCCTATTTCGGACCGTAATCATTAGTGGAGCGGCCGGTTGTCAAAATATGGACGAACTATCATCTATCACACACACACATCGAGTCTACACACATCACCAATATAATAGTATATGCCTGTACATCGGAATCAAATTAAATAATACTTTTCTAAATCTACTTCACGGGCTTCCAACGTTATATAGGCTAAATTCTTCTGAAAGCATGGAAATTAAATGAATTCCGTTATCCGTTACTCCGTTATGGATAGGCCTATGGATTATATTTCGTTTAATTGCACCATGTTTGTAAATCAAATGCGGTTAGCAATTGGTGGATTAAAGAATATTCTTATCTTAATCTTATCTTATCTTAATCTTATCTTATCTTAATCTTATCTTATCTTAATCTTATCTTATCTCATCTTAAACCGACTGTCGTTCTCACGTTGGCAAGATGTTGTAGAGTAGCGAAACGACTTTCTTCTTCTCCACGTTCAGTTCTTCTGTTCTTATTGCAACCAACTCTTCCAGTTTCTCGTTGTTCTTCTCCAGTTTCTTCATCATATTATCCACGATATTAATCGCTCTATAGTTGTGTCATCAATAACACTATCGCCGTTATCATTGTATTGTATCGTATTGATAATTTGTAAAGCGCCTATATATACTAGGGTGAACCGTTCAGAGTCTTTTCTCACAGTGGCCAGTGCGCAAGGTCACGAGAGAAAAAGTATAGTTTGAGAAGTAAGAAAATACAGGGAGGAATTACCAGCTAGAATAGTAGAGATCGAGTCTACACACATGACCAATATAATAGTATAGGCCTGTACATGTAATTCCGAAACATTTAAAGTGCTGTTCAAAAACAAAGCGCAATGCACCGGTTTAGTCACGAGTGCAAGCTTTTAGTCAGAGGAATAATGTCCAGACGACTCCAGAGAAATCAAGTGAAAAATAAATTGAATTGCCGGTGTCACGTGATATTCTATACCCACTGAAAGCTATCCGGGGGGGAAGAATTAATCTATCCCCCGGATGGAATTAACAAATCTAGACTATCCGAGGGTATAAACCATTCTGTCGCCTTTTTTGAAAAATGCGTATAATTGAACAATTTATGCTCTAATCAAAATTTAGTGACTTTAATCGTTTTAAGTGTCCTAAGCAATGCTCAGATAAAGGCAACTCCAATTTATTTAGCGACTCCGAGGGTTCTTAAGTGTTTTAAATGTTGTAAGTGCTCTAAAACCAAAGAAAAAATTATCTAGTGGAAAAAAACATACCTGTTAGTGTCATTGTTCAAAACAAAGCAGATGAAAATTAATTTGCAGAAATAAATACACGCGGAAGTGACTGTTTCGACCTTTCTTCATTTGGGGGATACGATTAATACGAGGGATACTCTATTTCGTGACACCGGAATATGCCATGGACAGAAAGAGGCAGACTAGCCTATATATACTGATTGCATAGACCTACAGTACTTATGAGCCACAAGGCGGAATCTGCCCAAAACAAAAAGGATTGAACGGCAGAGGACCTACTAGGCTACCAGGGCTGTAGCCTACTGGTAAATTTTGAGGTAAGTACACGCCGGTGTCACGAAATAGAGCACCCCCCGTATTAATCGTATCCCCGCAGATGAAGAAAAGATGCAAAACGGCACTTCCGCATGTATTTATTTATTCAAATTGACTTCCATTTGCCTTGTTTTGAACAATGACACTGACATACCTATGTTTATTCCTACAAGATAAATTTGCTTACTTTGTTTTATAGCACTTAGAACATTTAGAACGCCTAAGAACACTTAGAGTCACTAAATAAATTCGAGTTGCCTTGCTCTGAACATTATTTAGGTCAATTAAAACAACTAGAATCACTGTAAAATTTGATTACAACATATAAATTTTTCTATTATACGGATTTGTCAATAAAGGGGATAGAATGGTTTATCCCCCGGATAATATAGACCGGTATAATCCATCCGGGGAATAGATAAATTCATCCCCCGGATAACTTTAAGGGAATAGAATATCACGTGACACCGGCCGAAAAAATCGACTCTTTGGGCCGAAATTTTCAGACGACATTTTTAAGTCATCGTCTATTTTTCTTACCATTTTCGACCCGTATTGCGTTCACGACAGTCCAAAAACCATACTTTCGTCTATTTTCTGCTCGTAATTTCATTTCTCACAAATTTTTCTAAAATTCTTTGTGAATATACGCTGCATACCCGCGTATATCGTCGTGTAGGCCTACAGTCCTGGTTACTACTCTCAAAGTTACGAAGAAAAGTAGCAATAACGCCGACGTGTGACACTTTGACTAAGTGCAAAATAGACTGGATGGAGTAAATAGTCTTAATTAAGTGCAAAAATAGTCCGGACGGAGTAAGTAGTCTTACCTAAGTGTAAAATAGTCCGGATGGAGTAAATAGTTTTAATTAAATGCAAATTAGTCCGAATGGAGTAAGTAGTCTTACTCAAGTGCAAAATAATCCGGATGGCGCAGGTAGTCTTACTCAAGTGCAAAAATAGTCCGGATGGCATAAGTAGTCTTACTTATGTGTCAAATTGTCCATATAGAGAAAATAGGCTTACTGTCCTCCGCTGAGCACCTTAGCACTCTTCAAGACCTTTCTGAAGGTCGGCCGATCGTCGGGTACCTCTGTCCAGCAGCTGGTGATCAGAGCCATCCATTCGGCGGAAATTGCGTTCTCTGGAATGAATGGTCGGAAAGGTGGTTCGATTGGCGTCTTCAACATTTCCACGATGTCTGTGAACAGGAAATGACAAGCGATCGGATGACTTGGAAACTGGTCGTACGATATATGCAATGTTATAAGGTGACATCTGCATGTCGCTGTAGCCTAATTATTCACATCCTCCTGAATAAACCCATTCCCTTGCTAGACCTATGTTGAAATCTCTTTTTTATCAGCACGGAAGTAATAGAGTCATTTTGCTAAGTTGACATCTTAGAATGGTGCCAAAATAAACGTGGAAAATCAGAATTTTTTTAAAATTGTGAGTGTATTCATTGAAGTTCAGACCACTCTAGTCAGCAATGAAATAGCAATTTTGCTTTAGATGATAACTTAAAATGCTGCCATTACTGTGTGGAAATTAGAAAATTTCTAATGTCGAGGGTCACATCCCCTCTCAAAGCCCCTGCCCTCTCGGCGCCACGTGCTTCGGAGATTTTCCGTCGGATGCTCGCCTTTCCCCAGAAACCTTGATTCCCAGAGAAGGCTCTGGACTAGAAAAACGCAGGTTATTGAGGAAGAGCTAAATTAAACACTGGTTATTAATTCTGCCATGCACTCGCGGGCAGAGAAAGACTAAGGCCCTTTGTTCTATCTAAACAAATGGGAAAAGACATTATTTTTGTAATCCTAAACCGTGTTTATCAGAAGTTTTCATGACTTTATCGCTCATAAATACAGTTGGCTGACAAGAGCCTGAAACGCGCTCTAGCTGATGCCAAATGTAAAAAATGCGTTAATTGGTTTCTGGGGCTCCGCCCCAGACCCCGCTGTGGGACCTTACGACGCTCCCCCAGACCCCTTAGTCAGCATTGGCTTCGTGCCTTCGGTGCTTACAATAATATTTCTGAGCACCCCCAGGAAAATTTTCTGGTTGCGCCCCTGCCTATGTGTGTAATCATAAGCATCGTTTAATTTAAAACTGACGCAACGTAGAATGATTAAAATTCATAGTATGGCGGATGATCACAAGTTATCAAATGTAAACGTTATTACATGATTCGAATTGAACTGTCGGCAGCCAACAGGGCGCACATCACTTCCTGCCACTGATTTTAACAACGTCATCTACCAAAAGAAGATTCAGTCGACCAGAGCGATACCGCATCCGTAAGCTAAATATTGCTGCAGAGTGTCAATCATTACCTTAAACCTTCTGTAAATAATTCTACTTGTGAAAGCAGATGCATGGATGCATAGATGTATCCCTGCGAATATGCAAATAATATTATATACCTGCATAAGCATACATCCGTGCATTGCCAATCAAAATATTATGTATAAATAGCATACACCCACGAGAGTCTTTTTTTATTATTGCGGACTATTTCATGGACCGGTGACCAAAGCCCCCTCCTAGGTGACTAGGTCGGATGATGTAGATTTTTTAAAATGTCGATTGAACTCAATGCAAAGATGTTTTGATTGGAGATTCAAAAATAACAAACCTTGGTAATTCATTGGAACTGCAAGTTTGGAAAAAGGAGTGTCGCGTACGGCTAACTCTTGCAAAATAATGCTATATGAGTAGACGTCTCCTTTCGGCGTGCCATACAGCGGCACTTCGTTATCGGGCAACCTCAGCAACTCCGGTGCCGTCCACAGCTTATCTGCCATCAAATTGCAATGCCATTTAGTGCAGTGCAATTTTTAAAAAACGTGTTTTGAAAGTTATCATAACACTGATGATGTGATGTGTGCTATTTATGCCGTTGATAAGGAAATTGAGGTAATGCGTAATATCGAAACATTTATATCTTAATGATACTCCAAATACTTGAATACTTGAATACTTGAGCAGCCTGGCTTCAATGTCAAAATTGTCCAATAAACGAATTGTGCTGGAAACGTGTCAGAGAAGATGATACCGATAATTGCGAGTGAAGGACTTGCCCAAGGTCCCTTAGTCCCTACGCGGCGACTTAAGGTGCATTCGAACCTCGAACCTTCCGGCTCAAGGCAACGACGCCACCACTACACCACCGCGTCCCACATACATGTGTGTATGTATGTATGTATGTATGTATGTATGTAGGTGTGTATGTATGTATGTATGTATGTATGTATGTATGTATGTATGTATGTATGTATGTGTGTATGTATGTGAGCATGTATGTATGTATGTATGTATGTATGTATGTATGTATGTATGTATGTATGTATGTATGTATGTATGTATGTATGTATGTATGTATGTATGTATGTATGTATGTATGTATGTATGTGAGCATGTATGTATGTATGTATGTATGTATGTATGTATGTATGTATGTATGTATGTATGTATGTATGTATGTATGTATGTATGTATGTATGTATGTATGTATGTATGTACTATGTAACCATAACCATAACCATAAATATAAATTTTATTGAAACCCGAGACATCGAAAAAGCACAAGTACAGTACAGTAGAACACAAACTATCTTCAACGGATCAAAAGGACATGGCCTTAAGGAACCTGGGTTCCGCTTGTGGGGCACCTGTAACACGAAGTATATTATGGCAGACATAATATTGAAACATAAGTGTACATTAACACTTAACTAGTTAACTAAACATAATATAATTAACAAGCACTAGAAAACATCACATCATGTATGCATGTATACGTATGTATGTATATGAACATTTATATAGCGCCGTATACTAGCCTCACGAATGCGAAGCATGCAATAAAATATCATCGAAACGAAGAAACGAGTAGAAACTATAAACGACCTACTCGAGTAGTACTTCTCATTCATTTCCGGCGGATGCTGTCTCCGACGGAAGTTTCCCATTCCATAGTCGGTTATTCTGCACGTCCATTTGTTGTCGATGACGCAGTTCGAGCTCGTCAGTCGACCGTGAGAAGCAAGCACCGACTCATGCAGGTGATCCATACCCTAAAACGACGATGACCATATGTATGTATGTGTGTATGTATGTATGTATGTATGTATGTATGTATGTATGTTTGTATGTATGTATGTATGCATGCATGCATGCATGTATGTATGTATGTATGTATGTATGTATGTATGCATGTATGCATGTATGTAAGCATGTATGTATGTATGTATGAATGTATGTATGTATGTATGTATGTATGTATGTATGTATGTATGTATGTATGTATGTATGTATGTGTGTGTATGTATGTATGTATGTATGTATGTATGTATGTATGTATGTATGTATGTATGTATGTATGTATGTATGTATGTATGTATGTATGTATGTATGTGTGTGTGTATGTATAATTCGTGCAGATGATCCATACCCTTCAACGACGACGACGACCATATTTTCACTTTCACACTGCTTAATTATTAGTCGATATATTCAGACGTTTATTAGCCTAAAACTTAGTCTATCAGGTAGTGTAAACGTTCAAGAAAACATAATTTATATTAAATAAAGTTAAATATAAAATCGATTCTAAGCTTACGTGTGAAACGCTCAAGAAAACACCTACGTGTTAAAGGATCAAGAAAACACCTACTGTTAAAGGCTCAAGAAAATATTTAAATGTTAGTGATAGTGTAGCCTACTGAGTTCATTAGCTTAAAAAGCAAAGTCATAAGCAAGTTTTAGCTTTAGGATGAATAAACTCATTAACACTAATCATCATTTTCTGTGACACTCAGTTGTCTCTCAGCTAGCTGGGGTAATTGTCTTGGATGGTAATTGTCTTGGGGAGTAATAATAGTCCGGGGTTTATTGGCAAGGGGGTAATTGTCCGGGGTTAATTGTCGGGGTAAAATGTCCGGGCGTAATTGTCCGGGGGTAATTGCCCTAGAACCGCTAAGCCAAACTTTGAGAACTGTTTCGTTGATAAGACATTGCAAAGCGAATAAATGAAAATATTAAATTAATTACAAATAATAAGGAAGCAAATACAGTGTAGGCTACAACTAATCAGTAATTGTGTGCATAGAACCTATCATCCTATTCAAAACAGCGAAACCAATGTGTCGCAGTAACTTACTTCAGCTATATCCATGGCAAACGAGATCTTGAACTCTGCTGCAAGGTCGAATTCCTCGTCCTGCACGATGTCTTGAAGGCTTCCGTGTTTGCAGTAAACCGTCAGATAACAGACGTTGGGAGCATTGATGCAAACTCCGATAAATCCATTCACGTTGTCGTGTTTAACCGATCGCATCTGCACACAAGAAAAACAATCGCATACAAACAATGACTGCCCAAGTTTAAATAACTTTCGTTAGAATTTTATACTCTGCTTGGAATCTGCACGAGGTGCACTGCTGCTCCTCAAACAGCTGTTTGCGGACAAGATTTCACAAGGAAGCAGCCTATAGGCCTACCTTTAAAATAAGATACCATCACGTATTACTCATATAATAATAAACCTATGAAACGCGTCGACTTTAACCATCAATAATAATAACCAGCATCAAATCGGCAAAACAATCGCAAACAGCGTGATAGGCTATGCTGGATGTCGAATCTCAGAAGGAAACAAATTTCTACTTCTATTTGCCTATTAAAACCCGAATCCTCGGTTAATATTGTGTAAGCCTAGCATATGATTTTTTAGACGAGCGCATAATAATGTCATTTGAGGTATCCGAAATACACGATGTAGCCTACATGTAGGATGATAAAATGAAACTAAGCAAAATAAAATGCGAACCTCTTTCAGCTCGGAGAAAAGGGCCGGATCGAGTCGGCTGACCGATTCACGTTCAATTTGTTTGACGCACACCACCGTACCCTAAACCATGTTGACAATGCACATCATATTTAATCAATATGGTAGCTTTAGGAATTGCTAGATACTAAGTGCAGTTTTACATGGCAAGCATGATCCGCAAAGAAACTGAGAAATCGGGTCAAACACAATCTTAAATTATATATTACTAGCTGGGGTACCCGGCGTTGCCCGGGAAATTTAGGATTCGACCCGCTTCGGCCACAACCCCACCACACAACACCCGACCACACTCCGGTCTGTACCAGTACGCCACCCGAGAAATTTGGGTCTCAGGAAAATTACCACCCCCATCCCACCCCCACACCCAACCCAGCCCTCCACCCCAACCTCCTCCAAACCCACCACCCCACTCCACCCCCATTCCACCCCCACTCCTCCCCTAACCCCCTCCGACCCCACTCCACCCCAACACAACTCCCACCCCATCCCCCTACATCCCACCCCTCCACTCCCCACCCCACCCCTCCATCCACCCTCACCCCAACCCCACCACACCCCAACCCCCACCCTCCACCCCACCCTCACCCCCTCCACCCAAAACCCCACCCCTCCACCCCACCCCACCCCGACCCCACCCCTCACCACCCTCACCACACCTCTTACCCCCACCCCATTTCACCCCACCCCTACCCCACCACAATCCCAACCCCCTCAACCTCACCCACCCCCATACCATCCCCACTCTACAACACCCCACCGCACTCCGACCTTCATCGGTACGCCACCCGCGATATTTGGGTTTAGGGACAAATTCCTCCACCCCCACCTCTTCCCACACCCGCTCCCCCACCCCACCACACTATGACCTCCACCAGTACGCCACCCGTGAAAACGGTGAAATTAGGGTTTCCAGGAAAAATTCCCCCTCACCCCATTCTCCTAACCCTCTCCCCGCCCCCCACTCTCTTTCCCACCTCACCCCACCACACCGACCTGCACCAGTACGCCACCCGTGAAATAAGGATTTTCGTTAAAATTAAATTAGCAGCTCTCGCCATTTATATAATGACCATGGAAGCGTTTAAGAAGGTGTTTAACCATCTTAATGTTTTCGCCCCACGCTGGCCCCCTTGGTGGTAGAGATTCACCAACTACTGATCCGGGTGGTTCTGATGGCCCTCTATCCAGGAAAAAAATTTCATATAAATGGCTAAAAAATTTGGAAAACAATTTGGGGGTTTCGCACCCCACCCTGGCCCCCATGGTGGTAGAGAATCGCCAACCCCTCGACTTTGCGTCTCGTGCCGAGACCTACACAGTAGTGAAGGTTTGGAGTGAATAGCTCAAAAACTGTTGAAATGCATTCCGGACAAACAGACAGACAGACAGACAGACAGACACACGTTACAGAATCTTCTCTTTATTTATATAGATATACAATGTATACATAGTGGGGAAAAATTACCGACCCGTAAGATTTTTGAACACGCCAATCCTGTGCTGACACCTGGCAATGATAAGACTAACGAAAATGATGACTAAGACATTTTATGTTGCACTATAAATATTGGCTATTCGTGCATTTGATACTATTGCGCATGAGGACTCTTCCTTGCACGGGCTAAGCTTACACATTGGATGTGTTCACCTGCATGCTGACCATTAATTTTAACAAGCAGTGAAAACAGATAATCATTTGTAAAAGAATAGTTTAACTCAAATTATTGTTGTCCATTTGATATCGCGACTTGCAAGTAAAAATATGCATTGTGTGTGTATCTTATTCCATCTGACCTCCAACATTACATTGCTTCACCTCACCTCCGAATGGCTAAGCAATCTGAATTCAAATTAATGAGGTCAAAACTGAAGCTGAGGCCGACGTTACCTTATAGTATCCGATCTTAGCGAAGCTTTGCTCCTTATTAGTCACTGACCCAAAGGAGACTCTGCGAACTTGGCTAGAAATTCTCTTTTTATCTACAATCTGAAAAATTGCAAACTACATGTATGTAAGAGTCCAGTTACTGCACAAAGAGCAGTGATCATAGAAGCCAGAAAAGATAGCTACTATTGTGCAATGTTGGCCTACATGTATGTCCTGAAACTCATCCTGCCGCATAATAATCGTTAATTCAGATAATCAAATCAGATCAAAATGGTGAGTTTTCGATGAAATGGTTGCGAAGACTTTTCGAAGTTGAATATTTTTTCAAGCAAATCAAGTACGATGCGAACATTAAACATTAAACGTAAACTTAGCTACGCGACTATATCATAAGACACAATTTCCGCATTAGGATTCTCAGTCCGTTGAGAATCGAAAATCCACCTCTGCCTGCTCTCTCTGCTCGTCAAGCCTCGCATTGTCCTCTCTCCAGCAGCAGATACACTGACTCACTTCCGGTAAGCCCCGTATCCCGATCAATAATTATTGTTCTCTGTACACAGCATATAAACAGGGCACAAACATAAGGTGCGAATTAAAAGTGGGGGCCAGCGGAACCTGTCATTGAAATGCTTATGAAGAAAGTGGATCTTGCAGCAGAAGCAATCGCATACAAACAATGACAAGTTTAAATAAGATTTCACAAGGATGGTGATTGAATTAATCCGAATAGTCGTGGTGGATGCGATACCGGACAACGTTATACGAGGTGTAGCTAGGCCTACTGTCGACGTATACGTTTGTAAAAATTACGTAGTTGTTCTATATTTCTATTGGACTCACCGATTTTCCTTCGAAATTAGTCAGAATGTGGTCAAAGTTGACGATCCAAGCGTTGATTGCATTAATCTCAGCCTGCAGTTTCGCTCTCCTGCATACCAAGACAATTAAGCCATGACTATATCACCAGTGATGATGATGATGATGACAACTATTGTGCAAAAAGTGATATCGTATATTCAAGTCATCTATGTAACGACAGATGCTTTCCTTCTATGGCAATCTTAATAATAATCTTCGTTTATTAACATTCAATCTGACAGACCGCAGAACGATTACAGATACAAGTTATACGAAATACGGCCAGCTTCGCACGCAACGCAGGTTGCCTATAACAGGCTCGGTAACTTAACACTAATGGCCTAAGTGCTGGAACGCTCCTGATTCGGCCAAGCCAGGAGCGGGAAGGGCGATCTTATTTTCAACAGACCCGAGGAAAACAACACAACAGAAAGCGCCACTGGCAGCTAACAGAAAATTCAAATAATTTTATGCCTTGAGCGAGGTTTGAACCCGGGTCGCGATAATGACTCTCAGTTTATCGACCAGCGCTCTATCAACTGAGCTACGGACCCCCCCCAAAAAGAATTAGTCGCGAGCGCTTTCAAAAGTCGCCCAATTCGCGCTTTTCGAGACGATCTGGCACCCTGTTTGGAAGTCAGAGAATATCTTGCACGGTGAGCAGTACGTTTCGGCAGCCTCTGCTCTAATAATTATTATGTGGAATGAACAGATCATGACATGCTTATTGACCTAAGATTACAGACGCATATAATTAATCACTAATGATAATATTTTCTTTATTGAAACAATCCGGTCGACAGACCGCAACCGGTTGCAAGGGGAAGGCCTACATTATGCACTTTTTAAAAACAGTTCACAAGAACGAAATAAAGCAATTCTGAAATTGAATTTCCTTGCAACTGACAGATCCTGGCATCAAAGAATGAATGTTCGAATAATCTGCGAAAAGGAATTTTCAGAGTAGGCCTGCCCTAGCACCTGGCCTGCATATGATGGCACGGTTGCGAAAATGCGCTGGCGGTGCCTGCTTGAGTGTGTCCCGGCCTACCTGCGTATTCCTTGTCGTCAAGTCACAATTCAGCTGCATGGCCGCTGAGCATCTCGATTTCTACCGGGGAGACTAAAATATTCATAGTCCCTCAGAGTCTTTCTCTACTGTTGGTGGGCCGTACATTTTAAATGCATGGTCTCCCATTAGAGGCCTCTTTGATGGGGCAGACCGCTTATACTTGATCGTGAAGTACATCAGTGCAACGTAGTATTATAACAATGCCAGTCCTGTAGGTTATTGATATGCTTTCAAAGGAAGTCTCCCGGATCTGAGAAAAAAGAGATTTCTTGTATACGTGCTCTCGTATCTACGAAGTGCATTGCATTTAAGCCACGAATGGTTGATTTCTGTAATTTTATGTGTGTCCATGTACCTATAAGTACATGCACTCACACACACACGCACGCACACACACAAGCAC
This sequence comes from Lumbricus terrestris, assembly GCA_949752735.1. Lineage (NCBI taxonomy): Eukaryota > Metazoa > Annelida > Clitellata > Crassiclitellata > Lumbricidae > Lumbricus > Lumbricus terrestris. The sequence continues at coordinate 39,881,893 of OX457041.1, forward strand.
ACACATCACTAAATGGGTCTGGTTTGCATAGAAATGGACTGACCTGTAGAAGCAGTACCACCAGGAAAGTAGGATGATGGCGAGCAGGAGAACGAAAGATGCAACGGCCATTCCGAGCTGAAATTCTGATCGCAGAAATAGGTTTAAAAGAAATAATATTAATAATGAAAACATGATAATTTTTAATTTAATAATGAAAACATGATAAATTAATTTAATAATGAAAACATGTTACTATTACATGCATAGATGCATCGTTCAGTATAAAAAGTTGTAGACGAAGGGTCAGTGGTACTCACTGTGGTAGTGATAGTGGTAGTGATAGTGGTAGTGATAGTGGTAGTGGTGGTAGTAGTTCTAATTATTGATTTAGCTTTAGCATTACCATATGATCATTGTTGCTCTTTCTCTTCCTCTTACCTCCTCCTCCTCCTCCTCTTCTTCTTCTTCTTCTTCTTCTTCTTCTTCTTCTTCTTCTTCCTCTTTCCTCTTTCCTTTCCCCCTTCCTTCTCCCCTCTCCCTTTTCTTTTTCTTCTTCTTCTACGTGTATATCTTCCTCTTCTTCTTCTTTTTCTTATTCTTCTTCCTCTTCTTCTTAATTTGCTTCCTCTTCATCTTCTTATCCTTTTTCATCATCATCTTCTTCTTTTTCATCTTCGACTTCTTCTTCATCATCATCATCATCATCATCATCATCATCATCATCATCATCATCACCATCATTGCCACCTTCATCCCAATTTTCAAAATTAAACCGAATCTAATTCCCTCCTTATTTTTTCTTTTGTCGTTCGTTCGCTTCTTCACTCATACATTAGCAGAGGCCGTACATGATAGTCTGCGTCTCTAATTAGTTAGACTAAATGATATATATGCCTATAATTATGTTTTACAAATTACATGATATTTCTATTTAAAAGGTGTCCATCTGCATGTCGAATAATCTCCCAAATAATTCGTGTATAAACTCCATATCAAAATTCTGATTGATGGTTGAACATTTAGGACTTGCACACGGCGATCAGTAGCGGCGCTAGGGGGGGCTAAGCACTCCCTTAAAAAGGTCATCCATTTTTTCCATGTAAAAGTAAAATATTTGCACGATTAACCCCCCTTTAGCCCGCCCCCTCCCAATAACCGTAAAGGTGCGCACGAGGTTTGACAGACAGTTTGGCGGATTATGAAAAGAAAAAGGACCATTTTCGAAGATTTCGATCAAATGACTAAAAAAGTTCGTCAGAAATTTTGACGGGGGAAATGGAAAAATTGTCCCGAAAATCCAGCCCCCAAAACGAAAATCCTGGCGCCGCCACTGACGGCGGTCGAAATTTGAAACACCCACGGTGATCAATTGGCCAATATTAGGCCTACTGCATGGTGTCACAATGTTTATTTTCGCGTTTTCTATTTTCTTTTCATAGTAATTATATCTAATTGTTATGTCAATTTATGTCATATAGCAACGTGAGGCGGTAAAATTGAGAATGGAAAAATATTGAAATGGCGAAGCATCAGAAATGTGTTTTGAGCATGTTTGAAATTGAATAGCGAAATCGCGGTCCATTCAAGAATTATTACCGGAAGAATCTTTCATATTGCACACAGTTATGAAATCATTTGGATGTTTGCATGTATGTATGCGTGTATGTATGCATGTATGTATGCATGTATGTTTGCATGTATGTATGTATGTATGTAGACCTTTGTAGATAAGCATGTGTGACAAATGCAGCTATGTATATCTTCCACGGCACTTTAAATGCAGCGTCAATCAACCAGTTGCTTTATTGAATCCATCCACATAAAGGCAAATAAGACGTAGGATAACTTTTCATTATTATTATTACCATAACATAACAATAGTAGCACGTTCGTTTTCCGTCAGAGGCAGCAAAAGGGAAAGTTTCCCAGGGAAACCAGAAGGAACAATATTTCCGTCATGCAGAATCGCCTAAGCCAGTGGCGGATCCAGAACGTTTCGAAGGGGGGGCCAAAATTTTCGGTCTTGTTGGTGGAACAGGGGGAAAAAATTTTCCGGGAAAAAAGTTGATGACTTTTTTTAGTCATCGACCAATTTTCCGGGAAAAAGATACCAACTTATCCGCCAAAAAAGTTGATGACCTTTTTTTTTTAGTCATCGACCAATTTTTTGGGGAAAAGATACCAACTTATCCGCCAAAAAGTTGATGACCTTTTTTTTTAGTCATCAACTAATTTTCCACGAGAAAAGGAGATGCCATTTCCGAATGGGGGGGCCACGTCCCGTACGATTTTCTAATAGGGGGGCCAGATGTCCTGTTTTTCTCTCCCACTACATGTTTTTGAAACCAAATGGGGGCCACGTTCCATGCAATTTTTAAATGGGGGGGGCCATGGCCGGATTGGCCCCCCCTGGATCCGCCCCTGGCCTAAGCTATCTATTACCAGCATAATAAGCGACAGCAAAGGCAAGACGTAGATCTACAGGGTGTCCCGATGAAAAGTAGACCCATGCAAAAGTGTCGTAACTCGGTCAAAACTTTAAGTATTTGACTGAAATTTTTAAGACAACAACATTAGCCACATAACCACCTAATCCTAGCGCCAATTAGAAATATTCGTGAGTTTGTCAAGAATATAATGAGCGTTTGAGATGCAGCGCCGAAAAATGGAGATTTCCAACATGCAAAAGTCAGGGCTTTTTAAAGGAAATTTTAGAACTGCACAACCCCTTCTTTTCTTTCCCATCCTCCATGGCAAATAACCTTCAATAGGACGACACTGACCATTTTACTAGTCTCAACTGCACGGAAGTGCTTTTACAACTGCACAGATCCGTTTAGAACCGCACATTTTGTGTACAACTGCACGCTAAAACAACTGGCAAACGCTAAAACGAAATGAAGTTCAGCTACATCTAGTGTTCAAAATGTCCTCCTTGTTCACGGACACACGACCGTAAATATAGACGCCACTGTTTGATCGTCCGGTTGATGATTACGTGGTCAAACAGCTGCCGCCCTACCTAAGGTTACCGATGTCAAGAATACGGGAACGAAAAACGCGCTGCTCCAGTACGCTCCGGATTGAGGTCTGGACCGTTGGTCGGCCGCAGCTGCGGGATATGAAGCGGGGTGTCTCCCGGGACGGCTACTACACTACTGCGTCTATATACGGTCGTGTCTCCATGAACAAAGAGGACATTTTGAACGCCAGCCGAAGCTGAACTTCACTTCCCTTTCAGCTTTGCATGGTGGAAATTTCCATTTTTCGGCGATGCAGCTCAAACGCTCATAAACTCGACAAACTCACAAACATTTCTAAACGGCGTCAGGATTAGGTGGTAATATGGCTACTGTTGTTGTTTTTAGACTTTCAAGCAAATACTTAAAGTTTTGACCGAATAATGGCACTTTTTGCTGAGGTCTACTTTTCATCGGGACACCGTGTATGTAACATTAAGACTTAGACATACATGCATAGCTTCATAATAATAGGCCAACTACCGTTGCAATGTGGCGCATGATGTCGATCGAATATGAATTTATTCTTACCTAATGTATCCGTTATTCCTGGAGGGCAACGCTCGTCGCCGAACCCACATGGCTCCGGGTAACCCTTGGGTATTTCCTCCCTACCACCTGACCACGTGACAGTGTTCACCGCTGGTTTATCTTCGACCTGATCCGTATTATTAGGTAATGTGACGTACGTCCTTAGTTCAACGTAGGTGCTATCATCCTGAATGATACCCAACGATAGATTACATCTTCGATCACCAGCTTGCGTCAAATGAACAGAACCCGTCATACCTGTAAACACAGGCACACATATTAGAATTGATTACGCGCACATCTTTTGTTTGGTGAGTTATTTGTCCATTCATTTCGTCTAGTCTGATTACACTGTGGGGGCGCGGTGGTGTAGTGGGTGTGTTTGTTGCTTTGCAGCCGGAGGGATGCGACCTTGCAGGTTCGAATCCACCTCAAACCGGCGCGTAGAAACCTTGGGCAAGTCCTTCACTTGCAATTGCTCTGGGGCTTCGGCGGGAAACTCCGATGCAGTGTCCGCGCTGTAGTCGGGAGCGCCTCTGAGTAGGGAGCTCGAAAGGGCGCTATAGAAATGGAGAAATGAATAAGGTTCGGTCCAACATCCCTGTAGGCATGCAGACACTTTCTCACTTCAGTTATCAGCCTGTCACAGTTACCAACCAACCGTAAAAGTTCCTCTTCTATTTCCAGTCTTCAACACCAGATCTTGACTGTCAACTCCTCTAATTCGATGCGACGCTTCCGAGCATGGTGGGGCCCACAGTGTTTCAATAGTGTCATTGAATTTCTAGTTTCAGTTACGGGCGGCCTACAATTTCCACATCGGGGACACATTGAACCAAGATGTTATAAACCCAACTATCAGAGATTCGTGCACTTATAATATAGTATACTCGACTCAGGCCATAGAGCAGGAGGGCTCATTGGCATCGTATGCAACCAAGCAGAAATTAAAAGGTCGTTCGCATTTTGCTTATTTCTTTTCTTATCGTAGTCTAACGTGCACTACTATACATGTACATGTATCGTATAAAAAAATTAACAAAGTACCTCTTGCATTACTTGTCTAGCTATTCTGAGGTGACACGGCTACTCAGTGCATGTGACAATCCCTAGGATAGCGCTGTCCAACCTACGACCCGCATGCGGCCCGCGTGGTGATTTCAAGTAGCCCGTTTAAGCACGCTAATTTTGTTTACTAGCCTATGTGTAAAATGAATGAAAGTACAGAGTGAATGGTCGACTTGTACGTTCATTTTTTAAATGATAATATTGTTGCAACGGATGCCAGGGTTTGGATAGCTAAGAGCCTATTTGGAATGCCGATTCTAAAATTTACCTTTCTGAGGTTAGGTTCTCGCAGTCTAACCATTCTCGAGTAATTTACATTGGCTGTGACAGTTGGCAATATGCGTGTAAGGCATCCTATAGAGATTAGGCTACACACGATTCTGGTTTTGACAACTTTTATTCCCTTAATTACTCAAATAAACTGACTTCAAAAATCGTCCTAACGATTCAATTCTACTCGGCTGCACAGAGATGTGTAGCCTACTAAGTTGCAGCACTTCTTTGCTCGATGGATAATAATATTATTATCTGCGTCAAATTTCACGAAACTTATAGGCCCTATATATATATATTATATATGTATGTATATTATATGTATTTATATATATATAGGCCCTATATATATTATATATAGGGCCTTTAAGTTTCGTGAAATTTGACGCAGATAATTCATGGGCGGAGACCTAGGGGGGGACAGGGGGGGACGGTCCCCCCAAACAAAGTGTTGGGGGGGACGGCCCATGCATTTGTCCCCCCCAATGTTTGAGCGTCAAGACTTTTTTTGGCAGCGAAAATAGCAAATTTCGTCAAGATTTTGGCCGGATGACAAAAAAAAAGGTCATCAACTTTTTTGGCGGCGAAAATAATTTTTTTTTCCAGATTTCGCCGGTCGTCAGAAATTTTTCGGAAAATCTCGCGTCTTTCCGTCCCCCCCAATTCTCGGCCCAGGTCTCCGCCTATGAGATAATTATCCATCGAGCAAAGAATTATAAACGCGATTCGACGCTTTCCAGGGCTGTAGGCGATTGCATATAATTATACGCCTAACATGCATGTTTATTTATAGGCCTACGCTGGCATACATGTAGGACCTACAGCGTGATCAAATATTTGTTTTTGGTTTAGGGGGGAAATGATCTGCAGAAAGGTATATATAAGCAGATGTAGCGTGTAGGCTACTCGCCTCTAATTGTACCACTAAAGCCCTGGGGCGGCAGTTATGGGCTAGAGTATTTTACGCTAGAGTATTTTACGCTAGAGTATTTTACGCTAGAGTATTTTACGCTAGAGTAGTTTACGCTAGAGTATTTTACGCTAGAGTATTTTACGCTAGAGTATTTTACGCTAGAGTATTTTACGCTAGGTGTAAACGCTATTCATGGACATGAGCGTAAATATGGCCCATAACCGCCGCCCCTGGTGATTTCGATAATAGTAGCGTTGTAGTGCAAGTTCTGACGGAAGTTTCTTTACACCACGTTACGAAAACAACCTTCAATAAATACTCACGAGGCGATGACAAGTGCGGTTGTGATCGTGCACATAACATGAATAGCAGTTCAGGCACAGTCTGTTTGGTAATGATTCATTTAAACCTTTTAAAGCATACATGTAGTCAATCGATTTCACAAGAGATACCTGCTCAGAGGAGGGACCATACATGCACAAAGGCCTATCACTGACGCCATTACAGTGTAACAGTAAATTAAATGTTAATTTTTTACACGAAGCAACTTACCGTAGAATTTCTGAGCCAGTAGCTCCGATAAGATTTTGTTCAAGGCGGTTGAATCAAAAGGCTGTTTATCCGCAACGATACTAAGTTGGTCAAACACTTTTGATCCATCCAATGCCTTTGCCCAGGCCATCATCGAGTCGTATAGCAGACCAGCATAAAAGCTCAGCTGCCACAAAAATAGAAACACATGTCGATATGTATGCAGTCATTTACACGTATAGCATGTACGGCTTTGTACGCAGTCACTTGCGAGTACATGTACAATGTACAACATTGTACATGTATGCAACTTTATGCAATCTACATGAAATCATAGTCTAAAACAGCATAGATGTATTATACACATGCACGTATACGACAGCATAGATGTATTATACACATGCACGTATACGACTACTATATGCCCATATATGTATTGAATATATATAATTATATATATATATATTTAGGCTATATATTTAAGCACTCACACGGTTCTAGGACAAAAATCATCCTTTACAATCACCCAGACAATAGCCCCGAATGATATATCTTAATTATATAGGCATAGGCGGAGACTTGGTCCTGAAGTTGTGGGGACGGACGAGCGGGTGAAGGGTGATCGTGAGGCGAGAAGCGCCGAGTATGGGGAGGGGTCTTGGGAGAGGTGTATGCACCTCCCAACTTCATTTTTCAAAATTCCCACACAGCAATGGTTGCAATTTAGGCTCTCATTTTAACCAAGTTGAGAGTCATGGTTTAAGATTTCAAAAGTGTCGTCTTCCATTGTTTGAATTTTTTTTTACAATTTCCATGCTGCAATGGTAACATTTTAAGCTGCCATCTCAAAAGCGTTTCTCATAATTTCATATAATTTCATTGCTGAAGGACATAATTATGGTCGTCTAATCATACCGATATTCATGAACGGAGACTTAGGGGTTCAGACTTCAGAGGAATGGTCCCCTCCACAGTTTGTGGTGAGGGGGACGGAGGTAGCCTACTTATATCCCCCAATATTTAAGAAATATTTCGTAAATATCATTATGGATTTCTACAGTGTTGTCCACGTTTTATCCATGCATATAATGAGCAATTTTCTTAAGATGACATATCTTAAAATCCTACCATTACAGTATATGCAGACGAAATGTTTTTAAATAACGGGATAGAGACATTTGTTGAGGTCTTACCACGTCTCTGAGCACTGATATCATGAGTAATTTTTTTTTGAAGATCACTGAAGCTTAAAAAGTTATATATTTAAAGTGTGCAAATCCTAAAAATTGTAAGCAGCTGAGAGGCAACATTCTGAGGTATTACACCATAACTATCAGCATTGAAAAAATAAGCAATTTTATCAAACTGACAGCTTTAAATGCTGCCATTAAAGTATGAAAAGTTTAAAAATTAAGAAAATGAGATGGGACATTTGTTCAAGTCGTAAACCATGTCCTTCAGCATTATGAGAAGTGCATATTAATACGATTTGTACATTAGTCGGCAGGGTAATACAACGTCCCGGTGAAGAGTCACCTATTCTATTGTTCTATCATCACCCATTAAAGTGTCGACGGCTTAGTGTTGTCTGTTATAATATCTATTTAATAGGCTTCGGTCGTCAACAAGCGAAATCCTTCCAGACAGAAACAGAGATGGATACAGTGGATTGAAGAGAAAAATGGCGTCATTGGACATACGAACCTGCCTGAGGGCAGAGAACGTGAAGAAGAAGGCTTATGTGCTATTTTAAGATATCTATTTAATTCCAAGTTGTATAGACTCCTATCTATTTAATTGCATGTTTTATAGGCCTATATGTTCTTTTAAGATATCTATTTAATTCCAAGTTTTATAGATTCATTTATATATTACATGTTTCACAGCCTTAAGTGTTCTTTAATGAGACTTATTTAGAACCAGTGCCTTAAATTTCCGTCAATGGATGAACAGTCCAGTGGACGAATCGTCCGGGGGATGAAACGTCTACTGGATGAATCGCCCGGGGATGAAGCGTCCTGGGATGAAACGTCCGCTGGATGAATCGTCCGGGATGAACCGTCCGGGTATGAATCGTCCGGGGATGTCGAATGTCAATTGCTATGGCTCACTAAGTGATTGATTGACTAGCTTAGATTTAGAATTTCACTCGAGTTGGTTTAGGTACTTTTATTCCGATATCACCGTTGCAAAATTTCAGGCAAACTAGAACCCAAAATGCACTCGATTTGGCATCAAATGCTCAAAATTGCGTCGGTTTCTGGGGTTCCGCCCAGACCCCGATGGGGAAGCTTACGTCGCTACCCCATACCCCCTAATCGTTAGCAATCGCGGCTTCGCGCGTTTCGCGCTCGCCTTTTTTACTCCTAAGAATTTTCATTTGGCCTCCCCCAACTTTTAGGACGTGGTTGCGCCTATGCCTCTGGAGTCGTTTCTTCGTGTCCGAAAGAGTTTGCATTAGGAGCAGTTAGATAGCTCTCAAGTGGAGAGAGTGGATTACCATGTTGAGGTATATTCATTTTAGTCATTTGTTGGTCGAAATCCCCTGAAACATGCCGTTTCCCCCCCAAACATTAACAATAGATTTCTTCAATGTCCTAACGTTATGAATGTTTTCCTATTTCTTAAATATTGGGGGCATGAGCATGGACGGTCTTCCCACCGCAAACTTTGGGGGGGGGCCGTCCTGAGGTCCGTCCTCTGTCCCCCTAAGTCTCCGCCCATGGTGAAGCAGCCATTACATTTATCGGCTATTTCTCGAGGATCTTTAATCTTAGCCACATCAGAGTTTAAGAAATTGATATTACCGATTCGCTAATTCAATTACTGAACGGATGAGATTCCAGCTTCTCTTAAGGTTATTAAGACATTTACAACATTAAAACACGAAATTACAACATTCTTCAGTGTGATAATTTCTTCAGTTCTGGTTCGGTGAAATTTAAACTTCATTATGAAGGTGAGAGCAAAACAAGATCGAGTTTCTGGAGCTGCTGACGGTGCCTAACAAGATGAACTGAGCCCTTGAAACACTAAAGGGGGAGGCGGTTAGAGGACATCCAGGAGCGCAGACGATTTAGTAAGAGATTCAAAACGCCAGAACAAAGCATGAGCAAATGCCTGCACATCATCAGCAAAGAGATGGGCAGCAGCACAACATATCGAGGAAAACAAAGGAGATAATTATATCAGCCATGTAAAGAATAAATCGGAGAGGTCCACAAACGGATCCTTGAGGAACACGCAGTTTAACGTGGACCATTGGGTTCGAAAGTCACCAATAATAATCATCTGGCTTAGTTAAGAAATGTATGACCTGAACCAAGAAAGGGAACCCATAGGAGGCATCGAGACGCGTGAGAAGAACATCGTGACCGACCATGGCATGCATATAAAATACCGACGAGGCAATTAATTGTAGATAGCCAAAAGAGTGAGCTCATACCCTATCAACAGCAGAACAGATTTCAGAGAGTACTGAAAGGAGAGCAGTCTCTGTGGACTGATGGGTCCTAAAACCTGACTGATTTGCAGGAAGGAGACCAGATTGCCACAGGTATACGGTAGAAACTGCAGAGAGACAAGACGTTCAAGAGCCATTATGCTGCCTTTATATAATTTTATTAGCATTGGTAAGTTTTGCAACTAGATGAGCGACTAAGACGGTAAATATCTTCAATAAGGATATCATCTAATACACAGACGAAGAAAGAGAACAGCTTAGAAAACCCTCTTCAAGATGTTAACGATAGAGACAATTAATTTCATAGGCCAACTATACATGTAGATAGCAGGGCTTTTTAACGTGCAGTTGTACACAAAATGTGCAGTTCTAAATGGATTTGTGCAGTTGTAGAAGCACTTTTGTACGGTTAAAACTAGCAAAAAGGGTCATTGTCCTCCGTTTGGAAGTAATTTACCATTGAGGATGGGAAAGGAAAGAAGGGTTGTGCAGTTCTAAAAATTCCTTAAAAACAGCCCTGGTAGATAGTGTCGGCACCTCGTGCAGCAGCCGGGTCCTATAGTAGGCTAATCACCACTGTCTTATAACTTCCGACAATCATGCAAAGCGGCTAAGAGGAGGCAGGGAGGCAGACCAAGGTGTCGCCCTATAGCGTTTGTCCAGACTTCATGACTTTGCCGGAAGTCGCTAGGAAGCAGGATAGGGGAGGAGTAAGGTAGAGATTTCACCCTTAAATGGGTGACTCTGTTGAAGGAGAAAGAACTGGCAGGAGGGATGTATGGCGGGAAAAAGAAGGGAGGAAGGCAGACACAGATATATGGCCGTCCAGTGGTAGATACGTGCGGTCTCCCGGTTAGACGTATGCGTCACCATAGGAATACATGAATTCATTAGAGATAATATTTTGCCTCCATTATGTTGTTCTAATTAGGCCTAATATTGCTTTGCTGCTATTAGTATAATTATTACTATTAGTATTATTATTATTTTATCATGGTTGTTTATTTTGGCTCCACCAAAGTAGGCCTAAACCTACTGATTATATAAGTAATTAAAAACAGACATATGAATGATAGACCTAATATTCGACAACAAAATAATAGGGTCAAGGTGAGTACATAATATATATATATATGTATATATATAGCCTATATATATATGTATAAATGCATATGTGTGTGTATATACATGTATATATATATAAAATTTTGTTGGTTCGTGCTGCAGTGTTCTTGTAAATTTTCACGGCTGTTACTCTAGCAGATATTTGGTGCAATAAAAGCAATAATATTCTAACGAAACAGCAATACAATCAAAATAGCAAATCAGTTTGTGTCTGTGCATGTATGCATGTTTGTATGTATGTACATAGTCTACTCATGCAGACCTATAGCCTACATGCCTATAGGCCTATGTTGTTAGGCCTATGCCTATAGCCTATGATATATGAATCACTTTATCTGTAAGTATAATTAATAGTCTATAATAATATGTTCTATGTATACCGTACCTCACCATTAGGTTGTATCGCAGCTGTGACATCAACGTTTGCACCTGAACGTCTTATTTGGGCTTCAACTGTGGGAACGGCTGCCTTGACTCGGTCTGAGAATGCTTTCCAACGGTTTACATCTGGAATCATGGCGTTAAACGATAGAAGACCCTTTTCGACTTCCACGATTTCGGCTTTGTCCGGCCACATCTTCCCTTCCATGTCTTAAACGAAAGTCAAAGAATGCAAAATATCATGTCAACAGATAGCACGGTATAGTAATGTATATGTTATGTATAAAAGGCATACATCAGTATGTGTGCATAATGCATATGCGGTATAGTCTACGTACAAATGGTACAATAGCCATAGCCATAACCAGGGCGTATACAGAAATTTTCGAAGGGGGCCAAACAATTTCGGTCTTTGGACTAGTAAAAAATTTCGTCTTTGGTCGCCGTAAAATCTGATAACTTTTTTCGGTCATTTCTTTTGTCGAATAATTCTCAAAAGATTCCATTCCCTCAGCGTCAAACCATGGCGATAACGGGCAATATGGCGGAAACGAACCGAGCGTTGAATGGAGCGTGAAACTCTGGTTTTTTTCTAGTATATATTTAAGGAAGGAAAACAAAAGCTATGGTTTCACGGTCCATATAGAGTATAGGCTATATGAGGGTTGAGGCAGAGGAGGTTGGACTACATCCATTGAGAGATCAGATTGAACATGTTGAGAAGTTGAGCAACGGCAATGTGGAAAAAGACCTTATATATCTGAAAGGGAGAAGGATATATAAAGTTGGGCGTCTTCTGCACAGAGATGGTGGTCAACTGAGGAGGGTTCAATGAGATGACTTAAAGGAGTTAATAATATGTAGAGAACAAAGAGAAGTGGACCAAGAACGGAGCCTTGAAGAATGCCACAAGAGAGTAGAAGGTTCGCGAACAATGGTTGGAGGTTTTAACAGAGAAAGAGCTGGAAGACATGTGGGACTGGAACCCCGGTAGAGCAGTTCCAGAGAGGTCAAACGAAGAAGATAGTTGATGAAGAAGGAGACTGTGATCGATGGAAGTTGGATTGATGAAAAGAATTCTTGCTGAAATGGAATTAAGTTGGACTGATGAAAAGCATTCTTTCTCAAAGTCATAGATTGAGCATCGCATATAATTATTGCGAATATTAAGATTCTCAAATAGTCACGAATATTAACGAATATTAAAACTGCCAACGAATATTATATTAGTAAAATATTATGTACTTTCAAGAAATTCTTTATTCTTAATTCCTATTTTGTTATACCTATTTATGAAAATGTTTAACTTTTACTGAATGAATTGTACAAAATTGAGTTAGCCTACGCATATAGGCCTATATCAGTAATTGACAATAACTTTAATAGATTTATTGTTAAAAACGTCAAGGTCTCTGCTGGGTCTGGCCAATGTGGCCATGCGGCACTCATATCACATTCGCTACTTAATGTTGGTCATACTTCTCACTTAACTCTGACTTCTGACCATCCTTCCCTCTGAAAAGAGGCAGAGTCACCCATGGCAGTAAGTAGCAGCAATAGTAGGCTAAATTAGAAATAAACTTTAACTGTCTACAATAGTAACTGCAGATTGATAAAGTAGTCTTAGGCTATATCAGTGTAGCAGGATCAAGGCCGTAGCTAGGGGGTGTTTTGGGTGTTTGAACACCCCCCGAAATGGAAAATGGAAAAAAATAATGCATTTAGCCTACTAGCACATGATGTAAAACCATGCAATAAAATCATGAAAAAACCTCCCGAAATGAAAAATGTAACATAATCGAATGCGTTCACTAGTACATTAAATCAGGCAAAAATGGTAAGAAAGCAGGGCTGTAATCAAGGGTATATAGCCCATACGCGGGTATACAGCGTATAGTCTACTCACTTCTGTGAAAAAAACGGCCGGATGACTAAAAAAGGTCATCAGTTTTTTCGGACGAGAAATTGAAGAAACACACCCCCCAATCAAATCCTGGCTGCGGCCTTGAGCAGGATGAGTAAATATAAATGCCAACGCAGGAAATAATAGTGCCAGATTACAAGCAAAAATTATCCCGATCTCAGCATATTAAGCGCATTGAATATTTTAATTCAGCCTTGACCTGGATGCGAGTGAATGTCGTAGAGACACACAGAAACTTAAACTGCTTAATACCGAGTAGGCTAGCATTGCGGTTTCGATCGTTCACCTTAATTCGCTAACGAATATTTGCGAATATTTACGAATATTAAATTATTTTAAATATTCACAAATATTTACGAATATTAATTTAAAACCTAAAGTCACGAATACTCGATCTATGGTTAAAGTAGAAGTTAGATTAATGAGGCTAAATATTTTCTTTGGTAAAGTTGAATTTACATTAATGAATAATGAACGTCTTGTGAAACAAGAAGCTGGATTGATGGAAAAAATTACAGTAAAAGTCGAGTGATTCCTTGTGAAGCTAGTTAGCTATAGTTAGGAAGGAAAACAAAGAACAAGCCAGTGTGTTTAGACCTCAGACGAAGAGTCAAGGATATTGCGCCCAGAAACACCTGCAACTGAAACATTACATTACGATTTGAATGACTAGACTAGCCCGAGAGCTTCAGCGACGTACCTGGCAAATAGCCGAAGGCAATGTAAACGTAATTTTTGAGCATGCCTAACTGCTTGGCTGCCAGAAGCGTCGCCAATACTTCTCTGTCGTTCAACAGAAGTCCAATGACTACAAGCAAACAGACGAATCAGCATTGAATGAATTATTTAATAAATGAGCAATAATAAAACCACGAATTGAATCACTACCGGTACGCAAACTAAAACAGTGACTGCACCATATAGGTCTACTATAGGAGTTAATGTATAGCAAATACATGTTTGTTTGTATTGTTTGTTTGTATGTGCACTTGTTATAGCGCCCCTTCAAGCTCTCTCTACTCAGAGGCGCTCCCGAATGCAGAGCGGACACTGCATCGGAGTTTCACGCCGAAGCGCTGAGCAATTGCGAGTGAAGGACTTGCCCAAGGTCCTTACGCGGCGAGGTAGATTCGAACCCCGAACCTTCCGGTTTCAAGGCAACGACGCCACCACTACACCACCGCGCCCCGCAGACATGTACATGTCTGTAAGGCCGCAGACCATTTCATTTTCATTTAATTTCATTTACCTACTGTAACCATCAACCATAAAACAATTAGTCAAAGTGTAGCGTGCATCACATAATAGCTAGGATGGCAACAAGGAAGGCCTTCAGGGATGAATATCCCGCCAACATGGACACCTATTTACTTGTATTATTTCAACTGGTGGCTAGACGGTTAACGGCATGAATTGAACATTAGGCTACAAACAACAGGACGACGACGACGACGATGATGATGACGATGACGATGATGATGATGATGATGACGACGACGACGACGACGACGACGACGACGACGACGACGACGACGACGACGATGATGATGATGATGATGATGATGATGATGATGATGATGATGATGATGATGATGATGATGATGATGATAATGCGGGTGTCGATAAGGAAGGTGGATGATCCGAGTATCAGATGAGTGGAGGGGTATATTATCAGTTCTTTTGAGCAGTTTTGGTGGAACTCCCGAGGGGTTATAACCAGAGCCATTTATCCAAGGTTCTCCACAGTTTGACATCCTTATAGATTCTGCACTTTCAGCATGCAAAATGGACAAACTGCAGCCTGGCTTCCAGCAGACTTGATTAATAGACCTATAGTATAGGCATAATACTGGCGAATAAGCAGATCCCAATGATGTAGGGTCTAATTGAAATCGGTGCACTGTTGAGAAATTTCAAATTTTGGCATTGGTATTGCTATTAATTTTGTGCATGCAGTTGTGAAAGGTTGCATGGGAGGGAGATTCCAATCAAGTAGACCAGGCCATAATCGATAGGCCTACTATTTGCACGGGCGCCCGCCGGAGGGTTAAAAGCCAGTGGTCATTGTTCAAACTTTTAGCAAGATGTTGATAATGCAAGGCAGAAAATTACGAGCATGTTTATTTCTAAAGAGATTTCTAAACATAGATTTCTGACTTTCACTGTGAAGAAATTAGTTAAAACCCGAAAAGTAGTAGTTAGAAAAACAAGTGTCAATTTTCAAGGGGGGCAAGTGCCCCCCCTCTTGCCCGTATGTGCGGGCGCCCATGGTGGCGAAAGGTTGAAGAGCCATCTTAATCAAGCATGTTTGCACTAGGGACAACATAAGCCATTGCTAATAAGAAGTCACTCGAAGCCGTTAGCTTGTTTAGCTATTACAGTTTTGTTCTAATCGACAGCGTTAAGACTGCTTTTGAAACCTTGGCGAGTACTGTTTTTATCCTCAAGAAATGAGCAGCATGGTAACCGTATACGCTACTACGATCTGCTCTCTTGGACAAACCTTCTGACAAGACACAGCGCTCGTGAATCAGCTGGTGCCCATCGCGCTTGGTTTTCGAGTGGCGCTTTAGAAATGTGGAGGTTAGGATAATGAACACCGTCGTCTACTCCACTGCATGGAAAGATAGCTGAGGAGAACCATAATTATAAGCTTAGCCGTAGGGCATCAAGTATACAGTATAATTACAAATTAATTAATTAATTAATTAATTAATTAATTAATTAATTAATGCTATACAATAATTATAGCACATCCCACATGGTCAGCCACATGTAGCCTATAATCAAGGCCGTAGCTAGAGGGTGTTTGGGGTGTTTGAACACCCCCCGAAATGGAAAATGTGAAAAATAATAGAATGCATTTACGAGCACATGATGTAAAAACCATTAAATAAAACCATGAAAACGCCCCCGAAATGGAAAAATGTAAAAAAAAACAGTATGCCGGATGACTAAAAAAGGAAATTGGCGACATTTTTGTAAGATTTCGGCCAGATGACTAAAAAGGTCACATTTTTCATTTTTTAGGAAGGGAAATTGGTGAAACACCCCCCGAAATCAAATCCTGGCTACGGCCTTGCCTATAATTATTATAAACCGAGTCAAACTTCTTCTAAGTTCCATTGTTTAATAATTATGTCGCCACTGTTCGCAATATAAGCTTAGGCGTAGGGCATCAAGTATACAGTAATTACAAATTAATTAATTAATTAATTAATTAATTATTGCTATACAATAATTATAGCACATCCCACATGGTCAGCCACATGCATCCTATAATCATTATAAACCGCGTCAAACTTACCATATGTATTTCCTTTCAAACCTTCCAACGCCTTCTTAGCAGTATCAATAAGGTCAGTCGTTATCTCGTAAGTGGCCGTACTTGGAGCCATTTTTGCCCCGAAATACTTGATCGGCGGATTTTTCTGCGCTTCGATTGCTGTCTTGAGCTGCCTCTGGAGCTGAAGCCAGTCGAGGTCCGATTCGATGGCCAATAATCCAACTCTTCGGAAATCAAATCTTTTCAGCAGCCCCACGAATGGCTTGACGAGAAGTTTCCAAGGACTGAGTAGTCGCGCTGCGTATGGGTAACCAACAGACGCGTCCTTGTCCGATAGTTCATTTGTCCTGCAGCCGGCCGATATGAAAATGATGTTCATAGCCCTTCAAAGAAACAATCAATCTTTCAATCAGATCTGTTATTCAATGCATCGGTAGATTAGTGGGTCAGTAGGTAGTAGTTCGCTCATTCATATTCATTCAGGCAGGCAGGCAGGCAGGCAGGCAGGCAAGCAGGCAGGCAGACAGGCAGGCAGGCAGACAGACAGACAGTCATTCACTCATTCAGTCAATCATACAAAACTACAATGCAACTCTTGTTTGATAACACCTTCCTTACAAATTCACGAGTGAACAACAACCTAAACATCAAAGCCAGGCAACACAAAAACAAGAATCATAAAATTTAATATGTACAGAAAAGCCAAGTTTTAAGTTTAAAGCCAAGATATCGGTGAGAGAGTGGCGAAGAAGCGGAGACAGAGAGATGCTTGGGTTGGAGTGTTTCTGAACGACAACCCAAGGCACTGCGTTTATGATGAAAACCATAATGTTTCAGAAGATGCTGACTCGTAGGTGGTCGTCTTTTTTTACCCAGCTACAGGATACAAAACGCAGGTGGGGGAAAGCATGATGCAATCAGTGGCGTAGCTACCATGTGTGCAATGTGTGCAAAGCACACGGGCCCACAACCTCCAGGCCCACACAGATTGTTGAATTAATTGTTTATTATAGGCTATCCTAATTAGTAATTCACAATATTTTGTGACAGATGTAGTTTTTATAAACACACTGTTGGCAGGCAGAACTATACTGAGTCTGAACTCCATGTAAATGATGTTTTCGTCTCGAGTCACAACTGTCAAATTCCAAGATGACGTTAGTGTGTGTGATAATAAAGAATTGGTCCAATAAAGTTATAAGTTGAGAACATGAAACGAATCATACCGACATGAATTTTCATTTCGCTGATTCGCTTTCCTATGCAAAGGGTAAAGGCGTGCCTATGCTATATTATAGGACAGGTGTGAAAATTATATGTCCGTCTATCTGTCACATTCGTGTATTGTAACTAAACGGTGCGCCGCAGAAACTTAATACGCTCAGGCATGCTCATGTATTCCGGTCCTTTGCTGGATTTGGTAACGGCAGTGACCTTAAGGCTTAAGCTGACATATCCCTCAACCAGAATGAGAATTGCCGGGAGTTTGAGGTGATTCAGCCCCCGCTAGTCTTTCTTAGGGTCACATAGTTGTCTTCTTTTCGCCTTTTCACGACCAAACTCCACGTGAATCATAGTCTGACCCCAGTTGTTTTTCTACAATTTTCATCTATCCCAAAATCAGAGAGACACCAAATTGAGCACGTGTGGATCAGGGTCATGAATAGGGAATCAGTAGTTGCCACAATTTTTGCAATTGCAAGAAATATTGCTAAACTTATTTTAGGTAGGCTACTATGAAAAATTGATGATTGTGTCGTTTTGGTGTGCAAATTTGCAATCATGGACCAGAATTGATAGATGATTGACATATTTTGCTGAGCAAAATGCTAGAAAAAACTTTATGATGCCATGACATTGCTTTAAGTAGGCCTACTAGTAGGCCTAATAATAATAAGCGGATAAGTAATATTAAGTATGCAACGTGATAGATTTTAAATTTCTACTGAGAAATCAATGCAGTTACAACACTTTAATTCATCTGTCTCATTCGGGCAGCCTTCATGCTTATCCTGCGAGTTGAAGGCCTATTGCATGTGTCAGGTATAATAGCAAACGCCATTGATTAGGCCTAGATTTGGTTATCTTAACTGCAAGAAGGCGAAGATATCGGCCCCACAAGACCAAACAGGGCCCATGCGGAACCTCTGCACACGGGCCCACAAAAAGCTAGCTACGCCACTGGATGCAATACAATATAGTGAGGCGGAATTTTACAATACAACCTTACAAAGCCCAGAGGTGCAGATTAATTTTACGTGTCTCATAGGTCTAAATGAGTCGTAACGTGAGGTCAAGCAGCTCCGATCTAATCTAATCTAATCTAATCTATATAATCTAATCTAATCTAATCTAATCTAATCTAATCTGATCTAATCTAATCTAATCTAATCTAATCAATCTGATCTAATCTAATCTGATCTTATCTGATCTAATCTGATCTTATCTGATCTAATCTGATCTAATCTAATCTGATCTAATCTGATCTGATCTAATCTAATCTAATCTAATCTGATCTTATCTGATTGTGAGCTAATTTGTATAGTCTATATAGGCAGTTAATGTTTAGGCGTACGACTAGACCAGCTCAAGGTCAGCGTCTAGACAGTTAGGCCTGCAGGTGACAGACTGGCGGGAAAGTTGGCGCGGCTCGGCCGACCGTCGCCGGAGAGAGAGAGAGAGAGGCAGACAGACAGACGGACAGATAGACGGAGACGGACAGATAGAAGGACAGAGCGGCAAGGGGAAGAGTGTACGTCTAGACAGTGAGTTAAGTTGTAGAAGAAGGAGTTGGTAGTAGAGAGAGAGTAGAAGACGTTTTAGAGAACAGTGGAGTTAGATAATAATAGTTGCGTTGCTGTCGTAGAATTCAAGCGTTTGTCGTCGTTGATCCATTGTTGTGTTATTTGCGTTGTTATGAAAGAAGAAGAAAATACAAGAAACAGAGCTTTGTTGTAATTGAACAAGTTAAGAACTTTAGAAACTTATACACTAGCTTTAGATACCGAAGTACAGTGACTAAGTTAGGCGTAGGCTGCGCTACTGAACACTGAAGAAAAGGAAGAAAACTTTGAAGGTCAATTGAAGGTTGACATTTTGGTGACAGCGGTGGGATACTGAATTCAAGCCGGTGGGATACTGAACTCAAGCAAAGGACGTTGGGATAGCGAACTCAATTGGAGGAATATTTGCAATCGGAGGAATATTTTCAATTGGCGGAATATTTTCAATCGGAGGAATATTTTCAATTGGAGGAATATTTTCAATTGGAGTTGGAGGAATATTTTCAATTGGAGGAATATTTTCAGTTGGAGGAATATTTTCAATTGGAGGAATATTTTCAATTGGAGGAATATTTTCAATCGGAGGAATATTGTCAATCGGAGGAATATTTACGATTGGAGACGCATTTCGGAGTCTGGTGAGAAGATACAACGGGCATACGAATAACATTACGACAACGTAACGCCAGAGAGAGGTATACAAAACTTGCTTGTTTACCCAAGGAGCCATAAGAATTAAAGTCAGCCAATCACAGATATTCATAGCCACTCCCTCGATTCTTCACGGTAATCACTGAAGTAAAGAAGTAAGATGGAGAAACTTACAGAACAAAAGCAAGCCAGTATAAAGAAGATGTCTTCTGACCAATTAATAAAGTTATTAATTGAAGAGGGTCTAGACGTAGAAGAAGTCGAAGAGATGTCTAGAGAAAATTTGATGGGAGCATTAGCAGAGGTTTGGCTTAAAAAGGAAGCTGAAGAGAAAGGTGCTGTGGGTGGTATTGAGGAGAAACCAATTGAAAAACCACCGGCACCGATGTCTATGGAGGCGTTGATGCAATTTATGATGATGAGGGAGGAGCAACGCAGACAAGAAGAAAAAGAAAAAGAGGAGCAACGGAGACAGGAAGAGAAAGAACGGAAACAAGAAGAGAAAGAGAAAGAGGAACAAAGGAGACAACAGGAGAAGGAGAAAGAAGAACAACGTAGACAAGAAGAGAAAGAGGAGCAACGTAGACGAGAAGAGAAAGAGGAGAAACGTAGACAAGAAGATAAAGAGAAAGAGGAGAAACGTAGACAAGAAGATAAAGAGAAAGAGGAGAAACGTAGACAAGAAGATAAAGAGAAAGAGGAGAAACGGAGACAGGAGGAGAAAGAACGGATACAAGAGCAGATTGAACGAACAGAAAAGCTACGACTGGAGGAAAAAGCAAGAGCAGAACAAGCAGAAAGGATGAGACAACAAGAGATTGAGATGCAGAAGCAGCAGTTCCAGCTGCAGCTAGAACAACTGAAAAGAGATCGTGACGAAGCTGAACGAAGAAGAATGGAATTGATGATAGAATACGAGAGAGCAAGGAAAAGTGATGAAGAAATACGTAAACAACAGATGGAAGAGCAAAAGATTCGTGAGGAAGACAAAGAAACCATGCGTTTGGCAGAATTACAAAGAGCCGAAGAGATTCGACAGGAAGAATTGCAAATGGAGAAAGAAAATTTGGAAAAAGCGGAAAGAGAAAGGGAAGAACAATTAGAATTAGAACAAAAGAAACTCGCTCTTAAGGAAGCTCAACTCCGAGAAATGGCTATAGAAAAGGAGGAACGCAGAAAACAGTTAGAATTGTTGCAGCAAAAGATAGAACAAGAAGAACTGCGTAGGGTAGAAGATCAAAATAGACTGAGGGAACGAAATGAAGACGAAAGAAGAAGCCGTGAAGAGTCAGAACGAAACAGGATCAGAGAAAGTGAGACAATGGTGTCCAAGATTAAAAGGATAGGTGATGCAATGAAACACGTATTACCTAAGATGCCATATGATATGATGGAGGTGCCATTATATTTTGAGACAGTTGAGAATGCATTCAACAGTTTTACGGTGGAAAAGCAGTTTTGGGTCAAATTGCTGTTGCCACTAATGACGCCAAGAGCGAGAACGGTGTTGAACCGATTGTCTTTCGCTGATCTAGACGATTACGACATAGTGAAAGAACATTTACTGAAAGAATTCAAATTGACAGCGAGAGAATATCGATCACGATTTGGAGATGCGAGGAAAACGGCAGAAGAAACATACACGATGTTTACAGCAAGATTGAAGAATCTGTTGAACTATTATGTCAGAAGTAGGCGAGTGGGCAAAAGCTACGAGAAGTTATTTGATCTGTTGGTGGCGGATAAATTGAAAGAATGTCTACCACCGGGTCCACTACAGTTCGTACTAGCAAAAGAGGGTACTGAATGCTTTGAAGCTAGTAATGTTGCAGAACTCGCAGACGTACACGTGAACAATCGAATTGGTCTAATGTTTCAAGACAAACCGAAATATGAAGCATGGGGAAATAGTTCGAAGCAACCCAGGTGGAATAGTAATAACAAAGAAACAGGAAACCAAGCCAGAAATAACGAAGCAAGGAATGATGGTGCTCCTGGAAGACAGTTTGGTCAAGATAGAAGAGAAGCAACGGGTGACAGACAAATGTACAGTCGAATTCCAGTGATGGGACGCCAAAGAGAAAACAATACAGCGTACAATTACAGGCGGGAGAGCACTGAACAGAGAGGGATTGTTAAGAAACGTTGCCATAATTGTCAGTCAGACCGACATCTGATAAAGGATTGCAAAGCACCACCCAGAATGACAAATCTGAGAAATAGATTTACTCGAAGTGCAGAAAATCTCAGAGTAAATCAGATACAAGTAATGAATGCACCGAATCAGTCTGAAGAACAAGACAACCGCGAAACGGAAGTGAAGTCAGTGATGAAGTGCACGCCTCAATTTGCTATACAGAGAGAAATAGTAAATTCTGCTCCAATTAAAGATACTGGTCGAGAAACAGAAAGCAAAGATGAGTGTCAACGTACGAAGAAGTCTTTACTACAGCATGTCAATGTAGAGATACGTGGAAATGATGACAGTTGTCATCCCGTGCAAGTCAGAGCGCTGATCGACTCTGGTACTGAGATTCCAGTAATCAATGAGGAATTGTTGAAAGGAGCGACAGTGGAAGAAATTGGCAGAGTACATTTGCAATGTGTGGCTGGAGAACCCATTCCAGCTAAGTTGGTGAAAATCGAAGTGCGGATGAGTTGTCATAACGAAGGAGGAGATTTGAAAGACAAGGGAGTAAATATCGCGCCATATTTAACCTTGGTGTGTGCCAGCATTCCGGCAGTCTTGTGCAAAGATAACAAAGAAAAGTTCTTGCTGCATCCAGAGATAATCGCAGAACTGAAAGAGGTTCCACCAGTGAATGTATTACAAGGAGAATTGCAAGCGAATGTGACTACAAGAGCACAGAGTCGGAGAAGAGAAGTGGAAGAAGGAGAAGAGGAAAAGTCAAATGAAAGTTTGCTAGATGAGGACACAGAAAGCGATGATGAACAAAGCGTTCAAGAAGAAGAAGAAGGAATAACATCCGGAAACAATGAAATTGAAGAAGAGATGGTTGCATGTGAACGTGATAATGATGATGATTCTGAGAGTGATGGTGAAATAGACACGAGTAGGAGGGATTTGTTTGCCGAGAATACGAGTGATGAAAGACAATTAGCAGACGCAAAGAAATTTGAAGAGCAGCAGAGAAATGACGAGTCACTGAGGTCGTGGTGGAAGATAGCTGAAGACGAAGGATCAGAGTTTAGTGTGGTGAATGGGTTGATGTATAAGAAGCATCAAATGTTGGACCAGTTGGTGTATCAGTTGGTGTTGCCGAAGGAAAGAAGAATTCAGGTGATGGAATTGGCACATGAGTCAGTATTTGGCGGACACTTGGGAGAAGAGAAGACAAGGGAACGTATCAAGTTGTCCTTTGTGTGGCCAAGAATGCGTAGAGATGTGGTGAAGTTCTGCAAGTCCTGTGAGAAGTGTCAGTTGAAAGCACGAAGTTTGGTGATGGATCGAGTGCCGATTACACCGATACCAAGAGAGGATGTACCGTTCAGAAGAATGACCATGGACGTCGTAGGACCAATCGAACCGACTTCAGCAGCAGGGCATAAGTATTGTTTGTGCATCGTGGACTCATGTACAAGATGGCCGACAATATTCTTGATGAAGTCATTGACCGCTAAGGCTGTATGCGAAGCTTTGATGAAGCTGTTCATGGATGTGGGAGTTCCGTCAGTAATCACGAGCGATAGAGGGACGAATTTCACAGCCAGTCTAACAAGAGAATTTCTGAAACTGATGGGGTGTTGTCCTCGATTCGATTCGCCAGGACATCCAGAAGCGGCAGGATTGGTGGAGAGATGGAATCAAACGTTCAAGAAAATGATTCATCATGTCGTTGTGGAAAATCCGAGACAGTGGCATAAAATTATTCCATTTACAGTCTGGGCATTGAGAGAAGTGCCTAATGCAACTACAGGAGTGGCACCGTATTTGCTGGTCTATGGAAAGTTGCCGAGAGGGCCACTCACCATCCTTAAAGAAAGCTGGACCAAAGAAATAAATCTACCACCGAACATTGGAGTACAACCGGCAAAGTACCTGAAGAATTTAAGAGCAGACATGGAAAAGGCCTTGACATTCGCCGAGAGCTGTGCTGAAGAAAAACAAAAACAGTACGCCAGTCAATACAACAAAAGAGCAAAGGATAAAGAATTCGAGCCAGGAGAGAACGTCATCGTGCTGTATCCAACGTCAACCAATAAATTGATCTCCCGATGGCATGGTCCATGCACGGTCTTGCAAAGAAGATCCAAATATTCGTATCTGGTGGACATGAACGAAAACGGTCGACGGATTATTCATGCTAACAAGATGAGGAAGTTCATTACGAGAACATTGTCTTGTGGTCTGATCGTGGAAGAGGATGACGAATTTGGATCAGTGGTAGAAATACCGCTGAAGGAAGACTATTCAGAGACAAAACAGAAGTCACTTCAATTGGATTACGAACAAATTGGACATCTGACCAGCGAACAGCAGAAACAATTACTTGATGTACTGAATCGATATGCAGACAGATTTTCAGACCAACCTGGATTATGTACATTAGTAGAACACGAAGTGGTACTGAGACCAGACTTTCGAGAAAAAGAATTCGTGGCATATCGAATACCATTAATATACCGAGCAGAAGTAGAAAAACAAATACAAGAGATGCTGAAAGAAAACATCATTCAACCATCGTCAAGCAGAATGGCAAGTCCACTTGTCATTGTCAAAAAGAAGAATGGATCCTTGAGATTGGCTTGTGACTACAGGTACATTAACTCTTTTACTGAAAATTGCCGATATCCTATGCCAATCGTCAACGATGTCTTGAGCAAAGTTGGAAAATCCAAGTTCATTTCTGTTATGGACTGTCGCAGTGCATATTGGACTTGTCCTGTGAAAAAGAGTGACCAATGGAAGACTGCGTTTGTTACACATAATGGACTGTATGAATTTACGCGTGTTCCTTTTGGAATGATTAACTCTGGACGGACTTTTGTAAAAGCGATAAATATGATCTTGCAACCGATTCATGATTTTACTGAACCTTATGTTGATGACATTGCAGTGCATTCGAATGATTGGGACATTCATTTAAGACATTTGGAATTATTCTTGAAACAAATAAGACTGCATAATGTAACATTGAACTTGAAGAAATGTGTGTTTGGTCAGAGTGAGGTGAAGTTCATCGGTCACCTCATAGGATCAGGGAAGAAGATGATGAATCCAGACAGGATTGACAGTTTAATTAATTTGAAGAAACCTGAAACCAGGAAGGAAGTGAAACAAGTCTTAGGATTTTTTTGGATTTTACAGACAGTTTATCTGTAATTTTGCTGAAATTGCTAAACCATTGACAGACTTGACTAGCAAGAAAGTACCTGAGAACATTGTTTGGACTGATGCACATCAGAAATCTTTTGATTCCCTTAAACAAATTGTCTTATCAAATGTGATTCTATATATGTTTGAGGTTGGGAAACCATTTAATTTGTACTGTGATAGCAGTGATTTTGCTGTGGGAGCTGTACTGTCTCAGGTGGACGAGGAAGGGATTGAACGTCCCGTTCCATTTATCAGTCAGAAGCTGACAGATACTCAGAAGAGGTGGGCGACGATTGAGAAGGAAGCCTATGCAATCATATGGGCTTTAAACAAGTTGAAAGAAATTCTTATTGGTTCTAAAATCAATGTATTTACAGACCATAATCCTTTAGTTTATTTGACTGAATCAATGTCGAAATCTGCTAAATTAGTCAGATGGTCTTTATCATTGCAAAATTTTGACATTCTGTTGAACTATAAGAAAGGTAAATTGAATGTAGTAGCTGATTGTCTGTCTAGATTGTAGTGTAAGATATTTTATGATGTATTATGTTATGGACTATTTTGCATTGTTTAGTTAAGGTACGTTCGCTAATTTTTATAGATAATTAGCTCTCTTTAAAAGAAAGGAGGAAGGTAATGTGAGCTAATTTGTATAGTCTATATAGGCAGTTAATGTTTAGGCGTACGACTAGACCAGCTCAAGGTCAGCGTCTAGACAGTTAGGCCTGCAGGTGACAGACTGGCGGGAAAGTTGGCGCGGCTCGGCCGACCGTCGCCGGAGAGAGAGAGAGAGAGGCAGACAGACAGACGGACAGATAGACGGAGACGGACAGATAGAAGGACAGAGCGGCAAGGGGAAGAGTGTACGTCTAGACAGTGAGTTAAGTTGTAGAAGAAGGAGTTGGTAGTAGAGAGAGAGTAGAAGACGTTTTAGAGAACAGTGGAGTTAGATAATAATAGTTGCGTTGCTGTCGTAGAATTCAAGCGTTTGTCGTCGTTGATCCATTGTTGTGTTATTTGCGTTGTTATGAAAGAAGAAGAAAATACAAGAAACAGAGCTTTGTTGTAATTGAACAAGTTAAGAACTTTAGAAACTTATACACTAGCTTTAGATACCGAAGTACAGTGACTAAGTTAGGCGTAGGCTGCGCTACTGAACACTGAAGAAAAGGAAGAAAACTTTGAAGGTCAATTGAAGGTTGACACTGATCTAATCTGATCTTATCTGATCTAATCTAATCTAATCTAATCTAATCTAATCTGATATTATCTGATCTTATCTGATCTAATCTAATCTAATCTAATCTGATCTAATCTAATCTAATCTAATCTAATCTAATCTGATCTAATCTAATCTAATCTAATCTAATCAATCTGATCTAATCTAATCTGATCTTATCTGATCTAATCTGATCTTATCTGATCTAATCTGATCTAATCTAATCTGATCTAATCTGATCTGATCTAATCTAATCTAATCTAATCTGATCTTATCTGATTGTGAGCTAATTTGTATAGTCTATATAGGCAGTTAATGTTTAGGCGTACGACTAGACCAGCTCAAGGTCAGCGTCTAGACAGTTAGGCCTGCAGGTGACAGACTGGCGGGAAAGTTGGCGCGGCTCGGCCGACCGTCGCCGGAGAGAGAGAGAGAGAGGCAGACAGACAGACGGACAGATAGACGGAGACGGACAGATAGAAGGACAGAGCGGCAAGGGGAAGAGTGTACGTCTAGACAGTGAGTTAAGTTGTAGAAGAAGGAGTTGGTAGTAGAGAGAGAGTAGAAGACGTTTTAGAGAACAGTGGAGTTAGATAATAATAGTTGCGTTGCTGTCGTAGAATTCAAGCGTTTGTCGTCGTTGATCCATTGTTGTGTTATTTGCGTTGTTATGAAAGAAGAAGAAAATACAAGAAACAGAGCTTTGTTGTAATTGAACAAGTTAAGAACTTTAGAAACTTATACACTAGCTTTAGATACCGAAGTACAGTGACTAAGTTAGGCGTAGGCTGCGCTACTGAACACTGAAGAAAAGGAAGAAAACTTTGAAGGTCAATTGAAGGTTGACATTTTGGTGACAGCGGTGGGATACTGAATTCAAGCCGGTGGGATACTGAACTCAAGCAAAGGACGTTGGGATAGCGAACTCAATTGGAGGAATATTTGCAATCGGAGGAATATTTTCAATTGGCGGAATATTTTCAATCGGAGGAATATTTTCAATTGGAGGAATATTTTCAATTGGAGTTGGAGGAATATTTTCAATTGGAGGAATATTTTCAGTTGGAGGAATATTTTCAATTGGAGGAATATTTTCAATTGGAGGAATATTTTCAATCGGAGGAATATTGTCAATCGGAGGAATATTTACGATTGGAGACGCATTTCGGAGTCTGGTGAGAAGATACAACGGGCATACGAATAACATTACGACAACGTAACGCCAGAGAGAGGTATACAAAACTTGCTTGTTTACCCAAGGAGCCATAAGAATTAAAGTCAGCCAATCACAGATATTCATAGCCACTCCCTCGATTCTTCACGGTAATCACTGAAGTAAAGAAGTAAGATGGAGAAACTTACAGAACAAAAGCAAGCCAGTATAAAGAAGATGTCTTCTGACCAATTAATAAAGTTATTAATTGAAGAGGGTCTAGACGTAGAAGAAGTCGAAGAGATGTCTAGAGAAAATTTGATGGGAGCATTAGCAGAGGTTTGGCTTAAAAAGGAAGCTGAAGAGAAAGGTGCTGTGGGTGGTATTGAGGAGAAACCAATTGAAAAACCACCGGCACCGATGTCTATGGAGGCGTTGATGCAATTTATGATGATGAGGGAGGAGCAACGCAGACAAGAAGAAAAAGAAAAAGAGGAGCAACGGAGACAGGAAGAGAAAGAACGGAAACAAGAAGAGAAAGAGAAAGAGGAACAAAGGAGACAACAGGAGAAGGAGAAAGAAGAACAACGTAGACAAGAAGAGAAAGAGGAGCAACGTAGACGAGAAGAGAAAGAGGAGAAACGTAGACAAGAAGATAAAGAGAAAGAGGAGAAACGTAGACAAGAAGATAAAGAGAAAGAGGAGAAACGTAGACAAGAAGATAAAGAGAAAGAGGAGAAACGGAGACAGGAGGAGAAAGAACGGATACAAGAGCAGATTGAACGAACAGAAAAGCTACGACTGGAGGAAAAAGCAAGAGCAGAACAAGCAGAAAGGATGAGACAACAAGAGATTGAGATGCAGAAGCAGCAGTTCCAGCTGCAGCTAGAACAACTGAAAAGAGATCGTGACGAAGCTGAACGAAGAAGAATGGAATTGATGATAGAATACGAGAGAGCAAGGAAAAGTGATGAAGAAATACGTAAACAACAGATGGAAGAGCAAAAGATTCGTGAGGAAGACAAAGAAACCATGCGTTTGGCAGAATTACAAAGAGCCGAAGAGATTCGACAGGAAGAATTGCAAATGGAGAAAGAAAATTTGGAAAAAGCGGAAAGAGAAAGGGAAGAACAATTAGAATTAGAACAAAAGAAACTCGCTCTTAAGGAAGCTCAACTCCGAGAAATGGCTATAGAAAAGGAGGAACGCAGAAAACAGTTAGAATTGTTGCAGCAAAAGATAGAACAAGAAGAACTGCGTAGGGTAGAAGATCAAAATAGACTGAGGGAACGAAATGAAGACGAAAGAAGAAGCCGTGAAGAGTCAGAACGAAACAGGATCAGAGAAAGTGAGACAATGGTGTCCAAGATTAAAAGGATAGGTGATGCAATGAAACACGTATTACCTAAGATGCCATATGATATGATGGAGGTGCCATTATATTTTGAGACAGTTGAGAATGCATTCAACAGTTTTACGGTGGAAAAGCAGTTTTGGGTCAAATTGCTGTTGCCACTAATGACGCCAAGAGCGAGAACGGTGTTGAACCGATTGTCTTTCGCTGATCTAGACGATTACGACATAGTGAAAGAACATTTACTGAAAGAATTCAAATTGACAGCGAGAGAATATCGATCACGATTTGGAGATGCGAGGAAAACGGCAGAAGAAACATACACGATGTTTACAGCAAGATTGAAGAATCTGTTGAACTATTATGTCAGAAGTAGGCGAGTGGGCAAAAGCTACGAGAAGTTATTTGATCTGTTGGTGGCGGATAAATTGAAAGAATGTCTACCACCGGGTCCACTACAGTTCGTACTAGCAAAAGAGGGTACTGAATGCTTTGAAGCTAGTAATGTTGCAGAACTCGCAGACGTACACGTGAACAATCGAATTGGTCTAATGTTTCAAGACAAACCGAAATATGAAGCATGGGGAAATAGTTCGAAGCAACCCAGGTGGAATAGTAATAACAAAGAAACAGGAAACCAAGCCAGAAATAACGAAGCAAGGAATGATGGTGCTCCTGGAAGACAGTTTGGTCAAGATAGAAGAGAAGCAACGGGTGACAGACAAATGTACAGTCGAATTCCAGTGATGGGACGCCAAAGAGAAAACAATACAGCGTACAATTACAGGCGGGAGAGCACTGAACAGAGAGGGATTGTTAAGAAACGTTGCCATAATTGTCAGTCAGACCGACATCTGATAAAGGATTGCAAAGCACCACCCAGAATGACAAATCTGAGAAATAGATTTACTCGAAGTGCAGAAAATCTCAGAGTAAATCAGATACAAGTAATGAATGCACCGAATCAGTCTGAAGAACAAGACAACCGCGAAACGGAAGTGAAGTCAGTGATGAAGTGCACGCCTCAATTTGCTATACAGAGAGAAATAGTAAATTCTGCTCCAATTAAAGATACTGGTCGAGAAACAGAAAGCAAAGATGAGTGTCAACGTACGAAGAAGTCTTTACTACAGCATGTCAATGTAGAGATACGTGGAAATGATGACAGTTGTCATCCCGTGCAAGTCAGAGCGCTGATCGACTCTGGTACTGAGATTCCAGTAATCAATGAGGAATTGTTGAAAGGAGCGACAGTGGAAGAAATTGGCAGAGTACATTTGCAATGTGTGGCTGGAGAACCCATTCCAGCTAAGTTGGTGAAAATCGAAGTGCGGATGAGTTGTCATAACGAAGGAGGAGATTTGAAAGACAAGGGAGTAAATATCGCGCCATATTTAACCTTGGTGTGTGCCAGCATTCCGGCAGTCTTGTGCAAAGATAACAAAGAAAAGTTCTTGCTGCATCCAGAGATAATCGCAGAACTGAAAGAGGTTCCACCAGTGAATGTATTACAAGGAGAATTGCAAGCGAATGTGACTACAAGAGCACAGAGTCGGAGAAGAGAAGTGGAAGAAGGAGAAGAGGAAAAGTCAAATGAAAGTTTGCTAGATGAGGACACAGAAAGCGATGATGAACAAAGCGTTCAAGAAGAAGAAGAAGGAATAACATCCGGAAACAATGAAATTGAAGAAGAGATGGTTGCATGTGAACGTGATAATGATGATGATTCTGAGAGTGATGGTGAAATAGACACGAGTAGGAGGGATTTGTTTGCCGAGAATACGAGTGATGAAAGACAATTAGCAGACGCAAAGAAATTTGAAGAGCAGCAGAGAAATGACGAGTCACTGAGGTCGTGGTGGAAGATAGCTGAAGACGAAGGATCAGAGTTTAGTGTGGTGAATGGGTTGATGTATAAGAAGCATCAAATGTTGGACCAGTTGGTGTATCAGTTGGTGTTGCCGAAGGAAAGAAGAATTCAGGTGATGGAATTGGCACATGAGTCAGTATTTGGCGGACACTTGGGAGAAGAGAAGACAAGGGAACGTATCAAGTTGTCCTTTGTGTGGCCAAGAATGCGTAGAGATGTGGTGAAGTTCTGCAAGTCCTGTGAGAAGTGTCAGTTGAAAGCACGAAGTTTGGTGATGGATCGAGTGCCGATTACACCGATACCAAGAGAGGATGTACCGTTCAGAAGAATGACCATGGACGTCGTAGGACCAATCGAACCGACTTCAGCAGCAGGGCATAAGTATTGTTTGTGCATCGTGGACTCATGTACAAGATGGCCGACAATATTCTTGATGAAGTCATTGACCGCTAAGGCTGTATGCGAAGCTTTGATGAAGCTGTTCATGGATGTGGGAGTTCCGTCAGTAATCACGAGCGATAGAGGGACGAATTTCACAGCCAGTCTAACAAGAGAATTTCTGAAACTGATGGGGTGTTGTCCTCGATTCGATTCGCCAGGACATCCAGAAGCGGCAGGATTGGTGGAGAGATGGAATCAAACGTTCAAGAAAATGATTCATCATGTCGTTGTGGAAAATCCGAGACAGTGGCATAAAATTATTCCATTTACAGTCTGGGCATTGAGAGAAGTGCCTAATGCAACTACAGGAGTGGCACCGTATTTGCTGGTCTATGGAAAGTTGCCGAGAGGGCCACTCACCATCCTTAAAGAAAGCTGGACCAAAGAAATAAATCTACCACCGAACATTGGAGTACAACCGGCAAAGTACCTGAAGAATTTAAGAGCAGACATGGAAAAGGCCTTGACATTCGCCGAGAGCTGTGCTGAAGAAAAACAAAAACAGTACGCCAGTCAATACAACAAAAGAGCAAAGGATAAAGAATTCGAGCCAGGAGAGAACGTCATCGTGCTGTATCCAACGTCAACCAATAAATTGATCTCCCGATGGCATGGTCCATGCACGGTCTTGCAAAGAAGATCCAAATATTCGTATCTGGTGGACATGAACGAAAACGGTCGACGGATTATTCATGCTAACAAGATGAGGAAGTTCATTACGAGAACATTGTCTTGTGGTCTGATCGTGGAAGAGGATGACGAATTTGGATCAGTGGTAGAAATACCGCTGAAGGAAGACTATTCAGAGACAAAACAGAAGTCACTTCAATTGGATTACGAACAAATTGGACATCTGACCAGCGAACAGCAGAAACAATTACTTGATGTACTGAATCGATATGCAGACAGATTTTCAGACCAACCTGGATTATGTACATTAGTAGAACACGAAGTGGTACTGAGACCAGACTTTCGAGAAAAAGAATTCGTGGCATATCGAATACCATTAATATACCGAGCAGAAGTAGAAAAACAAATACAAGAGATGCTGAAAGAAAACATCATTCAACCATCGTCAAGCAGAATGGCAAGTCCACTTGTCATTGTCAAAAAGAAGAATGGATCCTTGAGATTGGCTTGTGACTACAGGTACATTAACTCTTTTACTGAAAATTGCCGATATCCTATGCCAATCGTCAACGATGTCTTGAGCAAAGTTGGAAAATCCAAGTTCATTTCTGTTATGGACTGTCGCAGTGCATATTGGACTTGTCCTGTGAAAAAGAGTGACCAATGGAAGACTGCGTTTGTTACACATAATGGACTGTATGAATTTACGCGTGTTCCTTTTGGAATGATTAACTCTGGACGGACTTTTGTAAAAGCGATAAATATGATCTTGCAACCGATTCATGATTTTACTGAACCTTATGTTGATGACATTGCAGTGCATTCGAATGATTGGGACATTCATTTAAGACATTTGGAATTATTCTTGAAACAAATAAGACTGCATAATGTAACATTGAACTTGAAGAAATGTGTGTTTGGTCAGAGTGAGGTGAAGTTCATCGGTCACCTCATAGGATCAGGGAAGAAGATGATGAATCCAGACAGGATTGACAGTTTAATTAATTTGAAGAAACCTGAAACCAGGAAGGAAGTGAAACAAGTCTTAGGATTTTTTTGGATTTTACAGACAGTTTATCTGTAATTTTGCTGAAATTGCTAAACCATTGACAGACTTGACTAGCAAGAAAGTACCTGAGAACATTGTTTGGACTGATGCACATCAGAAATCTTTTGATTCCCTTAAACAAATTGTCTTATCAAATGTGATTCTATATATGTTTGAGGTTGGGAAACCATTTAATTTGTACTGTGATAGCAGTGATTTTGCTGTGGGAGCTGTACTGTCTCAGGTGGACGAGGAAGGGATTGAACGTCCCGTTCCATTTATCAGTCAGAAGCTGACAGATACTCAGAAGAGGTGGGCGACGATTGAGAAGGAAGCCTATGCAATCATATGGGCTTTAAACAAGTTGAAAGAAATTCTTATTGGTTCTAAAATCAATGTATTTACAGACCATAATCCTTTAGTTTATTTGACTGAATCAATGTCGAAATCTGCTAAATTAGTCAGATGGTCTTTATCATTGCAAAATTTTGACATTCTGTTGAACTATAAGAAAGGTAAATTGAATGTAGTAGCTGATTGTCTGTCTAGATTGTAGTGTAAGATATTTTATGATGTATTATGTTATGGACTATTTTGCATTGTTTAGTTAAGGTACGTTCGCTAATTTTTATAGATAATTAGCTCTCTTTAAAAGAAAGGAGGAAGGTAATGTGAGCTAATTTGTATAGTCTATATAGGCAGTTAATGTTTAGGCGTACGACTAGACCAGCTCAAGGTCAGCGTCTAGACAGTTAGGCCTGCAGGTGACAGACTGGCGGGAAAGTTGGCGCGGCTCGGCCGACCGTCGCCGGAGAGAGAGAGAGAGAGGCAGACAGACAGACGGACAGATAGACGGAGACGGACAGATAGAAGGACAGAGCGGCAAGGGGAAGAGTGTACGTCTAGACAGTGAGTTAAGTTGTAGAAGAAGGAGTTGGTAGTAGAGAGAGAGTAGAAGACGTTTTAGAGAACAGTGGAGTTAGATAATAATAGTTGCGTTGCTGTCGTAGAATTCAAGCGTTTGTCGTCGTTGATCCATTGTTGTGTTATTTGCGTTGTTATGAAAGAAGAAGAAAATACAAGAAACAGAGCTTTGTTGTAATTGAACAAGTTAAGAACTTTAGAAACTTATACACTAGCTTTAGATACCGAAGTACAGTGACTAAGTTAGGCGTAGGCTGCGCTACTGAACACTGAAGAAAAGGAAGAAAACTTTGAAGGTCAATTGAAGGTTGACACTGATCTAATCTGATCTTATCTGATCTAATCTAATCTAATCTAATCTAATCTAATCTGATATTATCTGATCTTATCTGATCTAATCTAATCTAATCTAATCTGATCTGATCTAATCTAATCTAATCTAATCTATATAATCTAATCTAATCTAATCTAATCTAATCTAATCTAATCTGATCTGATCTAATCTGATCTAATCTAATCTATATAATCTAATCTAATCTAATCTAATCTAATCTGATCTGATCTTATCTGATCTAATCTGATCTTATCTGATCTTATCTGATCTAATCTAATCTGATCTAATCTAATCTAATCTAATCTGATCTGATCTAATCTAATCTAATCTAATCTGATCTGATCTTATCTGATCTAATCTAATCTGATCTTATCTGATCTAATCTAATCTAATCTAATCTAATCTGATCTTATCTGATCTAATCTAATCTAATCTAATCTAATCTAATCTGATATTATCTGATCTTATCTGATCTAATCTAATCTAATCTAATCTTATCTGATCTAATCTAATCTAATCTAATTTATATAATCTAATCTAATCTAATCTAATCTGATCTGATCTGATCTGATCTGATCTGATCTGATCTGATCTGATCTGATCTGATCTGATCTGATTGATCTGATCTGATCTGATCTGATCTGATCTGATCTGATCTGATCTGATCTGATCTGATCTGATCTGATCTGATCTGATCTGATCTGATCTTATCTGATCTTATCTGATCTAATCTAATCTGATCTAATCTAATCTAATCTAATCTAATCTCATCTGATCTTATCTGATCTTATCTGATCTAATCTAATCTAATCTAATCTGATCTGATCTAATCTAATCTAATCTAATCTATATAATCTAATCTAATCTAATCTAATCTGATCTGATCTAATCTAATCTAATCTAATCTGATCTTATCTGATCTTATCTGATCTGATCTAATCTAATCTATATAATCTAATCTAATCTAATCTAATCTAATCTATATAATCTAATCTGATCTAATCTAATCTAATCTAATCTGATCTAATCTGATCTGATCTAATCTGATCTAATCTAATCTATATAATCTAATCTAATCTAATCTAATCTAATCTGAT
Source organism: Lumbricus terrestris (assembly GCA_949752735.1). NCBI lineage: Eukaryota > Metazoa > Annelida > Clitellata > Crassiclitellata > Lumbricidae > Lumbricus > Lumbricus terrestris. The sequence goes on from OX457041.1 coordinate 39,917,235, forward strand.
CTGATCTTATCTGATCTAATCTGATCTTATCTGATCTTATCTGATCTAATCTAATCTGATCTAATCTGATCTAATCTGATCTGATCTGATCTAAGCTAATCTAATCTAATCTAATCTAATCTAATCTAATCTGATCTGATCTTATCTGATCTAATCTGATCTTATCTAATCTGATCTAATCTAATCTATATAATCTAATCTAATCTAATCTAATCTAATCTGATCTGATCTAATCTAATCTAATCTAATCTGATCTGATCTTATCTGATCTGATCTAATCTAATCTAATCTGATCTGATCTAATCTGATCTAATCTAATCTGATCTGATCTGATCTTATCTAATCTGATCTAATCTAATCTAATCTGATCTGATCTGATCTTATCTGATCTAATCTAATTAATCTAATCTAATCTAATCTGATCTAATCTGATCTTATCTAATCTGATCTGATCTAATCTAATCTAATCTAATCTGATCTGATCTAATCTAATCTAATCTAATCTAATCTAATCTGATCTGATCTAATCTAATCTAATCTAATCTGATCTGATCTTATCTGATCTAATCTGATCTTATCTGATCTTATCTGATCTGATCTAATCTAATCTAATCTTCTGCTTGTTGGAGAATCCTGGTCGAAATCCGTTAGATCAAACAATCGGATACACCGATTCCCAGGACAAAAAGTCCCCGACAAAATGGTATACGCTACTGACAACATTGTCGTATAGTGAAAAGATGTCACCTGATAAAATGTCGTGGATAAAACCTGGCCATACGGCCTGGGATGATGACTATAATAATTGTATATGTATCATAGGTGCAATCACGTCCTAAAAGTTGGGGGGACCAAATGAATCACGTCCTAATAGTTGGGGGGGGGACCATAATAATAAAGTTAGGGGACCACTCAAAAGTTGGGGGACGCGTCCCGTGGGTCCCATAGGGTGGTTGCGCCTATGATATGTAGGCCTATACAGTATTAACCCGAAGTAGTTGGCGAGTGGCCTGCAGACAGAACTGCATATCCCTCCAATAGCGACGGCTGCGATGGACGCCTTCGGATCGTTGCGCTCGTCTAGAATCCCTCGCATGGCGTGCACTCCACTGCACTGGTCGTTCACCAACACCATCTTGAGGCTAATGGTCGCCGGAATGAGCTTCTGGGCCACAATGTCTTCTTCAGCAATCTTCGTAGCGGCAACGATGTACTGCACGAACAGAAAAGCAGAATAATCTCTTTAAGTAATTATTATTTAATATTTATTATTATTCTAGCAATGTACGATTGTACGTGTCATGATCGCAATCGTAATTAGCTGTTCCAAACTTCAAAGACAGTCCCGGATGTTAGCGAAAAATTGTGCATTTTGGTGCTACAAACAAAAGAAAGATATTTTTGAGTTCAGGAAGAAATTCTAAGAAAGCGTGATATAGTGCCAGTTGAAAAAATGGGGGAAAAGACGCTTCCATTCGAAAACGAAGCGCAAGACACCATGCAAGAGCTGCGTTGCGTCGAGTATACGAGTTCGAAGGATCGTCAGAGGGAAGTCCTATAGTTGCCATAAGGTCAGGGTTGCTGGTAACAGTGGCGTAGCCAAGGGAGGGTTTCGGAGGTTAACAACCCCCCCCCCATTGGCCTAGGGAAAAAGTTTTTTTAAAGGTTATTTATCCACTTAAATAAGAAAAAATAAAACAATTGCTTGTAGCAACAATTGTTTTTCTTAATTTATTTCCTTTGTTACTTTATTCTCTTTTTATTTACTGCAATACTGTTGGGTTGGTTTCAGAAAGGGTATCCGGCCAGGCAACCTCCCCCCCCTATGAAAAATTCCTGGCTACGCTACTGGCTGGTAAGGCGGGTATATATGGCTTAGGACGAGGATTGGAAGGTGGAAGATCAGATGCCCAACGGGATATGAACTCTTGAAGAGGTTCAGTTTGAGTGGAAAGCCGAGGAGGTGGTAGAGGCTACAGAGGAGCTGTGGGTGACCATGACAAAGATGGTGCATGCATGGAGCATGGAAAATTTATGGAATTAGGTGGAAGTTCTTCCAGATACGTGGCGTTGTGTGGGATGCGGCTCCCTTGGGGAATCTGAGTTGAGTAGAGACCGGGGATTGAGAAAAAGTGAGACCGGATGATGATCGGGTTTATTCGGGTAGAACGGGCTGACTGCAGGGTACTGAAGAGCCATGGAAGAGCCATGTAAAAAAAAAACACAGGTGACACTGAATGCAAGGGCATCGATGTAGATTTCAGAGTAGGCCATGGAAAGAAAACTTAGAGAAGTGCATCATCATCATCATCATCATCGTCATCGTCATCGTCATCGTCATCATCATCATCATCATCATCATCATCATCATCATCATCATCATCATCATCATCATCATCATCAACAACAACAACAACAACATCAACATCATCATCATCATCAGCATCAGCATCATCATCACAATCACAATCACCATCACCATCACCATCACCATCACCACCACCACCATCACCACCACCATCACCATCGCCATCACCATCATCATCATCATCATCATACCGTTCTCCGATATTTACCGCTTACAGTTACACACACACACACACACACACACACACACACACACACACACACACAATTCTTATGCTGATTTTCAACAGTGGCATTTTAATAATCAAATCTTAGCTGTAGGCCTATAGGCTAGAAATATATCCGCAGAATGATCGTTGAAAGGGAGAGTGAGCTTGAGTTGACCGTGTACTATTGAAAATGAGTCTGATAATAATACATAATAATCTGGGGACAAGTGGAAAGACATCTAAATTGCAGTTTTCTCTAAGATTATCTTTGGCAAAACTATGGTATCGGGAAGCAAATGCAGTATCTCTGGACAGTATCTAATGTACACAACTTTATAAGCCTAACCCTGACCCGAAATCGACACCTACATTGTATAGTCCCCGATAGTTATGGCTCGTATTTTTCATGCCATCCTATTTAATAGTGCTCATGTTCACTTTCAGAGGTAATTCAAATATTCTTTTCTCTAACGCTAACGAAAATTACACATTATTCTCTTCTAGAAAGATATTGGCCTTCGTTTGCTACTTACCCTACCAACTGTTGACGCACCATTGAACGACAGTGAGACGTAGTAACTGAGAGTTCCGCCCTGGGCATGCACCGTCGTCAGCAGACCGGTCAGCGTCAGTACCATGGCCAACAGGAGGAGTGCATGGCGAACGAAAGACATCTCTTTCCGGATTGTCCGTTAGAGTTCCCGATCCGACTACTTAATTTTTATTACATAAAATTTTCGCGACGTCTCTTCTCAACCATTTGATATGCGCAACGGTTATCGTTATGCGCATCAGTCGTCATAATAGAAGAGACGGCGGGTGTTGTTATGGTAACGCTGACGTCATCTAAATCGTGTTGATTAGTTTTCATATTCGATATAGATGACGTAATGTCTTATTAATTTTGTGAATTATTCTGTCGCAAGCCCGTTGTATAGCGCCATTGAACACCACCAACTATGCAATACAATACAATTACAAAATAATTGAGCATTTATATCGCGCTTTAACCAATAGAAAAGGTGAGCGAATGACAAATGAAGAGGTGCTGCAAAGTAAGAGCTGGTCTGTCAGTTTGAATTCTATTAAAACGAATATACACAGAAAAAGCTAGATCACTGGTGTCAACTTTAAGAGAAAGGCAAAGGAACGACATGGATTGGCTTTGGATACATATTAGGCTAATAATAATATTCTCTTTATTAACAATCCGGTTGACACACCGCAACCGGTTACAATGTACACTTATGCAACTTAAACAATTCACAAGAACAGAGATCACAGAATACACAAATCTTAACTATACTAACTGAGCAGACCGCCTGCAATATTCGGCGCCAATGGCAGCCTACAAAGCAAATCCGCCCAACAGGGGCTCGAACTCACTATCTCTCGTACTCTTGGCCAGCGTGTTAACCAATATACTCTACCGGGCCCCCCCGAGGAGACTCAAGACTTAAGAGGAGACTCAAGCCCTCGATCCTGGAAGAAATCGATCATAGAAGGACGAGTGGATGGAAAGAGAAAAAGAGGAAGAGCGAGACAATGATTCTGGGATGGATGATGACTGACGGATACAACAAACTGAAGAGAAGATGGCCTTCAATGGCGTCAATGGAAGTTGAAATCTGCCGAGGGGCAGATAATTAACGTAAAGAAGAAGATACAAGTAGCACTCTCGATCATAATAAAATAAAATCGACGACAACAACTGCAGCAACAATTAACAGCAACAGGAAAACTGTTAACTATGACTTATCGATTATGAAGGCAAGCAGAAACCCCAACTCTTTAGTCACAGGAAGCGTTATGAAGTAGGCCTATACAAGGGCGGATACAGACATTTTCGAAGGGGGGGCCAAAAGTTTGGGTCTTGTTGGTGGGATAGGGGAAAAATTTCGTTGCCGCCAAAAAAGGTGACGACTTTTTTTAGTCATCCGTCTGATTTCCCGGGAAAGAGATACCATTTCAACCGCCAAAAAAGTTGATGACCTTTTTTTCAGTTGTCATCAGTAGTCGATTAAGGAGAGTAATGGCCGGTATATCAAACAATTCCACGTCCCATGCGATTTTATAATAGGGGGCCTGATGTCCTGCTTTTCTCTCCCGCTGCATTTATTTAATGGCTTGTTGAAACCAAATGGGGGGGGGCACGTCCCATGCAATTTTTAGATGGGGTGGGCCATGGCCGGATTGACCCCTCTGGATCCGCCTCTGGGCCTAAAGGCCTATTGATTTATGGGCGAAGTTTGTATTTAAGTAATCGAGTTTTAGGTTGGCATCAAGGACTCTAGTCAATTGGGCTGTTAACCTCACTTCTGTTTTTTTTTCTCTATTTTCCACTATATGCGCTTCTCAGCTTCTGAATAGTTTTCGTATTCTGCAAGAGGCGCTTTATAAATCCTTATAAATCTTTAAATACAATACAGATTAACATTTACTTTAGGCTAACTTACCTTTCATGTATAATACTGTATTCACTATTACTTCTGTGTTATACTGCATTTTATCGATGCCCCATTGTGCGTTTGCAATTGAAGTAATAAATGCAATACTTATCTTCTTACTTACTTACGATAGGCCTACGCATTACGCATATAAAGATGTACAATGTACTGGTCTCCAAAAGTGGGATACAGTACATTGTATAGAAACTATACGAGTCTAAAGCAAGACCGATCCAAATGCTTCTCTTTCATTTATCTAATTATGGCATTTCGTAAATTTTTAATTTTTATAGGCCCAACTGAAAATTATCTGAAATCTTTTCGAAATCGAACTCTGAATTCCTACTGGCAAGTAGGGAACCAGCGCCATGAGCATTCTGCCATCTGGCGTCTAAATATCGCGTAGGGCCATTAGCCATAATCACACTTCGTTCAGTTCGTTGTTCGCAGTTTGTATTGTTGTACACAATTCATTGACTCTTAAGACTGATTAAAGTAAATCGACAAAATGTTCGATACATTTACAAGATTATTACTTGTCATTGGTTTGGCCTGTGTGTCGTTAGCTGTTGGTGAGTAGATAACTGATTTCTGAACATTTTAAGGTGGTTTGGTATAGTGGGCCCGTTATTGCAGTTCAGCTGTCCGTAAGTTTGCCAATAATAATTGGCCTTTGTACTCGTAAAGTCATTTGACCTTAAGCCTCGATTCGACTGAGTGCTTTTCGGTTCAAGAGCACCTTAAAAGCCGCATTGTTGGAGGTTCCTTACCGACTTTTTCACTGTAGAGTTATTTATTGTCCGTTCTTTATGCGCGAAGCAAGAAAATGACGCAACTGCAAGCGAGGATTGTGGGCCACGCGATCTACGCCAAGTTTTTTTTAGCAATATACTCTAGGGTTTCTTGTGGGCCCCTAAGTTCTGTTATGTGATTGTGACAACTTAGGTTACTGTTCATATAAGTACTGCAATGATGGAAGTTAAAAAAGCAAATATAACAACACAGAGGTTCTGCGTGCATTTGAAAAGGAGAAGTTGTTGTTGCGTCCTGTCATTTGGTAGTGCAGTGCACTCTGTGCACTTGAGGATGTTGCTCTGTTATAGCTTACATGTATTTGAAAAAGAGAAGCTGGCTAAAACCTTTACATTTGCTTGCTAAAAGATACGTTTGCTGGATAATCTGCCATTTTAGTGTCCTAAATTTTATGGGCATATTATGACATATTATCATTTTAGTATCCCAAGTTTCAATACAGATGTACCTTTCTCTGCTTGTGTCAGCTGTTTTACTGTGTGTTAAAGTTACAATGTCAAAGAGAATTCGTTGTTTAAAACATAACGTTTCTGACACACATATCACTACATAAAATACGATGATTTACCATTTTAGTAGCTTAAATTGCAATTCTTGCTTAAATAGAAGTGGGATTGATGAAAATAATTCTTGATTAAATAGAGAGTGGATTCATGATAATAATTCTTGCTTAAATTGCGGCTGAATTGACGAAAATAATTTCTTGCTTAAATGGAAGTTGCGTTAATAAAATACTTTTTTGTGAAAATGGAAATTGGATTGATCAGAATTGTATCTTGTGAAACCAGAAGTTGGATTGATGAAAATAATATTTATTTAAAATTGTAAATAGAAGTTGGATGGACGACTTTGGCTATGTTCTTTAGGCCTACTGCTATCAATAGTAATGGGAGCTCGTTGAGATTCACTGTCTGATGGATGCCAACATTTTAGCAGGTCTTTTCGCTGATGCTGCTGTACTTTGATAACTTTCTGCGTCACTGCTGGCACCATTAAAGTCGCTACTTTCACTGGGAGGCTCTATATCATTACCAGAAGACTCTAGCAACAATTTTACACCTTCTTTGCTGAACGGTTTACGCAACATCATATTTACATGCTCTACTATCGACCTTGAATATGCAATAAACGCACCACTTTAGTCAGTATAGAATAATATGCACAAAGATAGTATGCAGATAATAATATTTTATGCAGAGAATGATTTCTCTCTTGTTTCTACACTAAGCCGGCGTCAAAACTCAAACACTATGCACGCCCTATCAAGCTAACGCGACCCAGGTTTCTATAATATTCAGGACGTACGGCTGTACGTCATAAGATAGCGCGGCCTTAAAATCCATGATGTATGGCGTATGTCATAAGGGACAGAAGGGGTTGAGGTACTTGTAAGTAAATCTATTAAATTCAGGACTTGTTGGATTTCATCTTGAGGTCCTTCAATGATGTTGCCCGATATTTATATAGTCCTAGTAATATTTCATACTGAAATGTATGCGTCACTACAGACAGTGCAGACAATACTCATTAAACACCTTACTTACTAATTACACCGAGCTCTTCGCCTGCAACCTACTGTATGGCGTATGTCATAAGGGACAGAAGGGTTTGAGGTACTTGTAAGTAAATCTATTAAATTCAGGACTTGTTGGATTTCATCTTGAGGTCCTTCAATGATGTTGCCCGATATTTATATAGTCCTAGTAATATTTCATACTGAAATGTATGCGTCACTACAGACAGTGCAGACAATACTCATTAAACACCTTACTTACTAATTACACCGAGCTCTTCGCCTGCAACCTACCAGGTTTATATCCTACAATATTGGAAATCCAATCTAAAACTTTGTTTGCTTGTGTTCTAACTTGTGGAAATTTGGAATCATTGCTACTTGAGCGGCAACATGGAATGCCCTACTAAAAGACCTTTTAACTATATATCTAATTCAGACAAATGTTAAGAGATACATTGCACTTATGGCTTGTGGATCATTATGGTGTGATGTGATCGTATGAGATGTGCAATTCAATGTTTATGTTTGATCTCATCTTAAATATTACCTGAATTTTTTTAGGAGCATCGGTACGTTTCTTTTGCTGAGCGCCATTTTATTTCTCGCCTTTCCTATTATAGCGTCCCTTCATTCTCGCTACTCAGGTACGCTCCCGACTACAGAGCGGACACTGCATCAGGGTTTCACGCCAAAGCACACAAGCAATTGCGAGTGAAGGACTTGCTCAAGGTCCCTACGCGGCGACTTGAGGTGGATTCGAACCGTGAACCTCTGGCTCCAAGGCACCGAACCTACCACTACACCCCAAATATTGTACAAAATGCCATCAACTTATTATTAGGGCTTGTTGAACATTGAGCTGTTATGTTGTTTACATTAGGTGTGATATGCAGCAGTATATGTAGTATTATTTTCACTTGTTGGGTTGCTTAATTGCTGGACTTGATTTCTCTGGTTGATTTCCTTAATTAATTGGTTTGTTTTGCTGACTGTCCAGTGTACTGTGTATATCATATTCTTATCTTTGGGAAATTATGTGTGGCTTTACCAGGTTTCTGTTGTTACAATCTACTGACTTTTGTTAGTCGATTATTGCTGAAGAGCTGTCTAACGTTGAAATATACCACGGTACATATACATTGTTTGTATGTGCACTTGTTATATTATGTATATGCCGCCATCATCTTATTCTGTTGGCAACTAGGGGAGTCGTAGTTAGGGAGACTTTTATGCCTCCACCCCCTCAAGTTTTCCTTTTGTGCCCACATTTGGACATTTATCCTGAAGTATGAATTTTGAACTACTTGATTGTGAGTCGTTATTGGCCAATAAATTAATGACCTGCTATGGTCTGTCTTGTTGCAATAACACCTACAATGCAAACATCATCGTTTGAAGGTAATAATAAGCATTTGCAGTAAGCGTGATAATTAATTTTTTTCAACGTTCACTCAGTTTTGTGAATGTTCGAGATTTGTGCAATTTAATCGGAGTCCTGTTAAAACCTTGAGAGTTTGGCTGAAGAAAAATGGTTCCGATTAAATCTGTTCAGTATACTATAAATCAGTGGTTCCCAACCTTTTTTGACTTGAGGGCCACTTTTTCAAAGTTGGAGGACACGAGGGCCACTTTTTCTTAGTTGAAGGACATTAGGGGGCCACAAGGTTAAAATTGTATTAGCTAAAAGCATATAAAATTGTTATAATTGATTCAAAATATGATGTTTGATGTTATTTATCGACGTTATAATAATAATTTGTAATAATAAAAAATATTGTTTTCTATCCTGTCCAAATTGTTAATTTTTCATATATTTTTGAAATTCTTTGAGAGATGAGCGCCATTTTCGGAGGTCTGGCGGGCCATTTTCTGAGGCCTGGCGGGCCACTTTTGGCCCGCGGGCCACGGGTTGGGAACCGCTGCTATAAATGGTGCTATAATAAATGGTACTTTACAAGACTCTGCCACTGGTTGCACTCTGCCAGTGCCAGTCCCAAGCCTGGATAAAGGAGGAGGGTGACACTAATCATCTTTGATATGGCAGTATCATTAAACATATAACAAGTGGTACTTTACCTCATATTTCTGTGAAGACATCCTGATTTAGACGATTAGGTGAAGTGTAAGGGATAATCCTGTGACTTTCTGTTCATTTCATAGCTTCTGCATGATCTAATTTTGTGGTTGACACCACAAGGTGCTGTAAAAACTGAGTTGTTGAAGGTCAGTGCACAGTATGTGGTGCCATTCTTGTTACTGGCCCAAGAAGATAACTGAGTTTCCCCAGCAACATAAAAATGGTAGCTCTTGCCATACCCACACAAGTGGTCTTATTGTTTGCCTTTTTTTAAGGTGTGGCTTCATCAAATGTTTTGTAGGTACTGATGTCACTGCTGATCCAGAAGCGGTTGATATACCTCTGATCTGTTCGCTAACCAGTCCCAAGTGGGAGAAAGACAATAAAACAATAGAAGCGACAGACAAGGGTTATCAGCAAGTTCCAGAAAATGGAACGCTTATTGTCCACAAAGTTGGTAAGTGGTGTTGCACCGAGTTATTTTCTGGTCAACATTAATTTTCTTGTTCTCTAGCTCTAATCAGCCTTTCACATATTCAAGATCATGTCTAGTACTAATTTCATTATAATATTTTTTAAATGATCATGGTACCGGTACTAAAGGAATACAAATAGTGTCCGAATATTATTGTTTTAATTGCGGTGGTTGTGATTGTTATTGTGATGATGGTGATATTGATCACTAAGCAAGAAGTCTGAAATTACTTTATTTGGAGTAAGTTTGATTTGCAAATTATATTTATCTGATTGAAGCATTTGAACTGACTGAATCTTAATTTGCTGTTTAGCTTTTCTTATTGAATTCCAATTCCAGAATTTTATCTTGGCTAGCCAGATTCTCGCTTTCATGCTAAAACTTGTGTTAGTATTATTATTATTAGAGTTTATACAAATACCAGCTTAGTTCAAATATTGCCAACACCTTCAGTCCTCCACATTTTTAAAATGCCTTGACACCCATTTAATATGGCTGAAATTAGGTATTTTCACTTGAGTGTTTGGCTGTTTATAAATTTATGCATTTCTTAAGACAAAAACACTGGCTATATTTTCTAACATGACTTCTGACATTCTGACTTTGAACCTGTTGTTTGTAATGCATTGCAACGCTACGGAACTCGTTTGCAAGTCATGCTGAGCTTATTATTTTGAAAACTTAAACACTGTTCTATGGTTAACAGACACTACAGAAATTGACCAAGTGCAGACTGGTTTTGTGATATTCTTGTGATGGGTTAGTGGTAGCCCATGATTAGAAGGTGACAGGTCAACAGTGGTCAAATTTTACGAGCCTGATGCACTTTAATTAAAAGACAGATGCCTTATTGAAAGCTGAAAGTTGTATAGTATACTGTTTTTTTCCTTCCAGATAGTACCCACATGGGTGTATATGTTTGCAGAGATGAAAGTCTAAGCAATTCTGAAACTATAACTCTCTTTGGTACGTGTTCTTAAATTTGTTTTATTAAAACAATTTTCGCTTGTTTATACTGATGTAGTTAAATGATATGTTCTTAATTATTACTTGCTTGGTTTTTGAACGTTGGAAAGGTATTAGTTCTCATAGATCTGCACATTGTGATGCACTTCACATTTCCGGGTATTTATGGAGTGCGTCAAGTGTAACCAAGCAGCACGTAAACATTAACTAAACATGCCTTTGACATTGGAAACTGCAGTTACTCTGTTGTTGTGTAAAAAGGAAATTTTAGGATGTAAGAAAAATTGACTTGTTAATTCAATTGCTGCGTTGAATGGTTTAAGTGGAATGCCCAACATCTATTACTCATGCGTCACGTGGGTCATTTCAGCTCAACTCAACCAGTTTTGAGGAAGGTTCCCACCCGACCATCTCTGATTTGGCTGAGATATGCACCTTTTGAGAGTTGATCGTTTTGAGGGTTGGGCAACTGTTACTCAATATGCCATGTAATAAATAGTTTAATAATTTATTGGTTGTAGTTGCCTGACTTTGCTTTGTCTCGGCTTGCGATAGCTGTAACAAACAGGTGCAAGAACCAAGTGAGGTTCTTTTTGCCTGACGTTATTTGTGATCAAAGAAAGAGGAGATGAAGGGGTAAAGATCAGTTGTTTGAGTTTTCTGGCATGATGTCACACTGCAAGAAACTGGTGTTTTAGCTGAACAGAGTAAAGAACGGTTGAGGAACGTTTTAGTCTTACCTTATTGATTAGCTTAATTTATTGATTAACTTAACTTATTGATTAACTTGAACTTATTGATTAACTTAACTTATTGATTAACTTGAACTTATTGATTAACTTAACTTATTGATTAACTTTACTTATTGAGTAACTTAACTTATTGATTAACTTTACTTATTGATTAACTTGAACTTATTGAGTAACTTAACTTATTGATTAACTTAACTTATTGATTAACTTAACTTATTGATTAACTTAACTTATTGATTAACTTAACTTATTGAGTAACTTAACTTATTGATTAACTTTACTTATTGAGTAACTTAACTTATTGATTAACTTTACTTATTGATTAACTTTACTTATTGATTAACTTGAACTTATTGAGTAACTTAACTTATTGATTAACTTTACTTATTGATTAACTTGAACTTATTGAGTAACTTAACTTATTGATTAACTTAACTTATTGATTAACTTAACTTATTGATTAACTTAACTTATTGAGTAACTTGGCAGCAACTTGGTGATATCGGCTTTAAAACTGACGTTTGTTTCGACGTGCTTTACGTTCATCCATTGGTGTCTGTTGCGTCTGTGTACAGTCCGACCATACGTGAAGTCATTTGAAAAGGCGAAGAATATGATCGAGGACGACCCACTGCAGCTGGAGTGCAAGGGTTACGGTTATCCAATTCCAGTGGTTGAGTGGTCCACGAAGGGTCAGCTTCTCACTCCAGATGGCGTCCGTATCACCCTGAAGGACACGACCGCTCAGCAGGAAAGCTCTGTGATGGTAAACGGAACCATTCGAATCACTGGTATGACCTTCGACGACGCCGGAGACTACGGATGTGTCGCCACGAATGACTACGGCTCGAACAACGCCACGATCTCGGTCAAGGTCAAAGGTGAGCATCCGAAACTAAATACAGATAATTTTTCAGTCGTCATGATTATTATGCTTGCTGTTTCATAATAATCTCCGTAGTCTGAGTCACATGTGCAGTTCAGGATTCTGGCAAACATGTTTCTCGGCACCTTAAGCACTGCTGTGAAGGAAGTTGCACCTTCAGCAGTGGAGGACCCATGATGGTACGGTGTTTACTCACACATTGCCATATTCTGTTGTCGAGCAATACTTATTACAAAATCAAGTTAAATAATCAGTAAGTATTGTGCATATGTTGCATTGCAAAGTTTTGGTAATGGAAGTTTAGTAATGTGCTTGAACAGCATTTTAATATGGTTTTCTTTTAACGCTATTTTTCTTCACAATTTTTTTTTCTTAGTTTAGTTCAAAACATTAATGACATATATTAGACATTGGAATCTCATAGCTTATGTTTTGACTGAATAATATTTTCATTTTGTAAGTTAACATGTGCTAATGGTTTTCAATTGTGGTATACTATGATAATGGATGTTCGTTTGAGCCCTTGCTGTAGGTTTTTTAAATGGTTAAAATTTATGATGACATGGCGTATGCATTTCTTGTATATGAAATTGATGCTAATTTATTGTTGAAATATTGCAGATAAGTTGGCTGCTCTGTGGCCATTCTTGGGCATCTGTGCTGAGGTGGCTATCCTTTGTACAATCATCTTCATCTATGAAAAGCGTCGTACCAAGCGCATGCAGCAGGAAGAAGAGCGGGCAGCTACCGAGGAACAAGAACGCCTGTAAGTTTCGGCATCGGGCTGTCATATATATTCAATACTAGTCAGCGGCGCCTCCAGGCGTACGTTCTTACACAGGTGCGTAGTGCTCCTGTAATAACTTTTGATCATTCGTTCGTACTATGAATTGTAATCATATTACTTTGAGTCAATTTGAAATTAAATGAACATCATTATTAATGCAACTCGGTGGCCTATCGGTAACGCGCTTGCTCACGGAGCGGGCGGTTGCGGGTTCGACTCCGGGTAACGACCTTGGGCAAGTTGTTTATGCACACGTGCCTCTGTCACCAAGCAGTATAATTTGGTACCGGCGTAAGCTGGGAAGTAAAGTCTGCGATACACTGGCCTCGTATCCAGGACCTTGGGATTCGTCCAATGCTGGCTCAAGGCCATTGAAAAAGAGATGAGCACCTCCCTGTGTTTCACATGGAACTGGATGGACTTTACTTTACTTTTACTATTATTATTACTGCAGTTGGATTGTTACGTGTACAAGTAAGCTGTGGGAGTCTCGCCTAAGGACACCTCTGCATTGTTCAACCTTGGTGATTAAGCTACAGAATCATTAGATTGCTGTTATCTATTTCCTTAGTATGTTGAATGCCAATATGAGTTCTATTTGACGTTAGGCATTTTGCCAAAGCTGCGTGCTTACAACAGGAAATAATGGACACTTGACAATTCTCAAATTGTCTGTGTGCAAAATTTAGAAATTTGATGATGTGTAAGGCTTAACATTTGAATACTGCAGTTAGTGCATTGAAATGACAAATTTACCCAAAAAATTCTTTATTCGACCCCTTTCTTTCATTACCTGTCGTAATTCCATTCAGGGTTGTTGCTAAATAAGGTTTTTGTAATTTTTCTACAGCAATGCCAACAATGAATCAAAGCCCAATGATGACGTGCGACAAAGAAAGTAACCAAGCATCAAGACTTGGATGGAAGGGTTGTGGATTCCGAATGTTTAAAAGACACTAAATTGATAAATTTCTTAAGTAATATCTATATTAATAATATTATTATTAATATTAGCATTAACTCTGATAATAATATTAAGAATGTTGTCTTGGTCTTCAATTTGATATTTCTGTGTATATATCGGTTAATGTGAAGAGATTTTCCAATTGCTGTGTATTTGATCATTTTGATTCGTAGAACCTATGCATACTATTGTTCCGTGCATGTCACATGCCATTAGTTGACATGCAAAGAGCTGTTGGTGTATAGGTTTGTGACATGTACTGTTTCTTCACTTAACAACTGAGACTTTATATAACTAGATTTTCAGTTGGTGAAGTACAATATTTTTCATGGGTTTTTAAATAAATTGATGAATATATGTAGAATGCATTCTTTTTGTTCTTACAACAGAAGGTTTTTGTGGAAAGTAAAATTTGATGATGAACGTAATCGTAGAAATGTTTGTGCCCAACTGCGAAGAATCTGATTTGGTTAACCAAGATATTTGAGTGCCGTGAAATGCGTGTTTAGTCTAAGATTCAGTTGCTGGTTTGAATCTGAACACAGAGTGCAGATGTCTAAGCTTGATGAACGAAACTAACAAAGACTGGTGCTAGTGTATTCACTATTCGGCCACAACCACCAATGATGCAAGCACCTAATGCATAATGTGTCCGCGGCTGTCTGAACTGAAATGTAACTGGTCAATGGGAATTCTTATGGATTATCATTTACGAGGCCTTGGCAGAAATGCTAGAACTTTAACGTGATTCTTTTTTTATTCTTGGTTCGATATATACATGCAGTGAATTAGTTTTTGAAACAATGGCATTTTTGTTCAACCAATCGCTGCATGTATGCAACTTTTTTCATTTGGCAAGTATTCTTTTGTTGCATAATCATTTGTGATGGAACCCAGTCTTATATGTGTATATTAACTGGTACATTGTGTATGAATATGGGTGTCAGAATATTTTAATGCCATGCTGAGCATTGATAACTGCATCTCCATGAAATCTATATTGTAGTTCCAGTGTTCATCTGGATGTTCAAGATTCACAGTGATTTCTTTTCCTTAGTCAGAAAAGGATATCTACCGTAATCTAAACTTCTTGATCTGCTACTGTAAGTAATTGCATGAATATTACTAAATTCCTAACCTGGTGTACACACTGATGTTCTACACAAGATTTTTACCAGTACAATGAGTATATGTATGTGTTTACATCAGCAACTTTGTCAACATATGCTTGTAGATACACTATGAACATTTTCTGTTTTTGCTGGATATGTGTATATCCTTTGTATTGAATCTAGTGTATCTGTTTAAAAAAATTCTCTTAGTTCGTGACTGATTCAGTACTGTTTGGTTTTCAGTTTCATGAAAAAAGTTCTTAAAATAAAGTGTAGTTTGTAGTTTTCTCTTTTGTGTTTAATCTTCAAGATTATCTCAGATTATCCGAACAGCTTTTAGAGTGCATGATTGTTGTGCATCATGCTTTGTTGTTTACTCCGGAAATGGCCGCTTGACACAGTGATATAAGTAAAAAATTAATTGAGCCAGCCAAAAATTATGACAGTTTATTGATTAATTAATAAATTTATATCTGCAGCTATATACATGCATATACAAATTATACATGTATAAAATATACATGTATATATATACACTGCATTAGAGCTATCTATTTCACTGCTTTTTTGCAGAAGAAATGACTGCTCTAGTAGGCATTGATAATGGAATACCTGATCTAGTGGCATGGCTTCTATTGAGCTAGAGCCATAACATGTTGATTAGCGTTGTTGGTTTCTAGTGGCTTATTTATAGATGGTGTTGATGGATTAGTGATGGTATGCTGTTATCTTCATGTATGAATGACCCTTCACAGGCCAAAGTCTGCACGGGATAATTTACACAGATAGCCAAGTGGGTGTTGTGTTGCAGATGAGCCGTTCAAAGCGGTTCTCAATGTCGATTCTACCTGTACTTCGACTGTTTGCAACCAATCAATCGGCCGTTTATTGATTCAGCAACAACAGAAATCTGAGTTAAACATGGAAATGGAATAGAATTAGAAAGCACGAGATTAATCTGTGGATGTTTAGTCAGCAGGACAACGCTAAAGGAAAATAAAAACGCTAATGCAGGGCTTTTCTTTTTCAATCATGTAGCTACAGATAGGTCAGCCATTTATTATGATCAATATGATTTTATACGTATAATCGTAAATGACATTGTATGGACTAAAACATAGTCGAGTTCAAGTATTTTTAGTGTCGAAGGCACCTCGTGATGCATGATTTTGTACGAAATTACTTTTCTAGTTTGTTCACAGGAAATGTGAAGTTTCTTTATGCAAATTTTGAGTCTTGGTAGAAGTCTTGGGGCTATATAATAAGCTGATTAAAATATGCTTGCATCATAGGCGCAACCACCCTATGGGACCCACGGGACGCGTCCCCCCAACTTTTGAGTGGTCCCCTAACTTTATTATTATGGTCCCCAACTTTTAGGATGTGATTCATTTGGTCCCCCCCAACTTTTAGGACGTGATTGCACCTATGGCTTGCATATATAAGTTTACTCATAAATGCAAAATTGTCTCGTGGCGCTGCGCATACACAAGACTAGCCTATTTCAGATACTTTCAAAAGCTATTGACGGATAGACGAGTGGTAGAAACAAGCTTGAAGCAGTTCTCGACAGATGACTGGCGAGCAGTTTGCAGTCGGATGGCTCTGCTCGATGGCTCAAGTAGGGACTCGAGTGTCTCAGTTTAGCGGGTGGTTCTGTACATAGACGTAGAAACTTATACAGCGCCGTTATAACTGTGCATCAGTCAGGAAGCTGACCGTAGGCCTATTTGCCCATCGATAACTGAATATGAAGGCAGGTGAAAAATTAGGATCGGCCGAGTCTTTGCTGCAGCTTTTTATTCTTCGGGCAATATTGACGATACCCGATTGGGCTACAGTCAGTAACGCATTTTTGATAAGTCAATCGTTCCACATTGTTCACAGTTGGAGCTGTCAACTTCTGATTTCTGCGAATTAGTAACGTTCGCACTTGCAGTTCAAATGCCGTTAGGCC
This sequence comes from Lumbricus terrestris, assembly GCA_949752735.1. Taxonomy (NCBI): domain Eukaryota; kingdom Metazoa; phylum Annelida; class Clitellata; order Crassiclitellata; family Lumbricidae; genus Lumbricus; species Lumbricus terrestris. Next base: position 39,934,563 of record OX457041.1, read on the forward strand.
TGGCTTCTTCTGAGTTCATCACATCACGGTTTCACTGTGTATGTTTGGCTAATCAATATGTTGCATCAGCCAATTATATGCACCTCGATTTATTTACAGTCTTTTGAGGTCGTTGAAACTTACAATTAAATCATCAGGTCGCCGATATATTGCACCCTAAAATTAGGATCAACTTCAAGAGACCCATGTCGACCTCTCTGTAAAATTATCTAGGCATAAGGTCAGCTGTTTGAGCTAGTGTGCATAAACAAAAGCAATAATTGGTGAAGTAGGCCTAGATAGTTATTACGTCCAGGTTGAGAATTGAGGGGGTTTCAACTGTTATGGCCTTTCTTGGAGTCTCATGGTAAAGTTTTCTTTTGATACACCACTGCAACGCCACCTTTGATGGTATTTTGATTCCAGTCATGTTTGGTGATTCTCTTAGGCCTACTGATTAGGCCTATAAAAAGACAATTATTTGTGGGTAATTATTTTGGGCAGAGACGTTTCTAGAAATTTTTTCCCAGAACATAACCAGAGTTATCAGACAAATAATGCTGTTTTCGTTAACGGAAACTAAAAATGATAACCGTTAGCGAAAGCAAGGTCTGAGTTAACTCGAACTAAAACGAAAAGGTATAGGGACACATCCAAAACAGGAAGTTGAAATCGGTGGACGGATTGTTTCCCACAGTAAGAGCTTTCCGCAGATGTGGTAGGTGGAAGAAACAGTCGTGGCCCATATTACACACTAGCCCATAATACAAGCCTTTCCCCTATATATGGCAGCACAACACGATGTGAAAATTCAAGCATTTTTAGCAACATAAATAAACCTAATCCACGGCTAGGCCTAGCCGCCTAGTCTATCAGCACTGAAATAGTGAGCAATAATATTTGTTAAGATGATACCTTCAGATATGTTGCCACTATAAGCTTAATTAGTCCTACAGTGAAGAAATTCAAAACATTTTAAGCAATTGAATTGGAAGGGGACAGTCTTTGAAGTCTTAAACCACGACTATAGGCTTTATATATAGAATATCGACACTGAAATGATGAGCAATTTGTTAAGTGACAGCTCAAGGTGCTAGGCCTGCAGTGTGTAAATTCAAAAATTAGGCCTATGCAATGGGAGTATCTCCTTCCATTCCTCTCCATTTTCTTGCCCAATCATGACTCGATGCTTCACCTTCACCTTCTGACCTCTAACAAACCCACTTTAGCAATTATAACAACCGATCGTATTAGGCTATCGATCCTTTTTGGTCTCTGACAAGCGCTCTCAGTCTGTCTCAGACCTCGGAGGCTCGGCCTAATGGACCTCGATATCATAGTTCGTCTAATAAGAAGCGCTCGTGAATAAGCTGGTTCTTTGCACATGCATGGCATTAGAGTTGCCCTTTACAAATAATAGGCCTATAGAGTATGCGATTGCGATTACGCGGGTGTATAAGTTGACTAGCTGAGTACGCCGACACACACACGACTGTAAAATTGCGCTACATAAATGCGCCGCTACATAAATGCAGTGTACGTAAGGAAGTGGTGTTCGTCGTAATCGCGAAGCGTTTGCTAAATCAAATTCTGCGTTTAATAAAAAATTCCAGTTTCTTCTCAGTACTTATAAAACTGATGGATTTGTAACAGCAAGCAGTAATAGGCTAGTGCCAAGAGTTTCGGCCGGTCACCTTGAAAACTAGTTTGCCAACTCCGTCACTAATTTTGTAAGGTTTGTTTAATGAGGTGCTGTAAAACGTGGATTCTAATCATACTCGAGGTGGAAACATTATCGACGCCTCATGAGTTCACCGCAGCAGCCAGAAGCCTCAGGTAATTTTGGTAAAAGGGTGATAATTTCGTATTTTGGCGCAGGCCTATTTCATTTTGGCGAAATTGCAGTATCGGGGACCGAAGCCTACACAATACCTTTTATATATTATAATGGTTAAAACTGTAATTTACATTGGAAAATTGATACCGTTTTAAGCACGTATACGCCACTAACAAACTACCATAAGTACTAAGTCTAAGTAGCCATACAATTTTTTACTCTACACAGCGTTTTGCCTTTTGTTTATTAAATAGACGAATATGCATGATAATATGGTATACATTTATATAGGTATAGCCTACTATCTTTTCAGTGCGTGCTTTACGTTAGGAAGTGGGCAGTCAACCAATGTCCAATTATCCATGATAACAGCCATCAAGCCAGCTGAGTTAGAAACAATTTAAAGTAGTTGGCATGAAACAACTTATTTGGACTGTATATAGGTCTGGTTTTTTTAACAGCACATTTTGATAGTAAAGCTAACTAAGCTTAGATTAAACTTTAAAAATTCCTCTTGTATTATACAATTTGTTTAGCTTGTGCATAGAATCTTTAGGTCAAATAAAGTGCTTTCATGCATGGGCACTAGGGTGCATCAAACGCCCCATAATTTTTAAAAAACTTTCAAAAGTTTTTGTCCCTAATTCACTTCTTTTCCTATTACTAAAAAAGTGTGTTTCCCAAAATTTGAGAATTTTCTGACATATTCTAGGTATCCCACCCAGCAACTGAAGTTTTACAATGGCGAACACACTGAACAGATTATGCATTATTATGCTGCAACAAGACTTTGAAGATAGGTCTAATACTTTTTAACATTATCTGTGCTGTATTAGTCAATAGTCATCTTCAGAAGTATTTCAAAGTATTGCAAAGATTCTTAGAAGTGAACATATTTATTATTACTATTGTAAAAACATTTATGTTGCGATGCTATTACATGATACATGTCAAGCGGATATTGTCATTCGGAAGTTGGCTTGCGTTTGCGCGGATTGGATTGTCTCTGCCGGTCTTGTTCCACAACTTGAAGCACATCTTGATAATGCTGTTCAGTCTTTGATGCTGACAGAAAATCCGAGCTGAGCTTCACTCCTCTCTCAACACAGTCATTGATTACGTTGAGTGCTTCAATGTTTTTCATAGCAGTTTGATATTCATTGCGGCTCCAGCTCTTCGTTGAGGAACTGAGTGTCAATTTGTAGTATTTCAAACATAAACCATGAGTCAGTCCCTGCAAGATCGGCAAGAGTTGTTGTAGCTGATTACATCTGAAAATTTAGGTTTCCCAAAGCCCGATCCAAATCTGTTCTGCGGCAATTGCAAGCGTTCTTTTGGCTTTTAAACTGAAAGCAAGGGCACGTCGTTCAGTGTCTGGAACATTATTACTAAACAGTGCAAGTGGCACCATTTCGGCCGTTAAATACCACAAATGTCGTTTGAAGGCACGAACAGCACTCGCGGAGACATGTGCAATGTGCATTCAGCAAGTCATATTGCAAGAATAATTTGTATAGCTTCAAGTCATTCCATGGCGCATCAGTCACCGAACAACAAGTCATCCACCAAGAGCTGTAAACCAGGGTCACAAAATTCACGAAGTCTCTCACTTTTGTGACCTGACGCTCTGTTGTTATTGTGTTGCGTGGAAGCTTTGCAATCTGCTGCTCAAAAAGACATATCTTGATTGAATAAATCAATTTGGCATCCATCTGGCCTTGTGGAGTGCTCCAGGTCGCTTGAATGTGACTTTATCTCCTTCTACTTCTCCATCAAGAAACAAGAGGCAGAGATCTGCAAATTCCTTATAGTCATCTCTACGAAAGGACAACTGTGAACTATAAATCTGTCGAAATTGTTCTCTGCAAATGTCAATGACTGTTTTCGCATTCTCACTGAATACATTATCATCAAAGCGTGATAGTCTTTCTGTTGCTGACCGATGTGTTTTGAGGAGCTGGAAGTTCTTACGAAGCCTTGCGAATAATACCACCTCGGATGATTTTGCAGTCTCAATCTGAAGATCTTCAAACACGTGTGTAAGAATTACTTCGCCAACGTGATGTCGACATCCTGACCCGAGAAGAGCTCGACCTAACCGCATCTGAATTGTAACACAAGCAGCAGTAACGTGTCCTGTATTTGATCCGGTTGTGCCAAATGCCATGTTGACAATGGAGTCACTACATTGCCATGAGCGCAGGAGATCAATGGTTAGATCAGCAATGATGTCACCCATTTTTCTCTGTGATCCCATAGTATAAGATGGAACACCGAGGAATTTCAGCTCTTTTGCATTCCCAACAACAATTGCAAGGCGCTCCTCCTTAATATTCTTATTTGACAGCAATAGCATTTGTTTGGAGTCCAAATGCAGTCTTAAAAGCTGTGGAGCAACCCATTGCTCTTTGCAAGCCGAAGCTATATTCTGTCCAACTTGACGCCTGGCTTTGTCAGTCGTTGCGTATGATGTAGAGACTTTTGTCACATCTCCTCCAGCCTCAGATATGAGTGCTTCAGTGTAAGCTGATTGTTGTGTTGGAGTCATTTGTAGACGTGTAGCTAAGGCAACAAGTTTGGGTCGCTGTATGATATCATGATGCAGCAGTTCCAGTGCGAGTTCTGCGGTGATGACTTCTCTGAGTAGCGGCTGAAGAAGAATTGTTGGGAAAATGTTCCAATTCAGATTCACTGTCAGCTTCGTCACTGTCATATAAATCTACAACTACAGTGACACTTTTCAGTTCATTCGTTACTTTCTCACGCCGCACTTCCTCCAGCTGTAAGCGCTTCTGACGCCGTCGAAGTTTTGAAGCTAACACTTTGTCATTATTAAACCAAATGTTGCCGCTAGCACTTTGCCGCCAAACCAAACCTTCTATGTTGAAACATAGAATAGTTAACTTCATATATCATAGAAAACAAAGAACACTTAAAACATAAAACATATAGTAACTATGATATATTTCTTTCCAGCCTAAAACAAGTCCTGTTAAAACGCCATACAATCCGACAAATTCAATAAGTAATGTATGTCGAATGATAATTATGTACATTTAAAAAAATTGAGGTGGGATACCTAAACAATTTTTAATTTTTATGCTTTTTGATCGGGGATATATTGGAGATAAAAGGAACATTTTAAGCCTAGGGACAATGTATTTTGATAACTTTGGGGCGTTTGATGCACCCTAATGGGCACCCGCATAAATTTTACAGCAGACAAATCATGATGGTCGTTGTTGAAATTTATAGGAAGAAGTTGAAAGATGCAAAGCATGAAATTATGAGCATGGGTATTTTTTATATAGGTTCCTAAATGTAAATTTCTTAGTTTCACTTTGTGTATACACTATACATCATTAGTGTCTTTAGTGCTTGAGTGTGAAGAAAAGTTTTTAAGAACCAAAAAGTAGCGGTAAAAAATGGGTGTCAGTTTTCCAGGGGGGAGTGCTCCCTCTTGCTCCTATGAGGGCGCCCATGCTTTCATGAAAATTATGATGAAGTCTGACCCATATCTATTTCTATTCCATCACTTCCTGTTGAAGCAATGAATATGTAATATGGTTTTGTATTTATTCAGCCAAGACGGCAAAATCTGGTGTAGTTCTTATTGGACCAAACTTCCGTGTTGGACGAAAAATTGGCAGTGGGAATTTTGGAGAAATTCGAATTGGTATGGACTTCAACAAATTGTTTCTTATTGCAGTTTTTTTCTTATCATCATCGGAACTTGAATCATCAGACTTTAATCACCGTATAAATCACCTATGTTATACTGATAAATGAATTGAGCATCATTGTTTGGCATTGTTGATTGTTTTGATCTAATAACTTCTATAGCACTGTAATTGTAATTGTAATACACAGGGATTTAATCAATGGCTGTTTCAGTTGTAATCCTAGTTGAGAATTGTAGTCAGACTTTGTCAAAGCATGGTAGAAATCAAATTGGTCAGGGAGAGTCAGGCTGTTATTGGTATAGGTGAGTTGATAAAGGCGAGTCTTATGTTTAGATCTGAGACATGGTAGATAAGCATCAAAACACACAGACCGTGGCTGTGAATTCCACAACTTCGGACCAGCCACCAAGAATTCATGGGAGAACAATGCTGTTCTCTGTACCAATGAGAAATTAACTGCATTAATCATCTGACTGAACACTATGGTTTCTACATTGAGGCCTTATATAATATAGGCTACCTTAGGCACAACGGATCAAATTCTGAGAATGTGGACTGATTTGCATGTTGCCTGAACGTTGAACTTTTGTTACTACTGCCATACTGCTGTATTGATTTTTTTATATTCTGCCATGCTTCACTGTTCTTTGGTATAGTGTTCTTATTTATACTGCACCTTTGCAACAAAACATTTTGAGATGCACTCCCAGTTTGAAATTAAAGGCAGCTAAAGAGACAGCAAATTGCCTCCATGGGTTAATCCTTTATGCGTTTGCCCCGAGTATATTCGCTGAAAACGGGCTTAAAATTTAAAAATGAACGGTAAAGGGTTAATTGTTTTTTGAACAGTTGGTTGAATGTAGTTGCAGAGAAGCCTTGCACTGCCCTTTGAAAGGATTAACCTGCAAAACAAATGTAGCAGACTTATAGCAAGAAGTATTGTTGTAGGAATACCAAGAGAGAACGATAAAATACCTTCACGATCAATTTCAGTTGCATCTTAAGTTGTATTGTATTGTGTTGCATTTACAACAATTTCTGTAGCATCGTCGGTAGCAAGCTACATGTACTTCTAGGATACTTCACACACACACACACACACACACACACACACACACACACACACACACGCATGCACACACACACACACACACTAGGGTGGAGCTTATTTTCAAATTTTGTATATGTGATCCTCCTGCTATCTACTTTTGTTCATATATATAAAGAAAAAATTCAGACCAAATATCTACTCCATAGGTGAATATTTACTAGTAGCTCAATGACACTGAAGCTTTACAGTTTACAGGCTCAAAATAGTAAGGATCAGCAATGCATATGGCATTATGGCAATCCCAAGCTTGAACTACAGTGTATCCATTTGAGTACAAGTTTTCCAACTGTAATTGGCCAACTTAATAAATAGACCAGTAGAATAATCACATATTAGTTACATGACGCTGCCACAAAATTAATTTCTGTCATGAGTCGTTATCATTATTTTGCTGACATCATCCAGTCTTGCTGTAAAAAGCCTCGGTCACGGAATTGACGATATCGCTACAATTCGCAGAGAAAGAATCAAACAGAGGACTAAGCAAGCAACAGCTTCACAAGTGAAGTTCCAAACTATATGTAATGTACCATTTGTTGTCCAGTGTGATTTAGTAAACTAATTGCTGATCTTACAAGTAAAGAAAAAGTTGATAGACTTCCAGTAATTGTTTCTGGCAAAGGAGTTTCCAGCCTTCTTATTGTGGCAAAGCTAGCAAGGGGAACAGGTGAAGATCAAGCTGCAGTGGTCTAAATAGCTCTGGAGGAATGGGGAGGCATAGCTGATAGAGTTCGAGCAATGTCTTTTGATACAACAAGTTCCAACATTGGCCGGATTGCTGGCGCCTGTGTCCTGCTAGAACAGAAGCTATAGGTAAGGAGCTGCTATCACTAGTATGCAGACATCACGTAATGGAGCCGATCATTGGTGCAGTGTTTCAAGTCTGTCTGGGATCCACATCATCACCGGAAGTTCCACTCTTTAAGCGATTTCAAGGTCATTGGCATTTCATTGATCAACAGAAATATGAAACAGGATTGACAAATAACACAAGATCACTGCAAGACATCAAAGATGGTGCTGTTCAGTTTGCAAACAGCTATCTGGAAACTGCAGTCAGCCAAGAGACGACTACAGAGAATTCACTGAACTTGCTATTATCTTTCTTGGTTCCATCCCACAGAGAGGGGTTCGATTTATGGCACCTGGAGCCATGCATCATGCACGCTGGCTCTCAAAGGTAATTTACTCTTTAAAGGTGTGGATGTTTAAGGGCCAGTTCCACTTAACACAAAGAAAAGAGAAGGGACTACAGGATGTTTGTCTTTGCTGCACGTGTGTACTTGAAGGCCTATATTTCAGCCCCATTGGCAGCCAGTGCTCCTTACAACGACCTCCATCTTCTGAAATCACTTCTTCAATACTCGACAATCAACACTACAATATCCAAGACAGCATCTCTGAAATTTTCAAAACACTTATGTTATTTGTCGCCAGAATTAATTGCTTTAGCTTTCTTCGACAACTATGTAAGTTCTGCTACAAAGATGCTAATGATTACAGCGATGCAAAATGATGATGACACTAAACGAATCAGTGTTGACCTGAATAAGTTCATTGACAACAATCTTGAAGAACTTATATCTGCAAAGTCACGGATTATGTTTGAATTAATGGAACTTCCAGATACATTTCTCACTGTAGATTGTGACTGGTGGAAAGATAGAGAGGACTACTAGAAGGTTGCAGAGTCAGCACATTCCAATAAAGTTGTCAACGACCATGCAGAACGCGGCGTGGCACCCATCCAGGAATTCAGTGGCTTAATGACTCATGATGAATCACAGAGCTCTTCAGTATTTGCTACAAGTTGTTCAACAGCACCGCCAGGCTTATCCAGATACCAAGAAAGACACTCTCTGCCTCTACCGAGATAAACTAAGAAAGTTGCATTGAACGTTGTACTGAACATTTCTAATTTGCGACATTTAAATTTGTTTAATTGCAATTTTCTAATTTTGTAACCCATGAAGTTCTTTTAATGTAGGGTCTACTCACCATTTAATTTATGTGTTATTGTCAGAAAAAGTTTAATAAGTCTGGTTTACGGAAACAGCTCTTGTATGTTTTCAATTGTACAAAATCGCTCTTTTTATAAACTTTGTGGTCATTGAGCTACCTCTAAATATTAATGCATCAAGTTCTAAAATTTTTCGTTAATAATTTGAGACCAGTTGGAATAGTTTTGGATGGCAGGACCACAAAAAAATAAGCGATTTATTTTTTCCCTATCTTAAGCACCACCCTAACACACACACACACACACACACACACACACACACACACACACACACACACACACACACACACACACCCACACACTGTCAACATTCAGCATTAGGCCTAATGTTGAATGTTGCATGAATTCATAGTACGGTATTACCTTTCACTTGACTGTGGTTGGACTCTAGAGAAAGAAGAAGAGTAGTTCTTGAAGCCAGCTCGTCAACCTAGAGTATGAAGTATTAGCGACTTCATTTTCATTTTCTCAGCCTTAGCTTATGAGGACAGGTGCCAGTCGTCTCTCTCGCCATCTCATCTTCCCACCAACCATGTTTGGTCCGTGTACTCATCATGGCTGAACAGGTTGCGGGGGGGTATGAGGGGGACAGTGAAGATGGAACAGAGATCTTGAACCAAATTTCTGCCCTAGCTAGCATAGAATCACTTAAATTTACAAAATCTTTGAACTCGCCATGGTATACGCTAAATCCTTTGTGAGAACTTAATTAACTGCTGTACTTATGCTTGCACAGGTATGTACTGCATGTATGTATGTATGCATGTATGTGTTCTGTGTCTGAGCACATTATTGCCTTTGAAGAACCTTGCAAAGGTGCTGACAACGTAGAAGCTTATATGCGAATTGAATTGCATGTTAATGAGTAAACAGCATTGAATGAAATCCTTACATTTATAAACAACTTTTTTGTCAAAGGTAAAAATTTGTACAACAACGAAGCAATTGCCATCAAATTGGTAATTCTGTTTTTTGTTGATTTAAACATATTTCAAAGTTCTAATGTTACCTAGAATAAAACGTTTTAGTTTAATTTTATGTTACGTTCACATGCTTTTTGTTCTATGTTTTCATTCTTTTGTCTGTTTTGTATTTAATTAAAATGTTGCTTTTTCTGGTTTGAGCATGCTGGCAACAGTGGCCAGTGTATGGCAAACTACAGTTGTCTGTTTTGTGACAGTCTGAGTCTTTTTCCGGGCAACGATTGCGAATTTAAACTTCTGTAGCAGACTCCCTGTTATGACCTTATGACAAGTTGTTTATCCTCCTATGCTTTTAAACAGAAACGAGTCCTTAAACAGATTTATAACTCTGCCACTGTAGTGCTTGGATAATGCCAGTTCCTGGATGAAAGAGGAGGGTGTCGCTAGTGAACTTTATTTTGAGGCAGCATTGTTAAACAGATCTACTACATGCAGTCTTCATTTCCTATTAAGCTTTACTTTGACTTACCCGGACCACCATGGACTAGTCTTACGGACAACCCTTTTGACTCAATGCAGCGCTCGTGAATGAGCTGGTGCCCCATGCTTATTTAAAAGGCAGGTGCTTCACAAACTACACAATGTTGTGTCATTATACTATTAATGGAAATGCCAGGTGGTGTACTAATTATGCAGTCCAATTCAAGTAGCTGTCCATGCAGACAGCCTTTAAGATGCTGCTGATGAGCTCTCTGCCTGAAGGCTGGTCCATTGGCTTTTAAAGTCACCTGTGGATGAGATGAGTGAGATGGTTTCCCCGTTGTCTTCCTCACAGACAGTTATGGATGAATAACTTTGTCCAAGGTTGCTACGCAGTGACTTGAGGTAGGTTAGAAGCTGCAACCCTTCGGTTACAAGGAACAGAACATACCGCCACACCACTGCCACACCACCACGTCTTAGGAAGGCTTGTCCGATTGTTAAACTACTGCTCCACTTTCAAGGAAGGTGCTTTCTGACAATTATTGTACAATGCAGAGGCATTCGTTCTCTGTGGTTGGTCCAATGACCTGGAATGGATGGACTTCCCTTGACTATGCGACACCTCCCAAGCTGTTCTCAATTTCACAAACTGTTGAAGCGTGTTTTTGTCGCTTGATCTTGTCCGGGAGTGCCTCTGAGTAGTTACCTTGAAGGGGCACTATGTAAATATTGATTGATTGATTGATTGATATTATGAACCCTTAATTATTGAGTTATTTACTTAATGTAGGGAAACAGTTCGATCATAATATTAAATGTGGTTTTTTCGGTTGTGTTCGAAAGGAAAGCATGGGTGTCCGTGCTCCACAGCTTCCAGCAGAGTTCCGCTTCTACAACAAGCTTGGAAAGGCAGGTAGGTTTCTGCTTCTCTGTCTGCATCTTCATCTGTGCTTTTGACTGCGTTTCAAATTGTGGATTGCATCTCAAATTGTGGATTGCATCTCAAATTGTGGATTGCATCTCAAATTGTGGATTGTAGCTCAAACTGTGGTTCTTATGGTTTACTGATTTTAATTTATATCTTACTGGATAGTTTAATTTGTACATTAATTAGTGAATTGTGTGATTATACTTAATGTGCACACTTATGTAGAGCCTATAAAATGTTCCTAATGTGTATTGCACCATAGAAATTGCCAGGCACATTATATACTTTCATAGCAGGAATTTTTATGTCACTTTCAAATTATACTCTTCAACATGTGTCACTCAAGCTTTTTTTACAAGATCAACTGCATTACAGAATGTTTATTCATAAGATTTTCTAAATATTGTTGTAAAACTTACTACTGCTTACTCTAATCTCTACCTATAAAATCGAAAATCTCTTATCGTATCCTTGAATAAAACTTCTTATCCAAGCGACCGATTTTTCCCAATATTTACAAAAATACTTTTTAGCACCCAATAACAAACCATAAGGGGTTCGCGATTCAAAACTCTTACCCTTTCCCGAGCATAAAAATTTAATTTTCCACCCGAAACGCTGTAGGTTTAGCACGCCATTTTGCCTACAGCACATCGATATTAATAGACTTAGACCATCATTTTTCATTGAACCAACGATGATATATTGATGATTCAAACCAATACATTAATGACGTCATGGCCGTTTCTTATAGTGCGTTACGCCGTTAAATATTTAAGACGCAATAATTTTCGCCGATCGATTTTCCACGAACCAATAGATTTTTAACCTCATTTTCTGCCGAGGGCAGATCTTTTGACACGCGGTTTCGCAAAAATGCTCACTATAGCGTAAACATGGACGGGTGGGAGTGGATTGGACCGAAAACCTAGGGTAGGCCTACCCGGCACCGGATTGGGGCCGATAGAAGGCGAAGCAAGGTGAAAAGGGCCGCGTGGGAGCGGGGTCAAGCGTGGCTGGGAACTAAAAACCGAAATTTCCCGGGCAACGCCGGGTAATTCAGCTAGTAACATATAAATAACAATTTACTAGAGAGTAGTGACTGAATTTTCCAAATTGCATGCTTACAGAAAATTGCATTGTCTTAGAGTTTACGAGTTGTGCTATTTTAAATTCTAAATCCTTCAATGTATACTTGTCTAGCACTTCACCTTCATGATGAAAAAATTGGTGATGTTGAGGGTAGCAGTTTATTGTACAAGTTCTATTATAATGCTCACAAGAACTTTGGAAATGTTGATTTTTGCCACATATGATTTTCTTGATTGTGCTTTCTTAAAATTTACTGTTTGCAGAAGGATTCCCAAAGGTTTACCACTACGGTCCATGTTACAATTACAATGCCGTTGTAATGGAACTTCTCGGACCATCTCTCGAAGATCTGTTTTATATGTGTGCTCGCCGCTTCTCTCTCAAGACTGTCACGATGATTGCCTTGCAGCTTGTAAGTTTGTTTTGGTGGCCTTTCTGTTTATTTCTTAATTTATCATAGTTAAGCAACATTTTGGATGGTACGTATTTTAATGCAAGACATCAAGTAGTTTATATACATTTTGCACACTCTAATGATTAATGTGACTACCGTTTAAGCACATTTCAGCAGCCATGTTGACATTTGTCTCTGTCCTTTTGATTGATTATTTTCTAAGATAACTAGATTTTTTGCTTGATTAATTTGGCAAACTTTGATTATTGCTGCTGCAAGTATGGATGATATTGTCCAGAATTACTTTTTGTTTTTACCGTGAATTTGTTGAGCACTTTTTGAACAGTGTTGGTTGTGTGTAGATTGAGCTGGAAAGAAAGTTTTTTCAAACCTTCAGTCCATCTTCAGAACTGCTGGCATCTGCATTAATAAAACCTGGGTCAGGTGGTATAGAAAACCTTGCCACATGTCACAACTTTGTGGATGTGATCCTGTGGCGTGTGCTCTGCATGATCTACTTCTAGATATTGAGTTACATTGAATAACTTCTGTTAGACATTAATGTTAGGTACAGGATAAACTGTGATTCAATTATATCTTGACTATAGATTGCTTGTGCGTAGTTGCATGGATTGACTACTGTACGTCAATTCTGCCAGGGTTGCCAAAGTTCAGAATATGTCAGCTCCATTTAGTTCTCAACTCTGTCACCCAAGTAGAGACCAGCCAGACGAAATGCTTTCACGCATCTAAATATGTGACCTCAGAAGAGTAACGTTATTGCTTGTCTTGAATGGGATGAATAACAGTTGTAGCGATCTGACTATACCCTGAATTTCTCTGAGGATTATGGCTCTGTGGTTTTGACCTCTTTACAAAGCATAACATCAGTGGACCAGAAAGTGGATAGAAATTTCAACTTGGCATACATGTCTGTAAGTACCGGTATGTGTCTCAAGATACTTGGCAGTTCCACGAGGAAGACCTGTCGAGCACAGGAGAAACCATGGTGCATTTGAGTTTGTTATGGAATCGTACCACCTGTGTATAGTAGAATGTGATTATTGCTAAATCACTTGACTCGAGACTAGAGCACACAGTCTTCTTGATGAATGCTGGACGATGCTGGCAGGTGACATTGCCTGTCCATCCCAGCTGAAGAATCTTGAACGTTATGTATGTATTTTTTTCTAGCTGGTTACCCATTTCTTGTCTAGATCAAACGGATGGAGTACATCCATTCCAAGCAGATAGTCTATCGTGACGTCAAGCCGGACAATTTTCTCATCGGCCGAAAATCAGGTTCAAAGTTCGATGTGATCCACGTTGTCGACTTTGGCCTCGCCAGGGAGTACGTAACCGAAGATAAAAAGCATATTCCCTACAAAGAGCGCAAGAGCCTAACGGGAACAGCTCGCTACATGAGCATACGAACGCATCTTGGAATTGGTAAGGGTTTTTAACTCGTCTAAGAAACATATGGAATGAAAACAGTACCGTGGCCTTAAAATATAAGGTATATATATATATATATATATTATAATGTCTTTGTTTAATAATTTAATAATGATGAACCACAATCTGTAATGAAATGTTGCAATATAGAGATGAAAGGAGGTCGTAAGAAATGAAATAATTATCGTCTGTACAGAGAATGCTGAGTATAGATTTAGCACGAGTTTATCGTATTTAATTGGGAGTTAAAATTTGTGCGATCTGGGGTTAAAGCAAAATTAAAAGCATATCAGGCTCTAAAATCCCTGTGAAAATTGTGCACTGGGAAAGATATTGGGAATTAGTTGTCAAATGACACAACTAGTAGAAGGAATTGAAATCGGTTAGAATGCTGTCATGTTTAATTGTTTATACAATGGGAATCTGAGCAGCTACTCCTGTTGCCAGTGTGGCTAGTGTGTTCCTTTTTTAAACAGGTGACTATTTTGTCGTCATACGTTGTATTGAAAGGAGCAGTTGCTGTCCAGCATATTTTGTATACTAAGGTGATTGCTCATAGTTTAATTATAGCAGAACTTTCAATTTTCTATCATTGAACAAAAGTGGGTTTATTTTAGAACAAAGTCGCCGTGATGACCTGGAAGCCATGGGTAACATGTTTATCTACTTCCTGCGTGGAAATCTTCCATGGCAGGGACTGCAGGCGGATGGATTGGTCGAACGGTACCGGAAGATATGTGAGGTTAAGCAGAGCACACCCGTCAAGGAACTGTGCCAGTCTTTACCAGGTGAATGTTGGGCATGGGTTCAAATCCCACTTCTGACACCATGTAACAGTGGTAGTGTAATGTGATGTTACTGTATACGTTACGTTTATTACTACAACCTACGGTATAAGATTTGTATATGATAGTAAGTCTAGCATGACTGCCTATACTCTGAGTGTCTAAGGGTACTGAATGCCGATATATGTGTCCAGTCTGTAGAACCTAGCATTGGGATGTACTGCTCTGCATTGGTTTCTCAGTCGCCTTTGGTACACTCTTGTCGTTAAGTGTTGAGGAACGTCTCTCTTGAAAGAATTCTGAAGGCATTAACATCTTAGATTGATGCTGGTTCCAGACTTGTATTTTTTGTGTCTCGACTGAGTGCTCAGTGAACACCCACCATGGTAGACAATGTTAGAAGTCATTGGGATAAATTATTGTTCTTGTGCAGATTGTATGTCTTCAAAACCTCTGCTTTGGTAATAAACTGAAAGATCATCCTGTATAGAACTTCCCTTTCCAAAGCTGCGAGATAGGCTACGGTTTTGGGACTTCTTCCAAAATCAGTTGATTTTTCCAACAAAAATTCCAGGTGTATTATGGCGATTTCATGGCTTTAGGCAGCACTCTGGTTCCATCACATGAGCCTGGATGTGAAATTGGCAAGTACACAATACACAGCATAGAGCACAGTAAAGGTTTTTGGTATAATGGAATTTTGTTTATATTAAATGTAAGTAAAATGCAGTCTCATGGATATGTTCTGATGCGATCCCTTTCTTTATTTTCTCTGGAAGTAAAGAGCTCGACGAAACTGTTTGAAAATTGTTCTTTAGAGGAGATCGCTTCCAAAGTGATTTATAAATCCTAAAAACAACTTATCCGTTGTTTACCCTATGTACAATGTCTGCTTAAATTAGCTTGCTTTGAATGCTGTAGAATTTTGAGACTACAATTTCAATTAATAGATGAATACTAAGTTATAAATACTGATTGTGAAATTTTACTTATGTCTGTATTAGAGATTTTTATACCTTTTTGTTGGCTATTTGTTAACCTAAAATTTAGTTCATCAATGTTATTTTGTTCTAATGATTTTTTATTGCTAATATTTCTTATTACTGATATCCATCTATTATTGAACTAACAGAGGTTTACAGTATTAATTCGCCTCAAAGTGCAGGAACTGGTAAAGATATTGTATGAAAAGATGTTGTTTATAATGTGAGAAAGAAGAGGTTGATGAAATATATAGGAAATTTTCCTGAAAATGATTTTAAATTTCTTAGCATGGAGCTTCTTTAGGACATTGGACGTGGCTTAAGCTGTTGAACTTGGATCATGTTCAATGTAAATTTTGTTGTATTCTTCAAATTCTTTTATGACTGATTCTGATTTCAGCGGAGTTTGCTACCTTCCTGAAATACTGTCGACGCTTGGACTTCACAGAAGACCCAGACTACACGTACATGACGAAGATATTCCAAGGCATCATGGATCAGAACAAGTGGAAATGTGACTGGGACTTTGACTGGCACAATTTTGATGTAGTTGATGTGCGTACCTTTCTTCAGTTGCTTTAAGCAATCTTTTCGAGGGATTAATTGACTTTTTCAAAGGTAAAATAAGGTACTTTAGCTCTATGTTCAAATGGGCATCATGGACTTATTTCTGATAAGGTAGTGGTGCTTAAAAACTAGATGCAACTGAAAACTAGGCATGGTAAGTGGAGAGGTGCAGGTGCTCAAATTAACTCTTAAGTCAAGCTTGTCTTCTCACCATTGGGCCATCATTTGTGGGGCGATCTCCCTTGCATTAACATACTGCTACCTTTGACTTTGTGTAGCAATCTTTAAACAAAACTGTCTTTGCGTAGATCTGTTGGAGACTGATAAGTGAAATGCTTTTGTAATGTACTTAAAATACACTAGTTTAAATGGGTTTTTTAATGCAAAGATACTTACAAATGGACCTGGCTTAAGCTGTTGAACTTGGATCAAGTTTAATGTTAACTATTTGTTGCATTCTTCAAATTCTTTAGTCACTGATTCTGTACATACATGTACATTGTACAATTGTACATACAAGATTGTGTTCATATGTACAAACTGTGCAGTCATACATACATAAGTTAGGGCAGTGGTTCCCAACCCGTGGCCCGCGGGCCAAAAGTGGCCCACCAGGCCTCAAAAAATGACCCTCATCTCTCAAAGAATTGACAAAAATATATGAATAAAATTGACAATTTGAACAGGATAGAACTCATAATTATTTTCTAGTACAAGCTTTTATTTTGGTATCTATAAATAACATCAAACATTCTATTTTGAGCCAATTATAACAATTTTATATGCTTTTAGTTAATTAAATTTTAGCCTTGTGGCCCCTAATGTCCTTTAACTTGTGTCCTCCAACTTAGAAAAAGTGGCCCTAAAGACAAAAAAAGGTTGGGAACCACTGAGTTAAGGTAAGGTATTTTAGCACAGCGTTATAGAATTGATCACACGAAATGAAAAAGTATACCAATGATGAGACAGCTTTTGAAACCGTGGCTTAGTTCCAGTCAACTGGAGACGGATCAGAGATTGCTTTACGCATTTGGTTACGACAGCAGCTCATTTCTCAATGGTATTAAAGCTTTGCAATTCAAGATAAAAACTTAAAAGTTGTGAACTTAAAAGGTTATGAAACTTTTGTAGAGTGGAGTTAGCGATGAGGATCTGGTTGCCACGGATCTTGCAAGCGGCAAAAAGCATTCATTGGGTGCCAAAGGAAGGGTTTCAAAAGCAACTTCCGGTGCAGACCCAACGTCAAGTACAAAGTTACCTTTGCCAAGTATGGTCAATGCCCTTGATTTGGTATGCTAATTAATGACTTCTGAACTTTGTACTAAACCGTATTGAGTTAATGTAATGCATAGAATGCCTTGTACTCGTGTAGAGTTAATGTAATGCATAGAATGCCTTGTACTCGTGTAGAGTTAATGTAATGCGTAGATTCCGTAGAATGCCTTGTACTCGTTTATCTGCCAGGCTAGTGCATAAAGGATTGATTGATGGTGCGTAAAGGATTGATTGATGGTTGCTTCAAGTGGTGAACCACGATTAAAATCATGATCTGTAGAAATATGATAATATGTCAGGGAAACCGAGAAGTCAGGCTGCAGTTGATTAGCTAGTTGAAGCGTATCAAGTCTCAAGTGTAGACCTGATAGACGACATTAAAGCACTGATGAAATGTACCGTAATGAGACTGTGAATTCTGACCAGCCAATGAGCCGAGTATTGTTCTCGTGCAACACACAACGTAATTCAGACTATCCGTTGATCAAGAGAAATATTGTTTGCTATTAGGGATGAATTTGAATTTGCCTTAAATAATCATGAGTTGGTGTTTTATAAATTTGTTTATCAGACTATCATCATGTGTCGTATGTTGTAGGTACTATATTTTAAATAGTTATTTAGAATTTTCGATGTTTTTTCTGTTGGTGTCCCAATGTAAATTAACTTGCATTTTAATTTACAGCTCATGTACAGCCAGATTTTGGCATCTTTGCACTACATTATCAATTTCTTTACTAGCGGCTAATTAGTAATTGATAAATATTTTATTTTTAGTTAATTTTCAACTCTTTTGGAATCAGGAATTGCCAGACAATAAAATAGATTTAATAAAATGCATGAAAACTGATTAAAAATTGGTTTTGCATTCGTTCCTTTCAGGTTTTTTTTTAAACGTGCAGTTGTACACAAAATATGCAGTTCTAAATGGATTTGTGCAGTTGTAGAAAAATGTAGATGCACTTCTGTGCAGTTAAATCTAGTTGAAAAAGGCCATTTTCCTCCGATTGGGAGTAATTTACCATGGATGATGGGAAAGGAAAGAATTGGTTGTGCAGTTCTAAAAATTCCTTAAAATCAGCCCTGGTTCCTTTTGGTCCCCAGTAAGTAAGCATCGTATAACAAATATGTTGGTATGACGAAGGATAATCCACACAGAAACATTCATGGGTTAATAATGTTGACATGTTTTGCAAGTGAATAAAAGTCAGAGGTTGTAATGTGGCACATAGGTCACACCTCTCCCACAGGCATTACTTCTCCTTGTCTCACAGCTGTTTGGTGACTCATTTTGAAGTCAGTAATAGACCAATTATTATTATCAAGTGTCTAATTTATTTCCCATGCATAGGTACATTATCAGTAGACCCCCAAATGCAAGTATATGAATTCGGATTAACCCTCCCCTCCATTGTGCATACAAACTAAATGGATGGCCTTGTTTAGTTATTGTCTTGCCATTTTTAAATCTTCATAATATGCAATACGAGATGAACTATGCCAGGTTGGTGCACTGTACAGTGTACATGTAAGTTTTCTATTGTGATGTATTGAATCAAACTCGTCAAGAAATTTTCAATTTGTTTTTGAAAAGCATTTTTAAAAGTGACTTTATCCGCAAAACACTGAGATGCCCGTTTGATTGTCAGCGCTTTGTAGGTGTGAATTGGTCAGCTTAAAGGCTTGTTTAAGCAGATATTTTGGAAAAGACATTCAGTTTAACAGTCTGTGTGTTCACACAAGACCGCTTTACCTGAGTTGAGGCAGCAGGAAAGGTCGAAAATTTACTCATGCTTTGTTTGAGCCAACTGCTCCAAAACACTTAAGCTGCAGCAAATTTCATGACAATTCTGGTATCTGATTAAAACTTTAGTTTGCTTTAAAAAAAATTATAGTTTGGGCAATTTGGTATGACTTTTGTAGTTATTTGACACTGCATTTGTATAAGTTGGCAATTGCACATATTAATTGGCCATGCTCTACACTTCATAGAATTGCAGGAAATGGTCTTCTAGATTAGACTGTAGTCAGTGGACCATTATAAATGTAAATGTACTAGATTTTATATATCAATCGTATATGCCTTGACCAAGGACCATGCTCATTTTTCAATGAGTTGATCAAGTTAGATCTTTTACTGCCATTGCCAATTTCAATACATGTCATGTTATTTAGGTCTCCATGCATGATAAAGGAACTAATGCATCAAACCAATTGGCCTTAATAAAGGATCTAATGCATTGGACCATTGTGCCACATGTGATAAAGGAACTAATGTATCAGACCACTATCCCTTGATAAAGGACTAGACCATTGTGCCACATGTGATTAATGAATTAATGCATCAAACCAATTGACCTTTAATAAAGGCTCTAATGCATTGGACCATTGTGCAACATGTGATAAAGGAACTAATGCATCAGACCAATTGACCTTTAATAAAGGATCTAATGCAATGGACCATTGTGCCACATGTGATAAAGGAATCAATGCATCAGACCAGTATGCCATGATGAAGGAACGAATGCATTAGACCTCCATACCATGATAGATGGACTAATGCGTCCGTCAGACCATTCTGCCACATGTGATAAAGATCAGACTATTCGGCCATGATGAAGGGACCAATGCATTGCATCTTTATTCAGTAAAGTTCTAATGCATAATATCATTGTGCCATGCTAAACGAATGAATGCTTCACTTTCTAGAAAGCCTCTTCACACGTGGCCAGCGCAAAGTTGCAGAATGTTGTCGTTCAAGATCCACATGCCACGAGTGTGGACAATCCTCCGCCGGGCGATGTCACCCCAGTGAAGAGCAACGATAAGCCGGACGACGTTCACCATGAGGATTCCATCGAGATTCGTTATGTAGGGTAGGTATACGAATCGAGGAATATTTAGCTTCGTTCAAGAAACTGTATCAAAAGATAAGATCTATATGTTAAAAATATTCTTTATTATACCAATTGTTGAAGAGGTTCAGCTTTAGAAGGTTTCAGATTCAGTCAATCAATCAATCTGAACGTGATACTCAGAGGTGCTCCCTGCCAAGTCACGACTGAAGGTAAGATGATGAGCATCACCAAAACAGAAAGAACTGGAGAGCAGGAGTAGAAGTGAATTGAGCACTGTGTCAGCATACAGCAAACGGACTCCTTTTGTCGCTGCGCTTGTTTCTCAGGGTGCACTCTGACTCAGTCTATGCCCATCTCAAAACTGCCCTTTTTAGCCATGCTGGGGGTCAGGAGCACTTCTGAGTAGTCGCCTTGAAAGGGCGGTATATAAATCCTCGTATCGAATGAGTAATGGACAAATGGTAGTCGCTATCAGTAAGGTAGCAGTGGTCCTAGACAGTGGTATATAATGTACACAGCAATAATGTACACAGCAATGATTCTGTACAGAACCTTGTGGTCCATTGCAACCGAGAACTGTGTTTGAAGAAATGTTTCATCCTGGCATCCTATTATTATACACATGATGGCAATTGAAGTTTGCATGTCATGCTGTTACTTGTAGATGTTTATGTTGCAAGCGGAAGAAGATATTTAAGAAGATCGTGCCTACAACGACGACGTGATTAGCGGAAGATGCAGCAACAGGGTCTGATGATGTCATCCAGCTGCTGGACATCTGTTCATCTGCTTTTCTTCCAAGTGGTCATGCGCTTGGCAAGTCAGGAGGTTCCGTGGAGCTGGCTACTGTGTAAATTATTGGTTATGGTTGACACTCCAGCGGGTCAGAAGATTCTTCCTCTGCTCCGACTATTGAACTCTCCACCTGGATTGGTTTGCAGAAGATGGAAACGGTTGCCATGGACACTTGCAATTGTTGCTGTTTAGATTTGAGGCTCGTGTATCTTGGTCAGACGCAGACTGATGTGGTAAAACAGTATTTCTAAGTTAACGCTGACTTGGAATGACGTGAGTGATGGGAGATGAACTTTGTGGGTAATATGCAAGAGGTCAAGTATTGTCTGTGAAGTTTTATGGTGCTTATTAAAGTCGTTTCATTGTGCATTCACTTTTTAATAACTGAGCAGATAATTATCTAACTTCTCCAATATATTATATCTACTGAATGAATGAATAATAATGCGATTTATGTGTCTTGTTATTTACGCTGATGTTAGGCAAAACCGTATTTGAAACGTCGGAGTAGATATGAAGCAGGTGCTGCATTTTGCACATTCACTTGAATTCACTGCACGTTGTCCTCTATCAACTCTGCTTTTCAGAACAGTCTCTTTGCTATGTACTATTTCATGTGAGCGCAGTATACATGGCGTGCATTTAATTGTAACCCACTTGTTTCGATTATTATTTAGATTGGCTTTAGTTCAGTGCTTTTTAAGGTCATATGAGTTGCTCTATTAAATATACAATTATACATGATACTTTACAGGCATAGTTATAAGCATAGCATTTGTGCTGTATCATATTTCATTGTGTGTGTCAACTGGACTAGGTTTCCTACTATTGGTGTCAACATTTTTCGAATGTTGGAATGTAGACCGGCCACATCATTATTATTCAGAACATTGTTTTGTGTAACTGCACAATATGCCGTTAGTTTCTAACACATTAAAGTTTACTATCTAACACTTTAACGAGATGTGCTTGTAGTAAAAGTGACTGGGAGACCAATGCAGCTTGTTGTCAAAGTGTTAATAGACTGGAACTGCGTGACAGTTTGCCATGTTATGGTACTGCTACTTGAGGACTTTTTGTACTGTCCTAGTCTGCCTGTTGTAGATATTTCCTGATTTCCTGAATAAGCTTTGAATGAATTGCTAGGATATGTTGGTGTTCTGTTGGTGTGCCACAGTTATGCTTAGACCTATGCTCTGAATCTAGAGCTGTTTGCAGCAAAAAAGTTTGAATATTTTCACTTCTTGTTTCATTTTGATTGGTTAGTTTGCCATGTTATGGTACTGCTACTTGAGGACTTTTTTGTACTGTCCGCGTCTGCCTGTTTTAGACATTTCCTGAATAAACTTGTAATGAATTGCTACGATATGAGTATATCCATGGGAGCTCAATGAGCTCATATTAACTTACCCCAATGACCCCATATGTGCAAATAATGACCTTCCACTACATATTAGCTTATTCATATTAGCTTATTCATCTTGTCTAGGCATGCCATGCAGTGCAGAGCAAAATTGGGAGCAATGAGTTCTGAGATTGTAATTCAGAACTGCTAATTTATTGCAATATAGGTCTGCTAATTGTTGTCATTCTGACTTCTACTTGGTTGCAATTTAGGACTTCAAAATGCCAGAGCAACATCACACCACTCGAGCACAAATGACTACAATACCAATAAAAAATATTATTATTTTACAGAAAATTCAAGGATATAGTTGTAAATGATGAGCAACAATGTACATAAAAAATAGGCTACAGTTCCTAAACCTCCCGTGTCGTCGTTGCAGCAGCAGGGTCGAACCCCAAGCCTGCTGCAGTGTTACCAGCTTTGTAGGTGACGCCGGATGTTGCTGCTATTCATGTTAGTCTCTTCTGCATGATGTTGTTTAACGACACTGTGTAGTATCAAGAATGGGATCTTAGTGTTGCCAACATAGTTTGCCAACCCTCAAGAGCACTGAATACATATATATATATATATATATATATATACATATATACATATATATATATCTAACCAGTTGCCATGGATCTTATACATGAGTTGCAGGACCATCAACTCGCGTTTCTAAGGGCAGCGAATGGCTTGCAGGGCATTTTCAATTGCTCTTGCTTACAATCTTATATTGTGTGGCTTGACCGACGGTTATTGTCTTCCGTACTGCGTAATTGCTTACTTTGCTAGATACGTCGACCGACCATATAATGCATTCGTATGGGAACCATTAATACCAGTTCCGAGGGATTGGCTAAAGCGACTTGTAAAGCCCCGCCTTTTTCTTTGCGCTCCATAAAGGATAGTATAGTAATGAGTGGGAAACAGGGCTTAAGATGTGGCTGAACGGTCATGGACGGTATATACATGCTTATTTTAAAAATTTTAGTAGGCCTAAACTCTATCCCACCAGTGCTTAAAGTGGCAGGACGGCGTTCATATTAAATATGAACGCCGTCCTGCCACTTATTGCCCAGACAGCCTGAAAAGGTAAGGGCGTCCAGGCA
Organism: Lumbricus terrestris; assembly: GCA_949752735.1. NCBI lineage: Eukaryota > Metazoa > Annelida > Clitellata > Crassiclitellata > Lumbricidae > Lumbricus > Lumbricus terrestris. Next base: position 39,958,233 of record OX457041.1, read on the forward strand.
CTTATTTCTCCACACTTAAAGCACTGGTGGGAAAGAGGTTACTAAAAGACTGAATTACAAAGTGGTATTTTACAACGGCATCATCTATAAGATGACCCTAGCGAACAAAGCCACTAAGCATCAAATAAAGTGGATAATTCTAGAATAGAATTATTACCATTATTAAATCTATCTATATAGAGAGTTTATAGACAAGCTTCATACGTTTGTGTCTGTAGAGGCGCCTTTGTAACGGCATGTGCTGTGCTACGGCGCCATAGAAATTGTCGTTATTATTATTATTACTATTATTATTATTATTATTATTATTATTATTCGTTACACAGAAATCCTTCCCAAGGTACGACTATAATCCTCCCTTCCGTATACGTCCAGAACTCAACAGTTGGGTTCATTGCTTACCTTCTTCGCTTCTCATATATTTTAAATGATTATGAACTTATGACTGATGAACATTAACATTGAGCTTCTCGAATTCGTCACAAGATCTTGATCATGATTTGTAGAACTCGGCAATGAATTTGCCTCTTTTCGATCTGTTGAAGCATAAGCCAGCCTTTGCTGTTTCTATTGATCTCCGCTCTCTAAGTCTTCTTCAACTCTTTGTGACTCGGACAAGATTGCTGTGGCCCAACTGCCCCAACATTTTGCCTAAGTTGTTTTTGTGGATACTTCCTCTTGAGTGACCTTCCATTTGAACGATCTCGGATTTTCCCCATAGTCTCTCCCTCTTCTTCCCGCTGATGACTTTTATTCCCTCGCTGAGAGCGCCTCTGAATAGGCCCTGCACTAGGCTACCTGTAGCTTATAATTTTTAGTGTGAGGGGCACTTTACAAATTTCGAATGCAGCAGGCAAATGACTAATTGGACTTTGCAACAACAACACGATCGCAAATAAATAAGACATTACTCACATCATACATATACTCGTTTTACACAGGTTATAGCCTAGACTCCCTAGACGGATAGGAATCATAGGATGAGCGATCTATCCCGCTCAAGACGGCACCTTTGCAGCTAGACAGAAAGGTGCCTGATAAAACCGTCTCGATTCAAGAATAATTGGGAAGATGTAGGCTACACGTGTAGCCTACGCATATAGCCTAAACTACATGCAGCAATGGGAAGACAGAATCTGTTCACGAATTCAACTAAAATTCTGACGAAGCCGCCATTAGCGCTTCAAGTTTCATTTAACAGTCGTAAATTGAGATTTCAACATGTCGCAACGTCCAAACTATTAGCGACCAGTTTATCCGAAGGGGCTCAGTTGAAACCATCGATTTATAGACAAGTATAGATTGAGAATAATTATGCCGGTGTCACGAAATAGAGTATCCCCCGTATTAATTGTATCCCCCAAATTAAAAAAAGTCGAAAAAATCGCTTCTGCGTGTATTTTTTTGGGCAAATTAATTTTCATCTGCTTTGTTTTGAACAATGACACTAACAGGTATATTTGTTCCTACTAGATAATTTGTTTTGCCCTGTTTTTAGAGCACTTAAAACATTTAAAACACTTAAGAACACTCAGAATCACCAAATAAATTCGAGTTGCCTTTATCTGAGCATTGCTTAGGACACTTAAAACAATTAGAGTCACTTTAAATTTTGATTAAGGCATACATTTTTTTATTATGCGCATTTTTAAAAAACGGGGATATAATGGTTTATCCCCCCGGATAGTATAGACCGGTTAATTCCATCCGGGGGGATAGATTAATTCATCCCCCGGATACCTTTCAGGGGGATACTCCGTTTCGTGTCACCGGACGGCGACCCATTACATTCCTATGTGTGAATATGGGCCGCGTTGCCCACGTAAGGGTCTACTGGGACCTATCGATTTCGTGTTAAGACCGATCGAGGACTCCGGCAAGTATATAGTAGGCCTATTATTCGGACGGCGACGGTATAGGCATAGAGTGCATAGATGAAGAATTGGAGCGGCGAGGAGGAAGAACGGGGGAAGGAGTTGAGGTAGCATTGCGGAAATGAATGCCGTACTTAACTGTCTGTTCGTTAGACATGCTCTCCGGGCACCCCATGCAGGGATCCACAATTAACATGCCCCCGATGGCAGCTTGTGTCCACAGCCATGGTCCCCGTGTGCAGGGTCCAATGAACGCGGCTCTCGTGATCAGAACATCCGTTTGATACGTACTCTAGATGATTGTCCCAATAATAGCGTTTGACTTCGATAGCAACTACTGACGATAGAGTGGAATGACGATGAGTATGAGGATCGTTCCAATCATCGTCGTCGCCAGGAAGCACCAGAACAGGAACCGATCGACGACGCCAGCAACCTGTCGCCACTCGTTCACCACTTCCGACTCGCGCTCCTCCTCGTCCTTCTTGTGGACGACGATCTTCAGATAGCGCAGGATCTCCTCGACGACGTTCAATCGCCGGATATCAACGGCCATCGAAGCCGCCGTTCCGGGAGTGCAACAGTCGAACGCACCCACGGCCGCTGCTACTGCGGTGGGCGTGGCTTCCGCGATGACGTCGCCACCGAGACCCGTCACTTCCGGCATGACGTCACAGCGCTGCAGCTGCTGCGGTGGTCTGACGTTGTTCGACGTAGGAGGTTCTGCAATGTGCGGGCGATAGTCGGGAATGTCGTAATGTTTACGGATGCTGCAGTCGTGAAACGGACGTAGCGGGACTTCGTCGATCGTCGGAAGCTTGTCCGAACCCTTCCGGGGTCCCCGCTCTCCTCGCCGTCTGGCCGGTCGCCGTCCACCCGGACCGGGAGGGCAGCTGACGACACGGGCGAGGAAGCCGAGCACGATGCATCGGACCCAGGACGGCACCTCGGACTGACGAGGACCGCAGTGGTGCAGCTTCAGGACGAAGACCGTCAGGATGACGGATACGCTGGTCACTGCCATCGATATGGTTAGGTAGATGCCTGTGCATGCAAACACACACAGCAGGCTATAATTATGTTAGGTACGCTTATATAAATCCCGATCAATGCTATGGATATAGGTAACGATTGTATAGGCCTATAGGCCTATTGCAGGCCAGTGGTTAAATAAACGTTGCGTTAGAACTGTTTCAACTGCATGGATCATATAGAAGCGCTGGCCAATTATTATTATTATTATTGTGAGCATAAGCTTATATAATACCATCATCAGTGATGATTGACAATTTACAACAGCGTGATGATGTTGCTACTGATGACGGTAACGATGATTAAAATAATCAGAGCCATGGCACTCTATAGATATACGACTATGGAAAAAGCAGAAATAGGCATACACTTATTTAGCCTACATATTATATAGGCCTAGCAGCAACGTGGAGTTCCAGAGACACATACATTGTAGGAAGGCATGGCAGCCAGAGTTGAAAGGCGACAGTAGAATTATGACTAAACGCAACGTCATTTGATAATGGATAGCATCATGCCATTGACTTATTCATGCAGTGTAGGCCTATATTTTGGTAGGATTTAAATCACCTATAATAGTGTCTAACCGAAATCGAACGAATCTCCAAGAAACAAACCTCCATACTCCCCAAGGCGTTCATACCTTCAAGTGCTTCCATACTTCCCAAGACCACATACTTCACGAGCACCCATACTTCCTATGTATGCCCATACTTCCCAAGTCCCCATACTTCACGAGCACCCATACTTCCTAAGTACCCATACTTCCCAAGACCACATACTTCACGAGCACCCATACTTCCTAAGTACCCATACTTCCCAAGACCCCATACTTCACGAGCACCCATACTTCCTGTGTACCCATACTTCCCGAGACCCTTACACTTCCTGAGTAGGCCCCACACTGGCATGCAGTTGAGAGAGATCGACTGACCGATGAGCGGAACGAACTCCGAGGTAGGAGGCATGTTCTCGGCGACGAGCAGCATGAAGACCGAGTAGGAGAGGAGCACCGTGATACCAAGGGTCACCTTCTCGCCAGCATCCGGCGGGAGGCAGAAGGCGAGTAGGCTGAGTATGTTGAGCCAGACGCACGGCAGGATGATGTTCAGCATGTAGTAGAGGATTCGTCGACGGATGAGGACGTGGACGGTGACATCCGGGTAGACCGCGGGTCCAATCGGGTAGACGACGGCGTTCCGACTCAGCTCCGTTCCAACCATCGACCACTCACCGTTCGTCACGTAGTTGGACATATCGACAAAGTCACGACTTTGGACTATGTCCACCTGCATGCAGCAGCAGGCATCATTTGCAACGATATCAGCGTCATCATCAGTATCAACACTATTGAATTTAGTAGTAGTAGCCTAGTAGCAACAAGCAGCAATAGCTGTAGTAGTAGTAGTAGTAGTAGTAGTAGTAGTAGTAGTAGTAGTAGTAGTAGTAGTAGTAGTAGTAGTAGTAGTAGTAGTAGTAGTAGTAGTAGTAGTAGTAGTAGTAGTAGTAGTAGCGGCGGCGGCGTTGGTGGTGGTGGTGGTGGTGGTGGTGGTGGTGGGGGTGGGGGTGGTGGTGGTGGTAGGCCTAGTAGTAGCAGTAGTAGAAGAAGAAGTAGCGGTAATAGTAGCAGCACTGCTGAAATAGTTTTTCTATTAGTAATTTAGTTGCTGCTTAGTGCTTACTAATAGCGGCAGCAGTAGCAGAGCTCATGCAGTTATAGTAGTAATGGTTCCAGTGGCTAAGCAATATTAGAAATAGTAGAGATAGACGTAGGCCTATGCCTAAATAGTAATCATAAATGTCGGTTGGCATCAATTAGATATTGACCCAATAATACTAGCATAAAATTTGCTGTTATCTTTAGTATAGTGTTCTGGGGTGAAATTTGCGACAGAGCGTAGTGTGAGGCCTGTGTGTAAGTGAAACGAGGAAAGATAATAGGGCCTAATGGTCTGAAATAGAAACGAGAATATCGTCCCATTCATATCATACTGTTCAATGTATTCCTGGCAGGAACAGAATGAAACTTGCCTGAGCTTGGTCGTAAGTCCACGATCCAAATTTGAGTGGACAGACTTGTTCATCGAATGGAAAGAATGTGATGTCGACTTTGCATGAGCTGCGTAGTCTGGCCGGTGGCGACCAGAAAACGCGTCCATCCGAATGAACCATGGCGTTGCTTGGCATGTAGCCGGTCGTGTAGTCGTCAGCGCTGGCACAAGAAACACTCCGTGACATCCATCATTTATAATGCATGGCAGACTTCTAAGGGAATCTAATTTGAATTATTCTGATTTGAATTAATTTAAGGTTACTCGATGGCTATTACTCTGCAGTTAAATTCACTCTGTGAGTGAGCTGGTGCGCTGCGCTTGGTTTTAAAGTGGAACTTTAGAAATGTTGAGTTTATGAACATCATAGTAATAAACTAATTAGGGGTCATTGCATAATTACGTAACGCCGAAAATGACCGTTTTCGACCCACCCACCCACCCTGTAACGCTTCGTAACGTTGCCCTTGACCCACCCACCCACCCTCCCCAGCGTTACCTAACGATTGTTACAAAAATCAGTTGAGATGTAGGTCAATTATTGGCTTATGTGAGCGCGTAAATAGGCCTATAATTCATATTTTCATAGTGAATTTAATATAGCCTAGTAGGCTAGTATGTGAATTACAGGCTAATTTGACAGTAAACTAGACTTAAAATATACACAATGTTTTATTCATATAACCGACGGTCAGGGCCGTTTTAAGGAGTTTTGGGGCCCTAGGCACAAACCCTAATCCTAAACATATCCACGAGTCTAATCTACTCTAGCCAAATCAAGGTTTCTGGGGACGGAGAACAAGTATTTACACACACATTTTTGTCGGTCGATTGCTCGAGACGTGTAGCGCCGAGACGGGAGGGCTATGGGAAAGAAATGTCCGAATGTGTCCCTCCATGAAGTCAGAAATTGTTGAATTTTCACATTGCATTTTAAGCTGCCATCTTTACAAAATTGCTCAACATTCGCAGTGCTGACATAGGCCCTAGTCTAAGACTTCTATGATTGTTCTTGCAATTATAATAATTCCTTATTCAGTTTCCACATTGTAATGATAGGCCACATGCAGCATTGTAAGCTGGGATCTAAGCAAAATTACAGATTATTATTTCAGTGCTGATTACATCATTACAAGAGTGGTTGAAAGTTTCAATAAAATTAATATAATTATTATTACAATCATAATTTCTTGACGTATCAAATTCAGCAACTCAGTTATGCTGCTTCTGGACCTTTAGGCCAACAGCATAATAGGCCTAGTAGCCTAACGAATAACTGCAGACAGATCTAGGCTATAATTATATATAGGACCTACTTTCTTGCATTGGAATTGGCTTATTCCCGCGCGTTGCTAAAAAGGCTTGTATTGTTGACCATGGAGGATAGGCCTACAGTTCTCGGAATTGCCACAAATGTTACACAAACCAAGGAAGAACCGCCAAAATCTGGAAGTCGTGTAGTAGGCCTAATGATTCTGTTTTACTAAGTGTTCAAGTAACAAAACCTTTTTAAATTTCGACAGTTTTAAATTTGAAAGGTAGCACTAAAAAGTCGAAAATTGGTTTTACAAAAATAGTACTTGTACAAATATTAACAGTAAATTATACTCATTGTAAGATGATTGTATCATATTATTAAATTAATAGATTTTATCGTCATAATATCATACAATAGTAAATAATATCACGGTATATTACTAGAGTTCGTGTATTATACAATAATGTAAGCAGCAATTCAAACTTATAATTTGGTCAAATGTTTTGGGTAGTCATTTCTGGGTGAAGTTCCTTCCACACTGGGAGATGCTTAGATTAAACACTGAACGTAACCCGATTCCCGTCTCAAACTCTCAGTCTCAGATATAGAGTGCCGGTACTCTATTCATGCCTTCTATGGGCATGTGTGTCATTTTGTTACGTTTATTAATATTGATAGAAGAACCTAGGCCTATACACAGCTAGAGCACAGCAATCTTTGTATTACAAGTGTACTGTGTAAAATAAATTTAAGCTTAGCACACGTTAAAGTTCGTATAACATGTTGCTAATTTGTTATGCAATGTAGCATTTTGGGTCGCCGCGGGGCCCCCCTGTTGCGCGGGGCCCTAGGCCCGGGCCTCGCGGGCCTGTGCCTTAAAACGGCTCTGCCGACGGTCATGCGTGGTCTTTGGGTGAACTGTGATTTTCTTAAATTATAGACCTTCTGCAGGAATAAAATTTTACACATCTGAAAAGTTTCACGGACTAAATGGCTCATTAACAATTAATAAAAATTAAGATAAACTAATTATTTGCTTAGAATGCTTACTTACTTAGACTTAGTTCCTCCTGTTCCGATCGGAGCATTGGTCAACAAGTCCTCGCCATTCCACACGGTCGCCAGCTACTTCCTCCGCCTCGTCCCAACCCAGTCCCATTCTCTCCAGATCTCCCTTGAATGTGCGTCTCCAGGTGTTTCTTGGTCTACCTCTTCTTCGCTTTCCACCCTCCGGCACCCATTTTATCGCCGTCCTCGCAATCCTCTCCTTTGGTAGTCTAAGAATGTGCCCAGCCAATCTTCCTCTCCTTCCCATGATGATATACTCCAGGTCTCTTGATCCCGCCAATTTCAACACCTCCTCATTTGTAATATGATCCTTCCATGAGATGCCCAGGATGGATCGTAGGCACCTCCGGTGGAAGACATTTAGCTGTTTTGTTGTCCTTGCTGTTGTCTTCCAGGTTTCACTCGCATATAGCACTACAGGCAACACCAACGACGAATACAGTCGGATCTTCGTGTCGCTATGTATCGCTCCTGATCTCCACACTGTTCTCATTCTTTGGAAGACCGCAGCTGCTTTACCAATTCTTGTCTTTACATCCACCTCTATGTCTCCATTCCTTTCCATATAGCTTCCCAGATATGGGAAGTGGTTGACATACTCTATGTTTTCCTGTCCGATCTTGATGTTTGGATGTTCTTTGTCACCGATTATCATAGCTTTAGTCTTTGCACTGCTGATGTGTAACCCCGCTCTCTCCCCCAACTCTTGTAGTCTCGTAGTCATCCTCTGCATATCCATGTGTGTTTCGCTTAACAGTGCTATGTCATCCGCAAAGTCCAGATCCTTCAACCTACCCTGATCCCAACTGATGCCGGCCGTAGTATCGTCCATCGCTCTTTTCATGATGTAGTCGATGACGAGAGCAAATAAGAATGGAGACAACACACAACCCTGCCGTACTCCTGTTTCTATCTGGAACATTATCGTGTTGCAATTCTCTGTTCTGATGCAACAGCTTGCGTCCTGGTAAAGAGCTTTGAAAATGTTGATGTATTTTTCCGGAACTCCGTAAAGCCTGACAATGTTCCAGAGCGTGTCCCTGTTTATGCTGTCAAATGCTTTCCTAAAATCGACGAAGTTCACCAACAATTCCTTGTTGAACTCTCTACATTGTTCAATTATGTTCCTCAGTGTGAATATTTGCTCGTTACATGATCTTCCAGGTCGAAACCCCGCTTGCTCCTCCCTCAGGGATCCATCCACCTCTGTTCTTAACCGATTCATTATCACTCTGCAAAAGACTTTACCTGGTATTGATAGCAATGTTATGCCCCGCCAGTTGTTGCAATCGTTCAATGGCCCCTTTTTGGGCAGTTTAATGATCACTCCCTTCCTCCAATCCTCTGGGACCTCCTCCCTCTCCCATATCTCATTGAATAGGTGTGTGAGCTCGTCCTCCATCGTCTCGCCTCCACACTTTAGCATCTCTGCTGAAATCTCGTCTAACCCCGCAGCCTTGTTGTTCTTTAATGCTTTTATCGCTTTCCTGACTTCATCTACGCCTATTCTTTCTGCTGCGATGTTCGGATGATTGATTGCATTTTCTCCCTCTAGACACAGCGGTTTGTCAGGTGCCGGTTGATTCAAGACTTCTCTGAAATGTTCAACCCATCGTGCATTTTGCTCCTCTTCTGTTGTCAGCAAACGCCCGTCTTTGCTCTTTATCGGCATCTTTGTTTCCCTATTTCCTGAGTTGGTAAGTTCGCGCACGATCCTGTAAAGAGTCTTTGAGTCGTTCCTGTCTGCTGCCTCCTGAGCCTCCTTTCCCTTGCCCTCTATCCATGCTCTTTTATCCCTTCTGCAGCTTTTTTTTACTTTGCGGTCCAGGTTTTTGTACACCTCGTTTTCTGCTCTCCATTGATCGAGATCGCCCCTTGTGTCTCTTATATTCTTCGCCTTCCTACGTTCGTCGATCAAGTCCCACGACTCCTCACCTATCCACCTTTCCCTTTTCGTTCCTCTTCTTCTTCCTAGCGTTTCCAAAGCACTCTCTTTAACAGCTACGTTGAACAGCTCCCATTGCTCCTCGTGATCACCGACATGTTGCAATGCCTCAAACCTGTTGCTGATCTCCAGTCGAAAGCCCTCCGCTATTTCCCTGTTCTTCAACTTTTCCACTGCAAACGGTTTGATGTGCTCCGCCTTCTTCATCTTTTTAAGCTTTAACTTGATGCGTCCAATCACCAAACTGTGGTCAGAGCCTACATCTGCTCCCCTGAATACTCTTACGTCCTGCAGTGCCGATCTCCATCTGTTACTGATGCATATGTAGTCTATTTCGTTTGCTGTCCCTCCATCTGGCGATATCCACGTTGTCTTGTGTATTCTCTTGTGGGCGAAGAATGTGTTGCCCACGATGATTCCACCTGTGCTCGCCATGGCCGTCAGTCTCTCACCGTTGTCGTTCGTCGCCTCAGCTGAGCCATATGGTCCAATCGTGCTTTCCACCCCTCTCCTGCTCCTGCCCAGCTTGGCGTTGAAATCTCCCATTATGATCTTAATGTCGTAGCTTGGTATTTCATCCATCACACTCTCAAGCTGCTCGTAGAACCTGTCTTTCTCCTCATCCCCAGCCACCTCCGTCGGAGCGTAGACCTGCACCACCGTCACCTTCGCATGTCTTGTTCGGAACCTCGCTGCGATGATACGATCTCCCACTGGTCTCCACTCCACCAGCGCCCCTGCCGCCTCCTTGTCCAGCAAAATCCCGACTCCATGCACGTGACATTCTTCTCCTCCGGTATACAGGGTGGCTCAAAAAAAAACGTACCACCGGGGAAAATGCGATATCTTCGCAGCCGATTGAACTTTTTCTGCGAAAATTTCCCAATTTGTAGTGGAATGAATTTCCAACAATCCCTGAAAGTTTCATTTGAAACTTTTCATATTTGCAAAAGTTACAGCTGTTCAAACTTAAAGTTTCGTTTTTTCAAATATCCGCGGAAAATTGACGTCACTTGTAGATTTCCATGTCAAATGATATCACTTTTCACTACGACCTCAGAATTCCGTTTTGCAGTTTATTGTAAGGTATAATGAGAGTGTCCACTCCCTGCCTTAACACAAGCTCAAATTCTTTTTGTGAAGTTCAGTATGGCCTTGCTGGTCGGGTCCTGCGGCAACTGACCCCACATTAGCAGCAAGACTTGCTTCAGCTGGCCAATGTTCTCCAACTTGGGATTAAATGTCTAGCAGCGTTCCAGCATAGCTCCCCAGACATGATAAGCAAGAGGGCTAAGGTCTGGCGAGTTTGTTAGTCATCTTTGCCAATGCATTTACTTCAGTTGATGGCAATAAGGTAGCGCCATCATAATCAGCCTTGCCGTGCGAACAAGCAGACGCACCATCCTGCTGGAAAATAAAACCAGATGTTAGAGCACACCTGGTCTTCAATGAGTCTGGGTAAGAGAGTTCATAGATGAGTTTGACATCTAACCAACTGAGTGGGATTAAATGCAGTCTTTTCTTGCAGCCGTAACACACGCCAGCATATCTGAAGTCGAAACCACGATGTGCTTTGCAAACTTGACCCTTTCGATTACCAAGCGAATTTCTTGAAAATCGTGTTTTTTTCATCAGGCCATGCGACCACTTCCTGCCTTTCTTCCGACATCTGATCTTCGTTACATAAACATGTTTGCAGATAGCCTTCAAAGTGCTCAGGCTCCATTTTTCACTGGGTATTTTGCTATGATCACGCGATGCCCCAGTCTCTGTTCATGCAAAGTCCGAGTTCCCATTTTATCTTTCGCAGAAACTTTGCCCGTGACGTTCAGTTATGGGTTCAGGAATTGAGACCTTAATCTATAAAATATCACCAAATACCAGCAGATTGCTTCAAAAACAGCTTCTTTAAAGCTCATAGTGAGGTCGTATGACATCATCATCAATTTGTGTGTTGTAATTTGCCAAAATATATTAATGAAATCACATGTATTGGAGCATGATTCTCCGAATAATTGAAAAAACAAAATTTTAAGTTTGAACAGCTGTAACTTTTGCAAACATGAAAAGTTTCAAATGAAACTTTCAGGGATTGTTGGATATTCATTCCTCTTCAAATTGGAAAATTTTCGCAGAAAAAACTCAATCGGCTGCGAAGATATCGCATTTTCCCCGGTGGTACGTTTTTTTTTGAGCCACCCTGTAGAGTACCGTTGGGTTTCCACTGGTGAATCTTCCTTGTCCAGTCCACCTCATTTCGCTAATACCCAGGATGTTCAGGCGATATGTCTCCATTTCTCGTATCACCTGCTCCATCCTGCCTCCCTGGAACAGTGTCCTCACGTTCCATGTCCCAATTCTTGTTTGGGATTTGGCGTTGAAGATCAGACTTTTCTGGTTTTGGGCTTCCTTGCGGCTTTCACCCAATACCTTCATGTGCCCGTCAAGCGGTGCGTCCTTTAACGGAAGTAATGCTTAGAATGGGTACTTCGATAATTAATTATTAGGCTAATAGAAATATTGCCAAGTTTTGTTGAGCATTAGGGGAGAGCGGGGCATAATGGGATAGCGGGGCATAACGGGAAACTTCATTATTGTCGAACTTACTTACTTCAAAAATACGAAAAAAATTCAAACGGAAGTAATGCATCTTTGAAGGTGAAGGACGAAAGCATTTTCGATTCCGAAGCGTCTTGCAATTTTTATGATGAAAAGTTCATTTTCACGCTCTCCCAAGTAAGGTACGTCTATAATCCATAAATTGTCTAGAAACAGTGGAGCTATATTAAAGTTAGGTATACAATCCATGTGTAGGGTAATATATAGCCTAAAGTCACATATTCCCATATGAAAATTTTTACAAGTCCAGTGTTTTGTTTCAAAATGGCGGATTTACAATTGTGGTATATTGGGGCATAATGGAATACAGATATCCCATTTTGCCCCATTTCATGCTTCTACAGCTATTTTTTCCCATATTTCTCATATTGTAATATTTCATGGGTTCTATGTACCTCTCACGTCTCAATCATTGTTAACATTATAAAACGAGCAATAGTAAAAATAAATGGCACTTTTTTGAAAGCATAGAATTTTGCATGTTATGGGGCATAATGGGATAGGTATCCCATTTTACCTCAGGTGGTGGGGCATAACGGGATTTTGGGGCCTGTTGGTAAAAAAATTGTATTTCCTGTGTAGTTGATGCTTAAGTAAATTATTCTAGTCTATATCGTACGTTATATATGCCTGCATAATGTGGGTACAAAAAAACACTGATTTATTATTATTTATATGGTGTAAACTTAAAAATCCCTTAAGTATCCCGTTATGCCCCGCTCTCCCCTAATTTTAAATGTTTGCGATCGTGTCCACTAAGTAAAAGATGCTTCAAAGTGGTTCTTCGCTGTCAGGAATCCAAGGGCAATTAGACCTAACGCGTTGTTCCGTTGGTATAGCTATCACAGATCCAAACAATTCGAAGAGCAGTTTCCGGTTTGCACAAATGGGAGAACAGCTCTAGAATTGACCTGGCATGTAACTGGTGTCTGCTGCCGGTTTTAAATCAATGTCACGAAGTTTAAACGTCGACCATATCATGTCTGATGTGTCATTCGAATCATTCGATGGTAATTTAATAGTCATTAATAAATTTTTTATTGGCGTTACGTAACGCTCAGCTTCCCCACCCACCCACCCATGTAACATTTCGTAACGTTTTCAGTGACCCCACCCACCCACCCTCGAGCGTTACGTAATTATGCAATGACCCCTTACCAGTATAGGCTTATTCGAAGAGCATGTCACTCATTGACAAAAACACCAGTGGTGTGGCTGTAGACAGACCTGCTTTACGTTACAGTTGTAGGTAATTACCAATTACAGCTCTAGCCAGCAACTTATGTTACGTTCTACCCTCACTTAACAAAAGAGAAAAGACCTTTAAACATCTTCCTTCTGTCACTTCAGAGCACTAAGTTACAAAAGCCTGATATTGCAGGAGACATGTAACAAACCATACATGGATGCTCTCTGCATGGCACAGGCCTACAGTGTCTGCATGGCTTCCTGTCTGCTTGCCTCGATACAAGACTGATATTGACTCTCATTAATTTTCCTTTACTACCCATTAGGAATCCTAAAGTTTCTCAGATGCTCGATCTATTGCTATACTGTAATGTAGGTAATGTCCCTAGACTTTATTTCTCACTGACTTTTAAGCAGCTGAATATATCTGTCGTATCCAACCTTCACCCGGCGACCGATTAACCGCTCCTCGGTTGGGTAACCTATGCGTGTCCTCAACTCCTCGCATGCACGCATTAAGATTGATTTCGTATAGATTACAATGCGGAATGACTGGGAAAAATTAGACTTATCAGTGCAACTCTGCCATTATGTATTCATAATTATAGGAAAATAAATAGCGGCGTTGCTGAGACCACGTTTTCACTGGGATCAGCCTTCAACGCAAACAAGGATTATAATATAAATATAATATATATATATATATAAATATATATATAGCCTATATAAGATAACGCTTATCAACAATAATTTGTCTCGATTCAGCGCATATGAATAAACTATAATTATGCTTATCTGCTCCGAGTGCAAAGGATTTATATAGTCTTCCGAGTGCATATACAGTATGTAAGCCTATAGGTCCTATATTCAATTTATGTACACTGTATTTACATATATATAAATTATATATATATATATATCATCTGCTCTGAGTGCAAAGGATTTAGTCTTTTGAGTGCATATATAACCTAAGCCTATATAATTATAAGTAGCCTATAATATAGGTCCTATATTCAATTTATATATTTACATATATAGGCCTAGATTATCTGCTCTGAGTGCAAAGGATTTAGTCTTCCGAGTGCATATAAAATTATAAGTATATATATATATTTATATACATATATAGGCTAAGTATATAGGTCCTATATTCAATTTATATATTTGCATATATATATATATAAAATACATTGGGCTGTCTGTCTCGGTGGCCAATCGTTCGACCTACAGACGACCTTTCATTGATCGGTCTGGTTCCGATGTAGGTCTAATTGATTGCTGATGCGCAGAAGTTATCTGATCGGGTTTTGATGCATGCGAGATGGGGTTGGGGGATGGTGGGGTGGGGTGGGGATGCCTCATTCGTCTGGTCTCCACTTTACAGCTTCCAATGAATCACGAACCAACGTCTTCGCGCATTCCTTCTTCGCCTTCAAGTGTCGCCGAATAAATGTCTACAGCGCGAGGTTTTGCGACGCATTTTTATTGCGTCAGATGTAATCTGATCGGGGCTCGACATCAGATATTGGAGTGGCTGACGAATATGCATAGATATGCAATGCGTAGATATGCAATGCATAGATATGCAGTGCAATGCGATCCAGAAAGTGATTGCAACACGTAATCGCTGAGTTACATTATTTGATTTGGCTACTAAACAATTTTCTGCAGTAGCATCGCACAGCTGCACGTCCTGTCGTTTATTGTATATAGCGGTCATTTATCTTAATAACACTTGCACTTGTTAGGTTTATAGATGCTGTACAAGTGTCTGTCCGTGCCTCTGTCTGTCTCTCTGTGTCTCTGCCTCTCCACATCAGACTTCAGTTACCCTACCTAGGTCATTCAGGACATTCCTGGCAGTCTAATAAGCTCAGCTTTCGTTTGAGATCTGTTTTGATAGGCGGACATAAAGAATGCATCACTGCAGCACTGCAGGAATCCAATAGGCCAGAGGTTCTCAACCTTTTTCGCGCGCGACACACCTAAACCTGCAGCGAAATTTCGCGACACACCAATGACACCATGCAATCGTCAAGTGACTATTGTTTAAAAAAAATTAAATTAGGTCTAAGTCTATATGACCTGTTTGAAATTGTTGCAAATTTAATGAATGAAATGTTGACACTGAATGCTTTCTAGTTTTAATTATTCTAAAATTAAAATTTCCACTGATCTAAATTTACGATTCTATATGTCGTTTTATGACTCTGCTTCAATTGTTTGACCACAGCAGATTTTTTCTCCTGGATATTCTTTGTGTCATATAGTAAGATGAGGATCCACACTGATTCCACAGTCTTTGGGAGTGTGACACGTAGCCTACAACTGCGTGGCAACCCTGCAGCCAGATGAACCTGAAGACTTTAAGCTTGGGTCCTTACCCGTTAACGAGACAAACGAATGAAAATTGCCAAATAGGAGTAATATAAAACTGTTTTGGATGAAAAAAGAGCATGAAATATTATAGATAATCCATAGTCCAAGTCACTCGAATAGCTCAAAGCAAAAAAACATGGAATAAGTGTAGATAAACACTAATAGCTTGTACCGAAACCATTGATGTAAAAAACGATGAAAACGGAATAAAAAACGGTAAAAAACGTCGTTTTTTCGAAAAAATAAAAAACGACAAAAAAACGATAAAAAACGGAAACGGTAAATAATTTGACTTTGCTACATCTAAAACCGCATTTTAACCTTGAAAATATTCATTAGGAACCTACTACACGCAGGCTATCTCTTAAATTATGATGTTAAACGATGAAATAATGACTTTAGTTAGCTGAATTCTTGAGCGTTGGCGGAAAACATAAGGAATATCAGAGAAAAATTAAAATTAAGGAAAATAATAACCGAAAGTAAGTGAATAAATAAAGATAAAGAACAAATAAAAAAACGATAAAAAACGATGGGGAAAATAAAAAACGAAAAAAACGACGTTTTTTGGGAGAGAATAAAAAACGGAAAAAATGTTTTTTACATCTATGATTGTAACGGAAAACTTGAAAACGCAGGCCTAGGAGCTACAGGTAATTTTTAGCCAAAAAAACTAGGGTCGTTGGGGCTTCTGGTTCCTGGACTTTGTCCATCTTCCTTATAATTATGGTAAATTGTCACACGCTAAACGTAAGTTTATAGATATAAGATAGCACCATCCAACCATTCCGCGTCATCAAATTCCTCTTTCTTTATGATAATTTTTCACATTATTTTCGAAGGTTATAGCATTGGGTAAAATTTTAATCGGAGGGCTCGCTAACGTCTGTAGTCTATATCGTGTTGGAATAGGCTACAATCATAGTGAGTAGGCTACATGATGTGGGTTTCTAAGGCAAACATTGTGGCTGCTCCTGATTGCGATCAAATGGAACAGATAAATGAAACCTGGCGAATATATTCTCACAGACTGCTAAAGTGAACAATTCAGTGTAGGCCCTAACGCAAGAACGACGGTTGAATGCTGTGAGAATTCGCGACACACCAATTCTTCGCGACACACCAGCGACACACCATCTTTACGCGACACACCGCCGACTGTTTCGCGACACACTAGTGTGTCGCGACACACCGGTTGAGAACCTCTGGGCTACATGATGTGGGTTTCTAAGGCAAACATTGTGGCTGCTCCTGATTGCGATCAAATGGAACAGATAAATGAAACCTGGCGAATATATTCTCACAGACTGCTAAAGTGAACAATTCAGTGTAGGCCCTAACGCAAGAACGACGGTTGAATGCTGTGAGAATTCGCGACACACCAATTCTTCGCGACACACCAGCGACACACCATCTTTACGCGACACACCGCCGACTGTTTCGCGACACACTAGTGTGTCGCGACACACCGGTTGAGAACCTCTGCAATAGGCCACAGCTTTGATTAAATAGGTTTAATTGTTTATAAATATTATAAATATTTAGTTGAACGAACAATTACTCATATATTCCTATATTTAGGCCCAAATTATCCAATACCTACATACAAACATACATACATACATACATACATACATACATACATACATACATACATACATACATACATACATACATATTACATACATACATACATACATACATACATACATACATACATACATACATACATACATACATACATACATACATACATACATACATACATACATACATGCATACATAGGCCTACATGCATACCTGTTGGTTGCTTTCAGGTGAACTTAATTCTTAACAACTTTACGTCATTAAAGCTAAGAATGCACACCCTTTATACAGTGCGATAGTTCAATGGCGCTTTCTTAGCTCTCTCCAGTGAAGACAATACGTGTAATGCATAATTACATACACAATATTATACTGATATACATATGCATCGAATCGTATCTATTTATATATCGCCTCTCGCAGTATACAGACTATTCAGAGGCGATATCAGAAGAGAAAAAAAGAGTCATATTGACAAACTTGCAGCTCTCGGTTTTCCGAAGGGGGTGGAGGTTCGGAGGGATCGTTCCCCAGCTACTTCTCTTAACCCTCTGCCCCTGCAGCCTTTTGCCGACCTGAGGTTGCCTTCAAACTCTAAAACTCATCGCCGACAGTCCTGCTTCACTGTGCATAATATGACTAACATTGACTATGTCAAAACAGATTTACGACTCTACATGGCGTCGCATTCGTCGAAAGCCGATCGACGCCGTAGAACATTTTCGGTTAAGTAGGCATCTCTGATGCCAGATAACGGACAAGTGGACGCCAGGTCAGACGTCAACATATACATGTAGCTCATCGACCGAGTATAGGAAGTAGGCTACACCGCTTTAAGCCTGTATTATAGAAGAAGCAATATTTTTGTCGCAATTGCCATAGCATATACGGTATACCATAGTCATTCAAAAGCGATGAGCTGACTGTCCTCGGCATCGCTATACACTGAGAATTGAAACACAGAATGAGAGGATATAATGATATTGGCATGTTTGAGCGGTGGAATCTCATCCATTGCGGAGTCTCATAATTATATAATCTATATATATATATAATTATATAATCTGTATATACATAATTATATAATCTGTATATATATATATAATTATATAATCTGCGGTTGCCTTCAGAGGAACTTTTACTCAGCAAACTCTTGACGAAGGTGAGGCCGTTCCAGAGTAACACCATTCCCATCTCCGGATTTTGTTTTGAGCACATGAGGGATCATAAATACTTCAGGTAAAAAATGATATAATCTGTATATATAATTATATGATCTAGGCCTATATATGTAATTATATAATCTATATATGTAATTATATAATCTATATATGTAATTATATAATCTATATATAATATATAATATGTGATGATTGTGTACTTGTTGTAGAGAACGATGTCTGGCAACCAGAGTTTGTTGGCTGGAATTCGGATGACGCTGAGTTGGTTGTAGTCGCTCGGATCCCATGTCATCCGCATATCTCTCCACTCCTGCAGTTCAAGAAAACACAATCGCTCAATCAATCAATCAATCAATTAATCAATCAATCAATCAATCAATCAATCACTCAATCACTCAATCACTCAATCAATCACTCAATCAATCAATCAATTAATCAATCAGTGAGCCACCGACCGTTCAGTCAATCTGTCCGTCAACGGATAGATGGCGATTCAATACACAGCAGGCAGTATTATATAGATCAATATTATATAGCGCTACTATTCCAACACCGAACACTCTATGGGATGGAGTTGATGATTGATCGGTACCGTATACATGTCTCGTCAGTCGCGGTTTCATTCTGCATTGTCAGCGCAGCGTTATGTGACACGAACACCACAGGGGCCATATATATATATATATATATATATATATATATATATATTAGGGTGTCTCTTAGCATAATGGGGAAAATTTTCTTTGGGAATTTTCTTCATCTCACCCTCCCAAGTTGTTAGGTTTATTGAAATAAAATTCTACAAAAAATTTCATTAAAATAGGATAAAATTTAGAGGTCGCCCCCGAGCCTCAAAGTTTTGCATGTAATAAGCCTACTTCGACAATGGGAAATCATGTAGTCTAATGTCGCATAATAATTAATCATCATTTCTAGTGCTAATCAATTTGGCTTGCTTTTATATCAGACATATATGTAGGTGCACTTGATATAGGGCCCCTTCAAGATTACTACTCAGAAGCACTCCCGACTACAGCTCGGACACCGGGTACTGAACCGGATATTCACGCCGAAGCGCATGAGCAATTGTTGGGGACTTGCTCAAGGTCACTCCATACGGGGCGGCCTGAGGTGGATTCGAATCTGCAAACCCCCCCCCCCCCGGCTGCAAGGCAATGAACCACCACTACACCCCACATGTCTACTTTCTATCTGTATATTTATGTTAAAATTAAAGAATAGTAGTACACTGCTACAGGCAGGATCAATTGCCAGAGACAACTTGAAGGAGGAATTTTTTGCTCTTTCGGTCGGTCAACTCTTTTATGGAATTCGTGAATGAAACCACTCCTATTTCAGCCCGGTCATTGATGTCTGCCAACCCGTTCAATGGGTCCATGTCAAGGAAAATCCGTGGAAGAACATGTATGGAAATAACCGTTTTCTTATCTAGCACTGTTCCAGGCTCTTAGTACTCAAAAATGCTGTGGATTTCATTGCTGGTCTCTTTGGTGCAAGATCTGGGGCTGGGTCTTCCATGGTGGCTAAGATCAGTTTCTTCATTTCCGGAATCAAGAAGTTCCTCAGAAAGGTACCATTGATGCTGTCCAAGCTTTTTGCATGTGACATTGGAAATTGCTTCAGTTTGCATTTTGGGGTTCGGTCATGAGTCAAAAGTCTTTCAGAGGTGCTTCAACCCTGACTTGAATAGTAACCCAGGTCTTGAGGTGGAAGACAAACTGCAAAGTTGCTATCTTGCACTCCAGCACTTGATATAAGAATTTGAAGATGGCCAATATGCCATGTGGAAGTTGGATCTTCCTTTGCGAGGTCAAAGAGACAGGTCAACAAAGATCATCATACCCTTTGCTGTTCTCTGGGGAGCTGTCAGTTCTGCGAGCTCATACTTTTATTAGAAGCGTTGAGCCTTTCCGATTGTGGGTCCCTGCATCTGGAATGGCCTCCCACTAGACTTGCGATTGATGGCCGGGTAAATCTCGTCTGATTTTTAAAAGTCACTCAAATCTCACTTTGTCAGCTGTTGCTGTGCTGAGAGCGCCTATTTGTAGGTCGCTTGAAAAGGCGCTATATAAATTATCGGAATGAATAAAAATGAATAGAAGGTGATAGCCTGCTCCGCTCCTAGTAAAGATTGAAATTAGCTAATTAATAAGGAAATCTAGGACTTCTTTAACAATGCGAACTATGTAGCATAATTTTAAACAATGGGGCTACATGTCTAAAACTTTGACATCAAAGGGCGACCTCTAAATATTATCCGATTTCGATCAAATTTTTTTATAAATTTTTTCTCCATCAACCTCACGACTTGAAGGGGTGAGAGATTAAGATTTTGAACTTTCATTTTTAAGAGACACCCTAATATATATATATATATATATATATATATATATTAGGGTGTGTCTAAAAATTAAAATGTCGATGTTAATAACGACCAATATATTTTTGTGTTCCACCTTCAGAAATATAGTTACCTGCCAAATTAGATGAAAATCGGAATAGATTTAGGACTTGCTCAAAGCACTGGAAGAATAGCCACTTAGGCGACATTGTGACACATTGTAATTTTCACAGATCCAAGCAAATTTGAACACATAAACATCAAATATAAGGCAAAATCCAAAGAAGTATTTTAAGTTGTCGTAGTTTATTCCTCTTAGGACATTTGAAAAATCTGATTTTACTTGACCATTGCAGAACAAATTATTTATTCCCCTTATTTCTGACCAGGACTTTATTGAAGGACTGGATAATGGTCACTCTGCCAGATCATTCGTCACTCTTAGGTGGGGTCAGATAATTATGATGACTCAAGTATGGATTCCCCTTTTGGGCTTCATTGTTTCAGGTACATACAGATGAAATAGTACTTCACGTGAGACTAAGTTGTTGTCACAGAGAGTGACACTTCAAGTACATGATTCCATACCTTTTCAAAGTTGAATGGTCGACATTATCCTCTTTGTGCTCTGACGTTGCTTAATGGAAAATTGATGATTGAAAAGTCACAACTCGATCATGTAAAATGCACCTGGCTACCTTAACTTTATTCCCTTGGTAAAATGCATCTTTGGAAAATGACTATTAGCTGTAGTAGCTCTTGACTAAAGACTTCCAAAACTGGAGTCCCTGCAGAATCATGCAGTGAAACACTTTTCTATAACAATTTCAGATACATGAAATCGATGGCAAGGTTCAAGAGGTCCTTTCCTAATTTCGCTTCCAGATTCATCCATATGCCGCCCTTGCAACTCGTTTTACTCCACACTGTGTCAAAACACATGGCCAGGATTTTGTCTTCCAATCTCCAGCTTCAGATCTCAGCCAACAAGAATCTGACATGACAATAGCTGTCACTGATTGGAGTAAGACGATGGCCAATAGTTTGGAAACATCCTTTTGAAAATATACCATCATCGTCCTGTCTATGTAACATCTGGCATGATCTTGTCATTCAAGTGAAGAGTAAGGGGAAACTGTGGCTCAGAAAAATCTCTGCTGCCAGGGCTGCAAGATCATCTCTCCCAAATTAAAAAAGTACAATTGGTACTCTCTCTTATAGGTTGTCATCCAGACTCTGATTTCTTGGTTTAGACGTAAATTGAGTAGTACCTTGCATCAGTGGCGTAGCCAAAAATTTCTGATGGGGGGGTTTGGGATTTTTATGGCCTGACCAGATGCCCTTTCTGACACCAAACCAACAGTGTTACAGTAAATAACAAGGGAATAAAGTAACAAAGAGAATAAAGTAAGACAAACAATTGTTACTATAAACAATTGTTTTGTTTTTCTTATTTAAGTGGATAAATAGCATTTTTTTAAATTTCCTAACCCAATGGTGATTTTAACCCCCCCCCCCAATCTCCCTTGGCTACGCCACTGCCTTGCATGAGAACCTCTCCTTTGTGAAGACAGCTTCGCATAGCCGAAGTGATATTGGTAGCCTACTGCCTATCAACTAAATTTCACCTTTTTAAAACAAATTTTGCATTGCGCCTGCCATATCATACAAGAATGAAACGCACCACTTCCCACCATTTGCAACACACGACCAGTGACAAAAATAACATCATATCAGTTACGACATGATCATGAATGTTTATTTGTTGGGAACTAGTCACTGAGAAGGGTTCTATAGCATGCAGCTCGCCTGTATTGAAATAGTAGATTGTAATGCTTGCAATGCAACCGAGTTCCTAACTTCAGTCCTCTTGAGCAAGTCCTAAATGTTTAGCTATCGAGATATAATTTCAGATACTCTGTTTACACATGATTTGGCACGATAATTTCACTTGGTCGTTAAAACATGTTTTATTTGAAAATTTTACATGTACCTTAAAAACACCCTAATATATATATATATATATATATATATATATATATATATATATATAATTATATAGGCTATACTGTAAGGCTTTTATACACATGTGAACGGAAATCATACGAATCCTTATTATTATTGCTAATATAATGTATACGAATCATGCCCGTTTAACCATGCAAGACCGTTTTGTAGCCTATACGTAATGACACCAAACTTAATGTACACACTGTGACCAGATCAGGTCAGTTTTTTTGACATTTTGTGGAGCTCACGTCAGATTTACAGTATCGATTATGTTGATCCTATTCGATAGAGCTAGGATATTGACATTTTGACGTTATTCGTATGCACGAAATCGACGCTGGTGTGACCAATTTCATCATTCTACGCCTCTCCGTGGAGACTGTGGAGTTTGATCGCGAGTGGAGCTTTACAACAGTAACTGATCGCGATTTATATTCTGCGTGGATGACTGCTTGGCAGGCAGCATCGTTTATCGTGTTTAATCAATAAGATAAGATAAGAATATTCTTTAGTATACCAATTGCTATCCGCATTTTGGTGTACATACAGAGTATAATAAACAAACGTACATAATTTCTATATCCAATCAATTTCAAAGTGTTTTAGAATAGTATAAAATCCTAAGTCCAAATCCAATATAAATTTTAAATTTAAAAAAGAAGTTCTTTTAATGGCCAACAAGTTATTCTACACTTTGGTTTATACGGTATTACATTTAAATATTATAAAGCATCCTCGTCACAAAAGATTTCCTCGTTAGGTTGTCCGCCCTAGGAATGATTCGGTCATGCAGTCTTGGCCTCATGGAATAAGGCTGGGGCCTCAATGGTGGGAGGAGTGGGTTTAATACATGTCCTGGATTAAGTAGGAGGGCAGCGAAGAGCCTCCCGTCCGCCGTTCTACACAGAGCCTCGAATGTAGGATTGTCCTCAGGAAGGTAATGCATTCGGATCAAACGGTCCAATATGGCCTGCAGTATGACCATACGGATTATGATAATTCATTCATTCGTTTAAAGACTTTTTATAGCGCCCCACTTAGAGGCGCTCTCAATTCAACCATGGTTATACAAAAAAATTAAGGAGCCTGTAAAACACTGATGACTAAACCCTGGGTATAGCAGGCGTATCTCTAACGGGAGATTATTCATGCAAGACAGATGGACCTGCAACTGACAAGTATGTAATGCAACTGGGCCTCAAGGTCATGACACATTAGTCCGCATAATCCGCATGTTGATTAATTATCCACGAATCGTCATGAGCCTACAAAACGGAGACATAGTATAATACGGACATATTGTCTCTGTTTTGCTGTCTATATATACATGTGCTATAGTTTTGTCCAAGTCGAAGATTTTAACATAAAGTTTATATAGCGCCACTTCAAGAGAAACTCCTCAAAGTTGCTCCCTCCCGACAGCACCAAGACCACATTAAAAGTGAACGGTTTTCAAACGATATATTGGCCTATGCATATAAATATATATATTATATATAATAGATCTATCTATATATATATATATATATAGGCTAATAGATCTTTTTATATATATAATAGATCTATCTATATATAAGTGCATAAAATATTATGATAGATCTCGGTGCTCTTCCATTTATGCTTTGCGAACTGATCCATTAGCACCAAAGGATATACATATAGCGACGCAGCATGCACTCTATCATGACCGTGGCAGGCAATCTATTATATATTATGACATATCCTGCAACAATGCTTTCCTGTCGCTTTGTTGCGCGCCGTCTTCTTTTGTCACTTTGATCTCAAACAAAGCGAAATTGGCAAAAGAACGAGTCAAGACTCTGAAGAAAGAAGCAGTAGGCCTAGAGACTGAACACGCGTATGCAGGTCGGCTGTAACAATGGAACAGACAGACATGCACACAAATAAAGATAGGTAAAACGGAAGGCAAAACAATGGACGGATGTATATATTATATGGGGGCCTCAGCTCCAAAGGATAGAGACGCAACACCATCATGGACGTTACATGCAATTTGCTATTTGCAGCATCCTGTAACAAACAAATGAGTGCCTCGCTTTTTGGCATGTGTAAGAACAATAGCTTTTGTATTTTGTCGTCTATTGTCATCAACGTTTCAAGATAAAAGACATTGGTCGAGATTGTGACAGATAGACTTATTGTCAAAGATAATAGCTAACGGGGATGTTGAGAATTTAACTTATTTTCCAGGACTAACGGATATTTCAATAATATATGACAGATATTTCAAACTTGATTTATTTTGACAAGAAAAACTAGGCAAAGGGTCATTTTTTCTAAAGTCTCTCGAAATTATAGCTCTCTATAGCTGTCTATAGCAAGCAACTGGAACAACTGCTTCTTACATAGATTGCTCATATTATTGCTCCCTTTAATAATAATAATAATTTTTGTTTATTCAACAATCCGGTTGACAGACTGCATGCAACCGGTTACAGTGTACAGTTATGCAGTTATCTTAATTAACATCAATCTTAGCCTAGCCTAATTACAGGCAGAACAAACAGCCTGCAATAGCAGCAATACATTGGGGCTAATAGCAGCATATATAAAGCACGTCTATCCTACAAACGGGGGTTTCGGGAATCGAACTCAACTCCGCTTATCTCAATGCCAGTGTCTTATCCAATGCGCCAACATATTTTGTCAAGTGGGACGAAGTGTTTTCGATGCGCTTTTTTGCGCTCATCTCATTCTTAACTGATTCTTTCATGAATATAAGAAACAAACTTCTAACCGCTGTTTACTTCACGAATCTTCTATAGTTACATAAGCATCAACTCCATCTCTCGCATTCTTAGTTTACTGTGGAATATCGTGATTGCAACGACGCCGTCGCACACACACACACACGATATATATATATATATATATATATATATTAGATCTATGTTTTCGGAATGAATGAATAAATATATAGGCCTACATATATTGTGTATGTATTATTGTATTTGCTTGTTCATATCCACGGTGGGAGCCGTTGCGATCAGTGTGAGGTGCAGAGAAGGATTTTTAGTACGTGACAACGTTTGGACAGAATGAATCTCTCCTTTCATAATCCTTCAGACTTTGAAACAGCGCATAGATGGCGCCACAGAACTCACTCTTTCGAACCCATCTATTACTCTAAATCTGGGGTTAATCAGTCTGTCCATCGATCTGATCATGGTCGTCATTTGTTCCACTGTCCACCTAATGATCCGCCCATCTATCCAGCCATCCGTCTGCTATCCATTCGTCGAACCATACGTCAAATATACCGAACTATCCATCCAAAATATCTGAAATCTTCCTATTAGTGATAGTTTTGACTTTTGATGAATGACGGTTATCAGCTGGCTTTTGTAGTTTTCGTTCGTTAAGCTAGGGATCGTGGCTGAAAGCAGAGACAGTGACTCGCAGACACACGAAGAGATACAACCAATGAGATATATATACAATGTCATGTAGATCAGAATTGAGCATGACAACGACATGCAGACCGAGTCTGACTGACACAGACAGAGATAGACAGAGCCAAACAGGTTGACCGATACGAACTGCCTTATAGTGTGAAACTTACGATCGCTGTTAAAGAATACCGCCACCGTTTTGAAAGAAAGAGCAAGTGTGACAGATAAGTGAGGTGTATACAGACATATTTATTATAGAAAAGATTCGCGACCTTTTTTCATTCATCGCGTATAATTATGCATACTTATCCATTATTTTAGCCGCATGTTGGTTTGCATACTACGATGCATGGCTTGTAGTCTCTGATGTTCCAATCTAATTTCTGTTGTTTTTCTAACAATGGAAATTAGACTGCTTGAACTGTCTGTTAATTGATCGAGCTAGAATATATTTTTGAGACAGATCTACATCTGTGTGTGTGCGTGAGTGTGAGTGAGTGTGTATATTGATTGATTTGCTGGTTGGTTTATTTGAATTACAGCGTTCAATCAATATCACATAAGTTGATCTCTGTTGATTGATCGAATTGGGTTCTGTTGATTGATGGCCTTAATCTTTGTTGACTGAGTTGATCTCCATTTGGTTGATAAATCTCATAATAATCAACCGATCGACCAACAACATAAATAATTCAATCGATCAATATCATCATATCAGTTTAGGTTCGCATATATTTTAGCTTTTTTCCTTCCGTTCGATGTTCATTTTCCAGTTCATCTCTCACCATCTTCCGTTGCCTCCTTTGCCTCCTTTGCCTCCGTCCCATCGCATCGCTTTCAAACAGTCATCGATCCGTGTCATAGCTTCACAGTTCGTTCAGCTGGACTCTATTGCAAGGCGTGCAATTCATGGGCGGAGTTTGGTTTCCGTTCTTGGAGGGGCTAAAGCCTTCTTCGGGGGGGGGGGGGCTAGGCCCGGGAAAAGATACCATTTGCACGGTAAAAAATGAATTTGGGTCGTCTTGGTGGGCTTAGCCCCCCAGCCCCTGATAAACTCCGCCCATGCGTGCATTGCAACATCTTAGCGTTGTATGGATAGATCTACCATTTAAATTTCGCTGATTCAAGGTGTCGCTGACAAACTATAGCAAGCAACGAAATGACAGGGACTGAGGGAGGGGTAAGTCATGGAGAATTTTTAGAGAGGATTAAGCACCCACCCTCCACGAAGTTAACTGCCAAAAAATCGAGGACTATTTTATTTTTACTTTTCGACCATGTACAATGTAGAAGCCACCGAACTGGAACGTCAGAGCCTCTTAAATTGCTTCCTGAATAAGCATCTGGTGTCGTGTTGTCTCGATTGCCAAGCGTACTCGGAAGTTCACGTAGCCTACATGTAGGCCTATGACATGTATGTAGGTCTACAGGCCTATAGGCCTAATAGATCTATTATGCAGAAATTTGCGTTGAATATGATTAGCAAAATCACTTGTGATGCGCTATTATTATTATTATTATTATTATTATTATTATTATTATTATTATTATTATTATTATCATCATCATTATTTCAATTTGAATTTTTATATAGCACATTTTCAAAGTGATTTGCTCAGAAGCGCTCCCAGCCCAACCATGATCATGTCTGTAAACAAGGACGAATTGTGTGTGAAAAGAGAGGCCAGGAGACGAGACCATGACAATGACCGAAATAAGAGAAAGAAGCAAAGTAAAAATAATTCAACGGACTTTATATTGCATTGCTACGCAGTTGGGTCAGGGTCCGTAGTGATGTCTAAGGTCGGTGCACCTCATGACTGTTGATGAGTTCATTGCTAATTATATGTAATAGGTCCGTAGTAGAATCTGCATGGTCCGTTAGAATCTGCGTCATATATGGCGAGCATTGCATTGTATTGTATTGCAATGTATTGTATTGCATTGCATTGTATTGTATTGCACTGTTTCTAAACATTTACAAAGCGCTTCTCGCAGCAAGAGCCTTTCAGAAGCGCTCCCAGTGCGTGCAACCTCGACAGAAATCGCAGGTTTTAAGACGAGAGAAAGATGGCGAAAGACTACCAGAGAGGATGGCAGAGCGAACTGATGGGGAAAGTCCATTCCATATGGAGGGACAATGCAGGCAAAAAATCTGGAATGAGCCATGGCGGTACTGAAGCGGGGGAAAAGAGGTCAAGCCGTTCAGAGGACCTATATAAGAGAACGCAGCGAAGTGGCAGAAATGGCGAAGTATAAGACCGTATAGATACTTCGGAGCAAGGTCCAATTATTGAGACTTTAGGACCAAAATGAGAATATTGAATTGTATACGAGCTGAGGGTGGAAGTCAGCGAAAGTTGTTCAGCCATGAATGTAGAAATGTGGTAGGATCGAGGAAGACGGGCAATGAGCAGCACTGCGTACAGATTGTACAGGAGAGAGACGAACCTTAGGAAGGCCAACAACATAATTATGCAGTTCATAATTATTGAAATTCAGTTTGGTACAAACTGCACATGACAAACCGAGACAAACAAAAAGTTTACGATTTGTGTTTTAAAGTGTGAGGCTAAATTTGGCTCATAAAATGAACAAATTTGTTGTTGCTTCCTCCTAATTACTATTTGATTTGAGGTAAAACCTACGTTGTAACACTGAACGCGCAGTTTAGGCGCAGAATAGATCAAACTTGATCTGTTCTGATGGTTAGATAACAGTAGAATAGCGACATTGAAATTGCCTATTCGTACTATTACTGCACCCGTTGCGATTGCCTTTTCACTTTAACAGTCGCTTAACGTCACAATATCCAAATATGACATCATCGAAAAATGACGTCATTTTCCATTTCTCTCGGCACTTATTCGGATAAATCGATTAATTTCAGCGAAAGACGGAGAAGGCGACAAAGAAGAAGAGAACGACAAAAGACGACGAAGAAGACTTAGAAAAGAACGAAGAACAGAGCAGCTCTCGAACTTATAAAGCGGCAATCGATCATCGAAGTTAAGAAGACAATTTTCGTAAGTAGGCTATGAAATTTTTTTGATCGCCGACCGAAATTAGCAATCGGCCATTAGAATTTTATAATTTGATGTGTAAATGGTCATATAGAATAAAATGCAACACTATGCAATACAATGCAATACAATGCAACACAATGCAATGCAACACAATACATAAGGACCTGCCGACATCGTTGGTCAAAGCAGACGACTGTGTTTAATCGATCTGCAAGTCCAGTGTACTGGAAGCCAGTTCATTCAATCTCCGTCGCTTCTAAAGCGCCTAGAACTTCGATTAATTATGGGAATTCAAACAAACGGGTCTGGCAGGTATGGACCGAAGTAGTTTCTCCTTCAAACAAAATAATTGCAACACTGTGTTAATAATTATTACACTTTTCAAGTTAATTGCCGAATGCGTACATTGTTTGACTTTTTAGTTCCCGTGCATGTGCGGCTTTGTGCAAATGAAGGCTATTCAATCATTACAAAGAATCATACTAAATTTTGTCACTAGAGTCACAGTATACTGTGCTAGACTGGAAGCCATTCTATATACAGCAAAATTCGCAGGAGCTTACATGTACGCCTAGACCTTAATTTCTTTATATTACGTCAAGCGTTGCCATGGCAACAACAGCCACCTTTATTGTTACGTCATCCGTTTTGGATATAAGTGTGACGACGTTATCCGTATTGAAAGACGATTACAATTCAGAAGTAACTTCTGAGAAGTTTTGTTGCTTTGCTTCCAGTCTGGACTTCTTCAGTCAAGGATTCGATGAGAAGAAATCAAGACGACGGCAGCTTTCCCCGAAAACTGCTTTTGAACAGTGCTCGAAGACAAGGTAATCAAGTACCGTATTTATGTCTACCTACATGTAGATGTGGAACCCGGCGTTGCCCGGAAATTTTAGTTTTCAACGCTACTCCTCTGGGGTACCCGGCGTTGACCGCTAAATTTATGGTTTTGCCAACCCTCCACCCCACCCCGCTTCCCCCAGAAAGCCCAAACATGACCTGCCCTTGCGAGGCGGGTGTGTGTGCTTGACTGTGGGTGGTGACTCTGGTCGCTCTCTGTCTCTAGCTGCAAGGTTTGAGGTGCATGGCTATTTAAACGAACCGATTCTTAGATCCATTGTCCAATGTTTTACTGGCCAAAATAAGCGCAGCCCTCCTGAGGAATTGGGTCAGGAATGGTGATGGTGACCATAGGCGTAGGAGACGGGGGTCCAGAGGGGGCAAATGCCCCCCCAAATTTCGGGCAAGTCTATTTTTTCGGGCAAGCAGACCCGGGAAAATATTAACCAAACTTCTTGAAGTTCATCGTTCATCAGTATACCACATTATCTCACAGTTCCACCTTGCCCGAATCGAGTTAGATATTAGCTCACAACAACCATGGTTAGCATAAATTCCCGAAAAAGTTCTGAATTCACGGTAGCATTTTATAAATAAGCTTAATGAATCGCAGCAAATTCAAGAGCCGAAATTTGCCCGAAAATCTTGCCCGAATCGAGTTAGATATTAACTCACAACCATTGATAGCAGAAATTCCCGAAAAATTCTGAATTCACGGTAGCATTGTGTAAATAATGGCAAGAATCGAAACAAAGTCAAGAGCCGAAATTTGCCCGAAAATCTTGCCCGAATCGAGTTAGATATTAGTTCACAACAACTATGGATGGCAGAAATTCCCGAAAAGTTCTGAATTGACGGTAAAATAATAATGGCTAGAATCGCAGCAAATTCAAGAGCTAAAATTGTCCCGAAAATTGCGACTATTCGTGGCATTTGGGAAAATTGACAGCATGCAAGCTAGGTGCAATAGAACAGTACGGAATTCACTGCCTGAATGACATCGAAATTTATACGGGTCATGAGGCAAAATTGACACGATAATCTTGCGATCATCAACATTGAAAGTGCTGATCTTGATCTGCTCTCTGAAAATTTACAATCTTTTCCTTCTTGTCAACTGTGCGGGATCAGGGTGTTGCACTTGATAGCTCACTTATACTACGGGAAGGATAATACCTTAACTGAGCACATTTCCAAAAGCACACGTTCCCCTTATTTTCATTTAAGGGGTCTCAGGATCTTTCACCGTTCTGTCTCCACCCATTGACTTCCTCTCCATGCTCACAAACAATCTAAATTCCTCACTCTGATCTTCAAGGCTCAGCGGGGTTTTGCCCCAAATATCTCACCGACGTTATACTAAGGTCTCACTCAGCTTCCTCCAACCGTCCACTTCGTTCATCCAACAGACTTGACCCTTGCTTCCGCCTTCTGGAACTGCAATGGCTCAGTCTAGATCATTTGCATCAATTGGTCCTTTTCTTTGAAGTGAGCTTTCTCCTTGCGTTCGCTCTATACACTTTCTGTGGCAGTCTCTCTTCTTCATTCTCTCATCTTAAAACCTGCCTCTTCGAGCGCGGTTTTGCGCACTAGAAGTGCCTCTGGACGGTTCACCCTACTAAAGGCTCTTTGTAGATGATTAGATACAATACAAAACAATGTACAATTGTGAATTTAATAAGTTGCTCGTGGGAAGTTTGAACTGGTTAAGTGTCAGAAATATTATACATAGGCTACATAATAAATTTGCATATAGGCTATGCCTAAAATTACCCAGCCTGGTCCCCATAATATGGCCGGGCCCTGTGTATTTTGTCCCTTGTCCCCGGGTGTGGGTGCAAGAACAGAGATGAGCAGATGGCTATGTGCGCACGACCGTGCCACGACGTCAAATATTCCGGGTTTAATTTTTCGGGCAAAAGTAAAAATTTTGCCCCCCCACTGCTGAAATGTCCCCTACGCCTATGATGGTGACGACGATAGCGGTGATGATGCTTGACCCTGGCTCTACCCTCTCCATGTCCGAATGCCTATTCTTGTGCCACTTCCACTGCCTTCCAACCCTCTCTCCGATTCTAGCGTTCTCCTCTCTCGCTGAGGCGATGTTTTTTGTTTCCGCGAAGTTTGAGGTGACGGTGACGTGTGTGTTGGATGCGACGGTGAGGTTCGAGGCGTCGGCGAAGTTTTATGTTTCCTGGATGTTGGAGGCGACGGCGAAATTCGAGGCGTCTGCGATGCTTTATGTTTGCGGGAAATTGGTGGCGACGGTAATGTTATTTATGTCCCTGTGAACTTTGGGGCGACGGTGAAGTTCGATGCGACGGTAAAGTTTTATGTTTCCGTAAAGATGTAGGCGACGGTAAAGTTCAAAACGACGGTGAAGTTCGATGCGACGGTAAAGTTTTATGTTTTCTCAAAGATGGAGGCGACGGTAATGTTCGAGGCGACGGCAAAGTTTTATATTTCCGTAAATATGGAGGCGACGGTAAAGTCCAAAACGACGGTGAAGTTCGATGCGACGGTAAAGTTTTATGTTTTCTCAAAGTTCGAAGCGACGATGAAGTTCGATGGGACGATGAAGTTTTACATTTCCGTAAAGATGGAGGCGACGGTGAAGTTCGAAGAGACGGTGAAGTTTTATGTTTCCGCGAAGATGGAGGTGACGGTAAAGTTCGAAGCGACGGTGAAGTTCGATGCGACGGTGAAGTTTTATGTTTCCGCGAAGATGGAGGTGACGGTAAAGTTCGATGCGACGGTGAAGTTCGAAGCGACGGTGAAGTTCGATGCGACGGTGAAGTTCGAAGCGATGGTGAAGTTTTCTGTTTCCGCGAAGATGGAGGTGACGGTAAAGTTCGAAGCGACGGTGAAGTTCGATGCGACGGTGAAGTTCGAAGCGACGGTGAAGTTTTCTGTTTCCGCGAAGATGGTGGTGACGGTAAAGTTCGATGCGACGGTGAAGTTGAAGCGACGGTGAAGTTTTATGTTTCCGCGAAGATGGAGGCGACGGTAAAGTTCGAAGCGACGGTAAAGTTTTATGTTTCCGTAAAGATGAAGGCGACGGTAAAGTTCGAAGCGACGGTAAAGTTCGAAGCGACGGTCAAGTTTTATGTTTCCGCGAAGATGGAGGTGACGGTAAAGTTCGAAAGGACGGTGAAGTTTTATGTTTCCGTAAAGATGGAGGCGACGGTAAAGTTCAAAACGACGGTAAAGTTCGAAAGGACGGAGAAGTTTTATGTTTCCGTAAAGATGGAGGCGACGGTAAAGTTCGATGCGACGGTGAAGTTTTATGTTTCCGCGAAGATGGAGGTGACGGTAAAGTTCGAAAGGACGGTGAAGTTTTATGTTTCCGTAAAGATGGAGGCGACGGTAAAGTTCGAAGCGACGGTAAAGTTCGAAGCGACGGTGAAGTTTTATGTTTCCGCGAAGATGGAGGTGACGGTAAAGTTCGAAAGGACGGTGAAGTTTTATGTTTCCGTAAAGATGGAGACGACGGTAAAGTTCGAAAGGACGGTGAAGTTTTCTGTTTCCGCGAAGATGGAGGCGACGGTAAAGTTCGAAGCGACGGTGAAGTTCGATGCGACGGTGAAGTTCGATGCGACGGTGAAGTTTTCTGTTTCCGCAAAGATGGAGGCGACGGTAAAGTTCGAAGCGACGGTGAAGTTCGATGCGAAGGTGAAGTTCGATGCGTCAGTGATGTTTAGTGTTTCCGCGAAATTTTTGGAGACAGTGAAGTTCGAGGTTTGTGCTAAGTTTTATGTCTCTGCGAAGTGGGAAGAGATTGCGAAACTCGTGGCATCGGTGGAGTTTTATGTTTCCGCGAAGTTTGTGGCGACGGTGAGATTCGACGCATTTTTGTGTGTTTCTGAGTATAGGGTAACTTGGGGTTGTTTGGACCCTCGGGTCATATGGACCATCGGGAGAAAACAAATGCTGCATGTAGTCACTTGCATTTAACGAAGTTCACCTGTGTGAACGCTTTATTTCATAACGCTACTG
Organism: Lumbricus terrestris; assembly: GCA_949752735.1. Taxonomy (NCBI): domain Eukaryota; kingdom Metazoa; phylum Annelida; class Clitellata; order Crassiclitellata; family Lumbricidae; genus Lumbricus; species Lumbricus terrestris. Next base: position 39,992,065 of record OX457041.1, read on the forward strand.
CATTTTATGGGTCCACCGGACGTTGTTTGGTCGATAAACGATTAAAAAATTATATATACTATGGGACCATCACACGTCGTCACAAATGTGTGACCTCTCCCCCTAGGTGCGCGACGTCATTTATGGACAGACCCTAAGCAGTGAGAGCAGAATTTTGTAGAATTTTTTAGAAGAATTGTGCTCAAATAATAAACTTATTTTACGTGGATGTATTGTTGCGTCTTTGATTGCGTTGTTAAAATTATGTTGTGAATATAATTATATCCATGGCTACAATTAATCTCGATTATTTCTCGACGAATTGGACGGATTAAATGAACGCTTGGATTCCGTTGGCCAATTTAATCTCTTGCGTAAGAATCCATCGCAGAAGGAAACGTGGAAAACGACAGCAATAGACTACGGCGTCCCGCAATGCACAAAAAACCCACAAACACATAGATGTTGTTTATATATATTATGGTCGTTGGTGCGTGGTTCGATGCGCGGTCTGGTGCGTAGGAATCTAAGCGGAAGCACAAAATACGGCAGCGCTCTACTTCCGGCACTGCACTCATGCGTGACGATCAAACGATAGACGTCGTCGTGAGCATGCGCAATGCGTACCTCCCAGATGACTGGCCGCCAGATGTCGTCCGTATACATTCGTTATCTGTCCCGTGTGTCAGTTCGGATTCCGAGGTTAATTTGTTGTCGGCGGAATGAGGGTGGCTATGCAACCCATTCCATTCCAATTTGAAGCCCACTCCCACCCCTGCAGTTCCTAATCACGGGCCTGACAGAGACAATTGCACCAGGCGCCGAATCAATTGTTATCACGCATGCAATGCCTTGCATCTGTGCTTAATGCGTAGGCCTATGCAGCGACTGAGTGAAAAGAATGTTATTTTGCATACAAGTAATTTGCTCATATTTGCATGCACATAATTATATTTGATTATAATAGTATAATTATACACGCTTGTTGGCTTATTTGCGCATGTATGTAGCCTATAATAATATTATTGTGTATTTGCTCACGTATGCATATATTGTATACATGTATGCATTATGCGTGCATGTATGCTTGTATTGTATGTGTGTATGTATGCATGTATGAATAACATTGCATATATGCATGCATGCATGCATGCATGCATGCATGCATGTATTGTATGTATGCATGCATTGTATGTATGTGCACGTATGTGTGTACGTAGGTTTGTATCTACACCGTGGTTAAAAAAGTATACGATTCCAAAATATCAATTCATAAATTTGAACGGATAGAAGAAAGATATGAATCTTTCTTCAACTGCCGAAATTTCAGCTTACCAGCAATTTTCTTTTGGGTTTGTAAAAAAGTACTTCAAACATGAAAAAGTCCTTAATATTTCTGTGAAGAAGCTATGCAATAAGTAATTATTTTTATTATTTACATAAAGAAGATGTTATAGACGACAGGATTTAATTCTGGACTGTTCGTATGCCATAATGTGGGAGAAATGAAGTCTGGTGTCTCTCATGTTTGCATTTCAATGGTTTATCTGGCTCTGTGAAACAAAAACTTGAACAGCCTTCTGAGTCTATAGATTTTTGATAACAAGTAGGCCTAGATCTTGTAACACCAGAACGTTGCGATTATATATTCCATTAATTTTTACTCCAGGATCACTAAAAACCAATATTATGGAACCTCGGTGTATGTATGTATGTATGTATGCATGTATGTATGACTGTATGTATGTATGTATGTATGTATGTATGTATGTATGTATGTATGTATGTATGTATGTATGTATGTATGTATGTATGTATGTATGTATGTATGTATGTATGTATGTATGTATGTATGTATGTATGCATGTATGTATGTATGTATGTATGTATGTATGTATGTATGTATGTATGTATGTATGTATGTATGTATGTATGTATGTATGTATGTATGTATCTCTTGGACGTCTTATGTCTTCTTGCATATATATATATATATATATATATATATATATAATTATATATATATATATCCGAACTTCGAGTACCAGATGTTATTTGCCCTTATACAAAGCACAAAGCAAGGTTTCTGGTCGCACGTGGTGCAGTTTATCTCTTGCCGTTCCACTGCCGAACCAGAGATCGGTATTAACCTAAAGCATCGTCGTCGCCGCCGTCGTCTACGGTCACCAGGCGGCGTCTTCCATTAGTAGCTAGATGGCGCTCGGGCGACGAAACTAAGGCGCTTTGCCACATTCCGCCGAACGAGAGTAATCTAGCGGAAAACGTATTGCTGCAGAAGTCGCAGAGACAAGCTATCCGAAGCCATGAAAGGGAAAAGGAAACAACTGAATATATAGGATATATATAATAATTATATACATATAGACCTATGCACGCAATATATATATATATATATATATATATATATATATATATATATATATGAACACTGCACATTATATATATGGATGTAAGTATGTATTCTTGGATTAGAATTAATCACCTACCGGTTTGCCGAATACGACTCTGACAGATAGATCACCTCCTCGGAAGTAATACTGTTACTCCATGTTAGATTATGTATACGTGTGTAGATATATGCATTGTATACATGCATACACCCCTTATCTTCTGCCAAGAAAACAGTCATGATGTATCCAAGAGGATACATCAAAACTGTCGCCAGAGCTCCAAGAGCTGACGGCACCAGGTGACCAGGTGATACATGCATATATGTATACCTGTGTGCGCCACTGCGCCTCGATTATATATAAATCGGAGCATCCATAATTATTCCAATCAGGCCTACGTAATACGTATACACGTGTATACGTGCAATACAATACATGCTTAGGTCTATATATATGCATAGTCTATAATGAATATTATTATGCATGTAAATAATATGATCTAGGCGGCTAGCATCATATTATAAAGTCAACGCTTGTGTATAGTTGCTCTTGGTCAGTTGCTCACGAAGTGGAAGCATATAATTAGGCTATGTTTAATTGCTAAAGAATCTTGCATTCCAAAGTTATAGGAAACTTTAAATGCATTTTTCTCAGAATTGTAATTTGAACCGTCGAACCATATTTTTACTCATAACTTTGGGTAGGAACATGGTAGAGCAATAAGATTTGTGTCATTTTGAAGACGATACTATTCTTTTAGAAGATATATGACACTCAAATTGTATACAGAAAGCGACTCAAACCTGGTTTTGGTCAGATGGGTCACATAAAAGACACATGTGCCAATCAATCAACCAACCAGTAAAATTTATATAGCGCCCCTTCTAGATACCTACTCAGTTACTTTTTGTTGCGTCGCGTTTTTGAATCGTCAAAAAACGGTGGGTGCCCTCACTAAAAGTGATATAACTTTTGTTCTGTTTGAAATATTTTGTTAGAATTTGACAATTGTACGTAAATATGAATTTCCTTTAAGACTGTGAAGTTTCATTTAAAAATTCTTATGTTTGGCCAAGATATGGGCTAAAACCCGTAGTGGTTTACTTTTTATGGCCTACCCAGTATATAGTCTGTTGTTTGGGTCGTTGAACGTCAAGACCACTGCGTCTATAATTATAGACCCAAATATGTAGTCCTTTTGCAGCTCCACTGCATGATTGATCGGGATTATATATATATAATTATATATTTTATATTTATATAGTCTATATATAGGTCTACAACAGGACTTTGGTTTACAGTCGGCAGGTTGTTTATTTAAGCCTCTATATATATATATAATTATATATATATATATGTAAATATATATAGATGACTGGAGAGAAATGGAATGCGATGGATTAGTGGTGATTTATCGCAGGGCAAACTCCGACCAAATCGATGACCATCGCACACAGCATATATAGGATGCCACAGCAGCAACATTATATCCTATATTATTCGATGATTCTGATCGAAGGCCGTTGTTTAATTCCGCCATTACACGGTTCACACGGAGCGAGGTTCAAGCCGAAAGAGTGTGCAATGTGCATTGACATCGGACGCTCGCACTAATCGGGATAAGATTCAACTCAGAATTAGCAAGCATATATAAACATATATAATTTATTGTGTGTGTGTTTTTCGAAGCCCTTATTAGTAACCCTATATAGCCTAACCAAAGTGTCTAGGTATTATGATTAATGGTTTAGAGATCGGTTAATGGCCACCCACTCTGACCTCGGAGTTAGTCGATTATAGCCTATACTTTCACCGTTTCATGTGCACGACTCTATATCCCCTGCAGTATGATAATTGTAGTAAAATAACGGGGGGGGGGGGTTGACAGCCTATGATCCGCGTGGAGTTGGAGTGTGACAAGAATACTTTACTTTGGGCCCTAAGAAAAACTAAGGGGTTGAACTCATCACCCACCTCTCCCCGCAATTCTCACCCTGCGAATAAATGAAAAATCGTGGATGCGACGAATGAAGTAAGAACTGCATTGCGGCAGCATACAATTATATTCGCTGTTGCACTTTCAATGTTGATTGATTGATGCACTGAATGATTGCTTATGACATATGCACTTAGACGAGAATCGCTCTCAATATAGGGGCAAGTGGTGGAGAAATGAAGGGAACTTCGACGTTGACTTAGAGCGTATAACTTTAGACCTATATATACACTGCAAGTCAGCCGTAGAACCACAGGCCTATACTTAGACTATTTTCTCACTTCATGAAGGTGGGGAGAAATTGTATGGGCAGGAATGCTAATTTGTGCTGTATATTCACGTTCTTTGTAGAAATAATGTCTGTGTCAGTCAGTGTATGCATGGGGTGCACTCTGCTACTGATTTACAAGACCGTGTTTCTGTCTGCCGTAAATCTGAAATAAGACTTCTTACCTCCTCCGATGCGATGGAGCAGCCACACGTAGGCTATACCCTATAGTGGGCCTATACCCTACCAACAATATCGCGTATATAATTATGTACAATCATATGTGTTTATGTTCATATTATAGGCCTATATAATATATATAATATTTATGTGTGTCTGTGTCAATGTGTGCGCTTTAGTGCGTGCAATTTATTAGTATGTTATATCTATTATAATATGATTGAATATTTTTATGTGCAGCAATCTATCCCAAAATGAATCCACAAGATTGGGATTTCAGGCTATAGGTTATGGATGGTGCATGCTGTCGTGTGACGGTTTGTTAGCCACCTAGCATTGATGGCGGTAACTGTTATGAATTACTCCCGAATGGATTCACGATGGAGTCGTACCCCCCACCCCACCACACCCCTCGTAACCCTCCTCCTCCTCCTCTTCCTCCTCCTCCTCTTCCTCCTCCTCCTCTTCCTCCTCCTCCTCTTCCTCCTCCTCCTCTTCCTCCTCCTCTTCCTGCTCCTCCTCCTCCTCCTCCTCTTCCTCCTCTTCCTCCTCCTCCTCCTCTTCCTCCTCCTCCTCCTCTTCCTCCTCCTCCTCTTCCTCCTCCTCTTCCTCCTCCTCCTCTTCCTCCTCCTCCTCCTCTTCCTCCTCTTCCTCCTCTTCCTCCTCCTCCTCCTCCTCCTCCTCTTCCTCCTCCTCCTCCTCTTCCTCCTCCTCCTCCTCCTCCTCCTCTTCCTCCTCCTCCTCCTCCTCCTCCTCTTCCTCCTCCTCCTCCTCCTCTTCCTCCTCCTCCTCCTCTTTCTCCTCCTCCTCTTCCTCCTCCTCCTCCTCTTCCTCCTCCTCCTTCTCCTCTTCCTCCTCCTCCTCCTCCTCCTCCTCCTCCTCCTCTTCCTCCTCCTCCTCCTCTTCCTCCTCCTCCTCCTCCTCCTCCTCCTCCTCCTCTTCCTCCTCCTCCTCCTCCTCCTCCTCCTCCTCCTCTTCCTTCTCCTCCTCCTCTCAATTCAGACAGATCTGGCGACTCAACACGAAAATTTAGTCGTCGTCTTTCGCGTTCTGACAGCTGACATCGTCTTATAAGAATGCAATATGGGTCCATCTATCTGTCTGTCTGTCTGCTTGTCTGTGTGTCTGTCTTTCTATCTGTCTGCACGACAGTCTATCTGCGACTATCTGCTTCAGCAGCAGCAGCAGCAGCATCTTCATCATCATCATCATCATCATCGTCGTCGTCGTCGTCGTGTCGTCGTCATCATCATCATCATTATTATTATCATCATCATCATCATCATCATCATCATCGTCACCGTCATGATTATCGTTATCGTCATCATCATTCCAAACATCATCGTCGTCGTGATCAATGCATCATCATCGTCATAATCTTTACCATTATCATGTCCTTCGTCACCATCGTCATCGTCATCACCATTATCATCATCATCACCAAAATTGTCACCAATGTCATCAACGTATTGTAGTCACCATCATAATCATCATCATCATCATCATCATCGTCTCATCACTCTACCAATGATCGAACTCTTTTCGGTTGTTTGATTGCCTAGCATCTGTTTTTCTTATTTGAAAATTTTTGATAATATGATAATCATACGTTTTCATTCGTGCTATCTGTTAAACCTAATCGAGGTCTGAAGTTGTCTTGCTTACTGTTCCTTCAAATCTCTTTGCTGCAATACAAACGCATACTTGTGTATGTGCGATATACAATGTGTACAAACGCACACTTGTGTATGTGATGTACAATGTATATGTACAATATTATTGTTCCGAATCCTTCTCTTCGCTTCTTGAGGGCTGCAGAAATCTCGAGCTTGCGACTGCAATTACGGCAATTCATGTTCACATGGTTCATCGTCATCAATTATACGGTAGCTGTGGAGAGGTAAACGAATACAGCCTATGAAGGCTTGCCGTATCCGATCCATCCATCACCCATGCCCCACTCTTGCCTCTCCCCACGCACAAAATTAGCCACCGATACAGCAGTCACTCTGATGGCAATATATCACTCAGATTCCTAATTATGCGACAACGGAACGACATGAAGAACGTTTTTTGACCTACTCTGCACGGTGATAAATTCGTGAAATATTTTGGTCGCGATGTTTACGCTTTCGTTCGTCTGCTGTGCTTTGCTTTGAAGCGCTTTGCCGGCTGATATCCCAGCAATTATATAGCGTCCGATAGGACGCCTGACTGCTGTGAGCGAACTGACATAATTATATGCGAAATGCATCGCTGTTTCATCTTGTAAGAGTTCTGCGCGTTCTATTATCACCTTGATGGTCAGATGCCCGTTGATGAACAGTTTGTCAGCCAGCACCAGCAGTATTAGTAACTCAAAGAATACGTAGAATAAAAGGCTCATAGTAGGCCTAGATCTTTATGATGCGGAACCATTAACACAAATGGAGAATCTGAAAAAGACGTGGACAGAAGAATCGGGCTGGCCAGAGGAATACTGCAGGTGCTGGGTAAGGTTTGGAGCTCGAAGGAAATAGGAAAAGCCACAAAAGTTCAGATGTATGAAACATTGGTGCTGAGTGCATTGCTGTACAATTCGAAGGGAAAAAATCATAAAGTAAAGCGTTTTACGCTGTTTTAAAGGTTTTCTGTGCGAAATATCACGGGGGGAAACTTCGCGATGACTAACGTCAGAAATGTTTGGCCAAAAAATCGTTTTTTTCCGGCGGAAGCGTGTACTCACCTCAAAAGTTCTGAGTACAACCCTGCTACTCACTACTCATAGGCGCTCCCGACTACAGCGTGGACATTGCATAGGAGTTTCAGGCCAAAGCGCTGAGCAATTGCGAGTGAAGGACTTGCTCAGGGTTCCCATACGCTGTGGCTTGAGGTGGATTCGAACCCGCAACCCTCCGGCTGCAAGGCAAGAACATACCCACTAGACCACCGCGCCCCACGGGCTAAAGAGTCGGCTTTCGGTTTAACTCTGTTATATGACCTAGGTCGTAGCGAGTATACGATAGTGTTATTAGGAGGCAGTGACTTGTGCTAAATTGGTTCCGAAAAGTCATAAGAAGACGTAACTTGTACAGTAGTTAAAATGGAACGAGTGTCTAATTCTTACTAGGCCTACTGACTTTGAAAAAAATCGACGCTTTCTAGAGTCTGCGTGTGGCTGCTCTCTCAGAAATATGTACGCAAATGAAAGTAAATGAACACGGTTTATATAGCGACTGTATGTGAACTCGACCTTGTTCATTCTTCAATGAATACCTTCACCACCGAAGAATGGATGTATCAGAATTTTTGCCCATCCGTCTATCTGCGTTCTGTGTAACGGACAATCTGTCTGTCTGTCTGTATAACTGTTTCTATGCCTGTCTGTCTCAATGCCTGTCTGTCTCTATGCCTGTCGCACATTATTCTAGTCCTCTTATTGTGAAACGGAAGTTTTACGATGCCGGTACATAAATGGCTGACAAAAATAAATGCAGTTTGCACTCAAACGGGATAGGCTTTCTGCATGGTAATTGAGTGAAGGCAATCAACTCCTGTTATGTTGAGATGCTATCTTTACCCAATGCAATTAAGGCATCTGCAGTTGCGTCTGTAGGTTTCCGTAAGAGTCGGCTTTTCTTTCTGCGTATTAGTAGACGATGTTGCAGAAATTGTCCGTTTTCGCGTCTGTACCGGAAGAGAGCTTTCCTTCTTCTGGTTGGTTACTCGGCTTCAATTATACTTGACAGTCACTCGAATGACGACATTTGTGATTTTGAGCTGAGTTGATGTCAGAGGGGAGCATGGCCTCAGGTCCCTCGCTTGGATCATCCACATGCAGCCAACATGACCGATGATCATGCGATATACATGTATAAATAGGATCACATAATATCCTACACAAGAGCAGGAATTGTTCTATCTGTCATTTTCTCTGTCTGTCTGTCTGTCTGTCTATCTGTCTATAACTGCTCTCTCTCTCCCCTCTCTGTCTCTCTGTCTGCCTGTCTGCCTCTCTGTCTCTCTGTTTCTGTATCTCTGTCTCTGTGTGTCTGCCTCTCTCCGTTTCTTTTTTTCTCTCTCTCTGCCTCTCTGCCTCTCTGTCTGGCGTTTGAAATTGACATATCGCATTCAAACCATTTGACCCGAGAGGAATTGTTGACGAATTGTTGCATTTGACTTCAACCGCAAATTCAATAAATCACAGACCAGTCGTCTATGACTAAACTACTCTTCTGTGAGACTTTCAGCATCATATCGGTTGGCCTCAGTTGACTGATGACCGCAAATGATTCACGTTATCAAACTTCACCTGCCCTCTTTCTTGACCCTACTACTACTATTACTTGACCCCCTCTGGTCAAGTAGTAGTAGTAGTAGTAGTAGTAGTAGTAGTAGTAGTAGTAGTAGTAGTAGTAGTAGTAGTAGTAGTAGTAGTAGTAGTAGTAGTAGTAGTAGTAGTAGTAGTAGTAGTAGTAGTAGTAGTAGTAGTAGCAGCAGTAGCAGTAGTAGTAATAGTATTAAGTCACTATATGCACCAATCGAATGGCTTCTGTAGCGCCAACATCGCAATTCACGAGACAAACAATCGATGATTATTTTGAGTGAAACTGTGGTCGACATGTTAATCCTCTGGAGAAATCCACAGGAAGACCAACTGCATGACTATGGGAATCATAAATCAAGCTACTCTGCCCTCCTCGTCTCTATTCCACTCCACTTTTCCTCCATTTCTCCATGCGCTCTGTCACTACCTCTTTGCATCTCTCTGTCGTTCTCCAGCCCCAGAAATAAATAGCAAGTACCTACTTTATGCCCACTTATACGTTGAGCCTGTCACCTTCCAACGGTATATACCATAATTACCATATACCCGAGTGACGTCAGACAGGAAGAGGAGAGGAAGGAAGGAAGGATGGATGGATGGAAGGAAGGAAGGAAGGATGGAAGGAAGGAAGGAAGGAAGGATGGAAGGAAGGAAGGAAGGATGGATGGATGGAAGGAAGGAAGGAAGGAAGGAAGAAAGGAACGAAGGACGAAAGGAAGGAAGGAATGAATGAAGGAAGGATGGATGAATGGATGGATGGATGGATGGAAGGACGGATGGATGGATGGATGGATGGAAGGATGGATGGATGGATGGATGGATGGATGGAGGGATGGATGGATGGATGGAGGGATGGATGGATTTGTATGCACATAGTATGCACAATTATATGAGTCACGTCAGACAGAAAGAGGAAGGAAGGAAGGAAGGAATGAAGGAAGGAAGGAAGGAAGAAGGACGAAGAGGAGGAAGCAAATAAAGCCATGCGATTCTGCACCCGTGCATGGCGTGCATGGCTAAGATGGCTTCATTATTATTTTTCCTCAGCGGGTCACCTTAATAACAATCTTCGTTTAATTAGAAAAAAGACAAATCCAGGTGACACGCCGCACCCAGTTACACGTCAAAGCACAATAAAAATCAGCAACGACAACAATATTGTGAACATAACAATGTCTGTCATTAATTGGAGGCAAAGAGAACCCTCGGAATAAAGTTTCTATCATCCTCAAAATTATGGTAGAACAAAGGGATGTGGTCTAGTAATAGTAATAGTAATAACCTTGATGAAATAATAGTAATTGTTGGTTGTGCATCGTTTGCTCCACAGACCACAGTTCGAATTTCTAATGCCACCAAGTAACTTATATTCGTGTTTAGAATTATTTCTCTCTCTTTCACCGGTTTTTCTGAGTGTTTTGTGTTGGACCGTATGATGTCACGATATGCACGCCACTATCATTGGTGACACCACCATACATGTAGGTAGCAGGAGGTCATGTGACATGCTGTCTATTTAACCCTTGACTACCTGGTGATCTATTCTTTGACATTTCTAATAAGCTACAGTCTTTGCATTTATTTTTTTTACCTGCTGAAAAAATCTCATAACCTTGACCGTGACGCGACCTACAGAAATTGTCTTTTACATGGCGCTGCCAACGGCCACAATGGACTGGTTGGTGCTAAGAAGAGGTCCGCTGTGGCTGGCAAAACTGCAATGGCCGAGAGAGTTCTGGAATTGGTGTTGACCGCTGTACTGCAGTGACACCCTGTTAACATATGCGGAGAAAGGTCGTACAAACCAGGTGACAGACCAGGTGACAGACCAGGAACCAGACCAGGTGACAGACCAGGTGACAGACCAGGAACCAGACCAGGTGACAGACCAGGAACCAGACCAGGTGACAGACCAGGTGACAGACCAGGAACCAGACCAGGTGACAGACCAGGTGACAGACCAGGTGACAGACCAGGTGACAGACCAGGAACCAGACCAGGAACCAGACCAAGTGACAGACCAGGTGACAGACCAGGTGACAGACCAGGAACCAGACCAGGTGACAGACCAGGAACCAGACCAGGTGACAGACCAGGTGACAGACCAGGTGACAGACCAGGTGACAGACCAGAAACCAGACCAGGTGACAGACCAGGTGACAGACCAGGAAACAGACCAGGTGACAGACCAGGTGACAGACCAGGAGCCAGACCAGGTGACAGACCAGGTGACAGACCAGGAACCAGACCAGGTGACAGACCAGGTGACCGACCAGGAACAAGACCAGGTGACAGACCAGGTGACAGACCAGGTAACAATGGAGTCCCCACCTGGCAAAGTGTCTTCTATGATCTGCGAGCCACTGCATACATTCACATTGCTTTCTCCCCATGCTGTCTTCCCAGATTATGACTCTTCCCATGTCTTCTTCTCCACCATTATGTCTTTTCCCATTATCTTTCTTTACCATTATGTCTTTTTTCATGATGTCTTCTCCCCATTCATATCTTCTTCCCGTTATATCTTCTTTCCATTATGCCCTCTTCTACTCTGTCTTCTCCCCATTTATGACTTCTCCCCATTTTGTCTTCTCTTAATAATATTCGTCCCATTATGTCTTCTCCCCATTTATGTCTTATCCGCGTTCTGAGGATTCTCGACTTTAGTTAAAAGCAACTCACGTGTTCAAGCCAGACGTTGGTCACGAGTACTTGATTCTTCTCATCCTGTAGAACAAATCGAACAAAACCAATACAAACCTCTGTTTCTGCTTGTCTGTGTGTCTATATGTATGTATGTATGTGTGTATGTATGTATGTATGTATGTATGTATGTATGTATGTATGTATGTATGTATGTATGTATGTATGTATGTATGTATGTATGTATGCATGCATGCATGCATGCATACATGTCTGTCTGTCTGTCTGTCTGTCTGTCTGTCGTCTGTCTGTCTGTCCATATGTGTATCTGCTTATATCTATTCGTCGTTTTCAGCCTGCGTGTTCTGTTTGGAACAACCAAGAGAAGTGCCTGAGATAAATGCACATAATGGTAGTCGCGTGATGGGTTTTGATTTCTATGGAGAAACAAGTTTCTCTGATGCAACCAGACAATTATGTCTGCGTGTGAAAGACCGCTTTTAAAGTAAACGCTGAAGGTAGAAAAGTGGTTGGGCATTCAATAACACAAAACACAGACATGATCCATAATTATTATATGCCACATCCATGGAAGAGTCACATGAGCCATAAACAGCTTTATTTCACATTCCGGTTCTAAAATGTTTTACTTTATGAAGAAACAATGATTTTTGACAGAGCGTATCGGAAGGGCGTCCATCTTTGAGTTTTGTCATCCTTTTTTCTAGAAAACGCTGTGAAAAACTAAATATTAGAAGTTAATTTTAAGAAATTTGATAAATTCACTTGTAACACAGACGAGTTTTAGACAGTCTTCCACACTGTCCACAGCCTATAGTGTTGAGATTTGGCGCAATGTCTTCGTGATTAAGTTGTCTCCCTCCAATGAGGCTGGACATGAGATCTCTGTTCACCAATAATAACTCGACTCTGTTTAACTGACTGAAGTCCATCTAATCTAATCTTGCATCTCTTCATTCGAC
>OX457041.1:40009830-40219830 GCA_949752735.1 Lumbricus terrestris
CCCTAGCGCCGCCACTGAAACCATGGCAGGAACTACCAAACTGCCAAAATTGGGTAGCCAATGCCATGCATTGTGTTTAGCGACTCTGATCAGTGTGCACTGCGAGAGGCGTTACATAAATTTATGGATAGAGTACAATGCAATAGAATGAAAATACAATATATAGGCCTTCGTAATAATCATGCTGTTTTACTAAGAGTTCAAGGAACACAACATTTTGAAATTTGAGTCTGAAATTTGAAATATAACACTGGAGACAGTGGAGAAAAGCCGTTGTAGGCTACATTAGTTGTACAAAAATGGTAGCCTATTTGTACAAGCAGACCTATATAATATTAAATTAACCTATATTCATTATTTTAATTATGATTGTGTCATTTATTAAAATAGCAAATAATATCATCATAATCACATAACCGTAAATATTATAGCAGTTCATGTGATGCAAAAAGTAGGCCTTGATAGTAGGCTATAGTTAGGATAAAAACTATTACCATTCTGCCAACATTTTCTGTGGGGAAGTAATTTCTGGAGAACTTCCCTAGAGATGTCTATAGATTGAACACTGTCCTCCATGGCCGGTTCTCCCCCCCCCTACAGACGAGTTTTGGCTCTTCTGATTCCCCCCATTTTTCACTGGGTGCAAGCTGCGCCCGCCATGTATAGGAATAGAAGCCCCTCGTTGTAACCCGCAAAAAGTGTAATTGTATTGTATATTCGTTTAATCCAATATACAACAAACAGAACGCTGTAGGTTTACATTGCTAACAATTGGGAAAAAATTCCGTTTCCCCCCTGTTTTTCACTGGGCGCAAGCTGCGCCCGGCATGTATAGGGATAGAAGCACCTGGATCTACATGAATATGTGAATATCGCAATCGCAATCGTAAACTCGAAATTTCTAAAGCGCTACTCGAAAGCCAAGCGCGGGGCACCAGCTTATTCACGAGCGCTGCGTTGCGTCAGAAGGGTTGTCCGCGGGAGTAGTTCGTGGTGGTCCGGGTCGAGTGGATAGCACTGGATACGATTGTCACTCAGACAGAAAATACATGTATCTATTATATTATATAAAATTAGGGCTGTTGATTTAATCGCGTTAACGCGTGCGATTAACGCGTTAAAAAAAGTTGCGATTAAAAATTTTGACGCATTCATCGTACGCGTTAATTAGATCTGATTGAAATGGAATCAGAGGCAGAAAAATCGTTTTAATTAAACGGAAGGCTCATACTTAAAGCTAGTGCTAAGCTTACATTAATTAGCAAATAGCCTATTCCAACAAAGAATTTGAGTATTAGTCTATCGTAGCAATGCTTTGCTCAATTATCGTCTGCATGCGAACCAAAACATGTCTTAAACGCTAACGATGAGTGGTCGACATCGGCCACATCGCATCGTCCTCTAAGGTTGTTTCGTCTTTCCTCACCCTGTCAGACGTCAGACTACGTTGGTTGAACTCCATGAGATGGCAAGACCAATGGATACAGGTTTAAAATGATAAATGTTTACAAAAGGACGACAACTGAGACGAAATTTGGCAAGAACCGTAACCTCTTGTGAAAATTTGTGACTCAATAATGAGGTTCAATTAGGCCTATAGTTAGACCTACCATTGTTAATTAATCGGAGCACTCCTTTAACCGACCAGTGTAAATAAACTGGTCTGCCTATACAATTGGCTGAATAAATAATTTATTTTGATAGTCAGAAAACGGTTGTCTAATTTCATATTTAGGCCTATGTCATTTTAATTAAAGGTGGCTCAAATGAAAAAATAACGGATTTTGAGCAGTTGACTGATTTGAACAGTGTTTCAATTCTGTCTGTCATGCAAAACTGTTCAATAAAATGCAGAAATTCAACAGGCCTAAGCCAAAGGTCATTAAATATGTTTGAAATAGAAAGAATGCATTCAGTCATTAAAATTTCATGCTTCATGGGTCCTTAGAAACTAGTAAGATTATAGTATATTTGAAGAAAATATATTGCGATTAATCTGCAGTTAATTGCCATTAAAAAAATTAATCGCGCGATTAATTTCGATTAAAATTTTTAATCGAACAACAGCTCTATATAAAATATGTAATTTGGTATGGTGCCGGTGATCACCCATTTTCTACCGTCGGAGATGATCACAGCTATGGGACGATTGTCGTCAGGCAAACATATGACAAGAAAACTTAGAAGAATTGAGCTGTAAAAGTGATATACGAGTCTGACAACGAAAAGAGTTGATCAGATGATGTTTCAACTGAAAAGTCTTCAGAAGATTGCAAATGCAACAAAGAAATCATTTCGTGACGACCATTCTCCAGTTTCGTTTTAACTGCACGTCATGCTATGCCTGCATGCTGTCTCTCTCTTCCTCTCTCTAGTTTCATCTTCTTCCCGCTCCGTTCTGTATTCCTGCATCTGTCGACATTGCCTTCATCTGCATGCACATGGTATACCCGGTACGCTTGTTCATAAGGTTTCTGCCTCCTTCCTCTACATCACTTTCTCCTTGGTCTCTCCTTCTTTTGTCCGGCTATCTTTTTGTCATTTTTTTCTTCAATCACAGACGCAAATCTGTATCTGCGTGCAGGGAAGTGATTTGCTGAAGTTCTGTCGTGTGTTCTCATTTTATTTGCGACATGACTCACAATATTATTAATTTATTATTATGTCGTTGTCTCCCCATGTACTAAATCTGGGGCATGGACGACTTCTTACTGCAGACGGCCGACCTAAGGTCTTAAGGGCAGTTCGGCAGCCACATTGCCCATCGCGAGATAATTCTTGCAGTTTCATCAGCTTCAGAAAATGATACAATATTAATTTTATCCAAACTAAGTGTTGCAGAATAACCTTCAAAGTAAACTAGGCATGTTTTATGATGAAACCATGTTATCCTAATAGCAACAGTCATAATCCTACAAAAAACAGAACGCGTTTTAAGTTTACTCAGTCAGGAAAAAGTATAAAACGGTCCAAAGGTTCCCAAGTGCCAGGCACAATGCTAATTAGGCCTATGACACGTTTCGGCGACCGCGCATTCTCGGTTGCTGGTCCCAGATGCTGAAACAGTCTTCCACCGGACATTAGATTTGCCGCCTCAGTGGACTCTTTTAAAACAAAGCTTAAAACTTATCTGTTTGCTAAGGCGTATCCCGCAGTTGGCCGTTTGTGAGGCGCCCTTGTAGCGGTATGGCCGCGTTACGGCGCCATATAAATTGTCGTTATTATTATTATTTTTTATTATTATGACAATGGCCGGTTCAAAAATGGCGAAAGCGTATCCATGAAGCGACCAACTCCCGAATCGAGGATGGTTAAAGACAAGACAAGACAGACAATGGCCGGTTCAAATTCCCAATTGATTTCTGTTGTTACTCACGACGTTTTTAAACTTCTGAATTGAACATTATTCGTTTCATTCGACGTCTTCTAGTAGGACAACCCTCAAGAAAACGGACGAAAATGTCAATTCAAAAATTAATAGACTTGTCCAGACTGCATTGTTTTGTTGTTCCTAAGAAGCTATGTATATGATATGTTCTACAAAATTCACACAGATTAACCCCTCAAGCAACGCCTACATGGGCTACACACGCGCTCGCACACGCGCGCGCGCGCACGCACGCACACACACACACACACACGCACACATACGCACACACACTGACCCAGTGCAGCTATATTGGTCAGAGCGTGAGCTGCGTTCCACACTCCCTTTGTGGATCGCAGTTCTATTCCCGAAAGTGGCTTATTCAGAAGATTTAAATCTTGGTAGGGTGCTATAGGCCACCTAATTCTACGTTGGAATCGTTGGATGATCAACAATAACATGGCAGATAGATGATCAACTATATAACCATAATTTTTCTGCCTTGATCACTTACTCCTTAGCCAGTGGCTCATCTAACATCAAGCATGATATAGGCTATAGTTTCAACCGAATCAGATGCAGAACATGACTAAGGAAAGCTACAAAAGCTATGAGAGTGCAGTGTGCAGTTTCAGTAGATGTCCCTGGCAAGGGCGGATACAGGAATTTTCGAAGGGGGGGGCCAAAATTTTTGGTATTGTGAGACAGTAGAAAAAATTTTTAGTCATCGACCAAATTTTCGGGAAAAAGATACCAACTTATCCGCCAAAAAAGTTGATGACCTTTTTTTTTTTTTTTTTATTTTTTTTTTAGTCGTCAATCAATTTTCCGGGAAAAGGAGATGCCATTTCCGAACGGGGGGGCCACGTCCCGTACGATTTTCTAATAGGGGGGGGGCCAGATGTCCTGTTTTTCTCTCCCACTACATGTTTTTTAAACCAAATGGGGGGGGCCACGTTCCATGCAATTTTTAAATGGGGGGGCCATGGTCGGATTGGCCCCCCCTGGATCCGCCCCTGGTCCCTGGGTTTGTGTGAATCAGAATCCAAAGAAACAGGGGTAGAGGCAGTTTGTGCGAAGGCATTATAGTCACGGAGAGTTATATAGACAAAGAGACACAGACAGACAAACAGACAGACACAGAGAGTGAGAAAGAGATATTATGGATGCAGATAGTGTTAGCTACATGAGCAGACAGGGAGTCATGACGATTGAGAGGATGAGAGGACAATTGACACAGACAGACAGACAGACAGACAGACATACAGACATACAGACAGACATACATACATACATACATACATACATACATACATACATACATACATACATACATACATACAGACAGACAGACAATACATACAGACATACAGACAGACATACATACATACATACATACATACATGCATACATACATACATACATACATACATACATACATACATACATACATACATACATACATACATACATACATACATACAGACAGACAGACAGACAATACAGACAGACATACAGACGGACAGACATACAGACAGACAGACTGGAAGCCAGACATGCAGCGACGTAGTGTGGCAACGCGTGAAAGAAACAGAGACAAAACAAGAGACAAACGTGGACGATCGATGTATAGTTGTATACTCTGCGTCGGTGCAAAGTTATTGCTTTGAAATTAGCCATCGAGAACGAGGATATAAAGCTGAGACCGTTGCGATTTATCCTCCAGTTCTTGCGATTCGCTTTTACTTGCATCGACACACTGCTGCAAGTGGACTGCGTTGGATACGACGACGACGACGACAACGATGACGACGACGACGACGACGATGACGACGACGACGGCGAAGACGACAACGACGACTATCAATCCACACTAACAAAAGCGCATATAATTATTATACACATAATTATGCAAACGTCCAAAGCATTTACGCATACGCACGTATACTTGTATAGTTGTATACACATGCACAGATGCATTGTACACCATCCATCCTTCCACGTATACATAGCAGAGCATAATATTATACCACGGCGTTATGTTCAAAAACATTTCTCGCCTTATCAACGCGATATCGTCGTCATCACAACGTCATAATGCTCATTGTCATAATCGCTTCTGTTGTCACGATGAAAACTACGACTAAAACTTTGGTATTTGAACCCACATAGCCTATTAGGCCACACATGCAGAGATTCAGACATAAATCTACGAAATTACCCATCTCTTCTACTCGTATAAAAATACTCTGATCTTAACTCAAGATTGTGCAATCTAACACATCTGTAGTAAATGTGTACATCGCTAGGTAGAAATGTCTAGTGTCATTAGGCCTACTTTAGCATATATGGCAACCTACATAATTATATGACCTACATTAACTATCTATGTATATAAAGTCACATTGCAATGACGTTCAAGGGTTCAGGCACATGTAGGCTATATACAAACATACGTATATGCTAAGCATGTAGACAAGTAGGCCTACAGAAATCCACAGGGACAGACAGCAAAATTACTGAAAAGCTATTCGTCTACCTCGCAAAATCGTGAGCAATGCATTACGAATATAACTTAAAAGATACGCATTTACCCGAGTCTTCGTGAATATAAATGCAACTGAATATGAATACGTTATATGTATAATATTCTTGAACATAACGCCGTGGTGTAATGTTATGCTCTGCTATAATATAGACTATAGGTGAAAGATGGATGAATATGTGGGGCGCGGTGGCCTAGTGGTGGCGTCGTTGCCTTGAAGCCTGAAGGTTCGAGGTTCGAATCCACCTCGCCGCGTAGGGACCCTTGGCAAGTCCTTCACTCGCAATTGCTCAGCGCTTCGATGTGAAACTCCAATGCAGTGTCCGCTCTGCATTTGGGAGCGCCTCTGAGTAGAGAGCTTGAAGAGGCGCTATAACAAGTGCACATACAAACAAACAAACAAAAACTCACGGCCGATAATTTATAAGCCTTTGCATGCAAGCTGTGCATGCAAGCGATAACACAATTTCGAATCACATGCTGCATTGGTAGCATAACCCAGCTTTCATAATTACACGTCCAAAGCAAAGGAATTTTAATCTCAATTTGTATAGCACTAAAACTGTTTTTGTAAACTTCAGGTCTTAAGTCTATGTTTAAATTCTGATCGTATCTTTGTAGCCTACCGTATGGATTTGTATGGGTTTGTCAGCCTGTGGCTCAAACAATTACCAGTCACATCTACTCATATAAATCCTTTGGTGCTTATTGATATGAAACTTTTCTTTCTGTTGCAAACTTACAACCAACGTCGGATTGATTAATCTTTGACGATTCATGTAAATATTTACGGTAACTCGTTTCCATGCTCTTTAATCGACCTAATAACCGCTTTTATGTCTATGCACATCCTAATCGTCCGGCGATGCATGGATGGTCCATCGACATAAATCCAGCGATAGAGCGACGTACATGTAGCCAAAGACATAAAGCAGCGATAGAGCGACGGTGAACCACAAGAGACGCGGTCTCTGAATAAATCGCTTATCGTTCCCTACAATAAGACCTAGAAAGAGGAAGAAGAAGAAGAGGAAGAAGAAGAAGACGAAGAAGGAGGAGGAGGAGGAGGAGGAGGAGGAGGAGGAGAAGAAGAAGGAGAAGAAGAAGACGAAGAAGACGACGAAAGAAGAAGAAGAAGAAGAAGAAGAAGAAGAAGAAGAAGAAGAAGAAGAAGAAGAAGAAGACGACGACGAAGAAGACGTCATCGCATAAATATCCGACGACGATATCCGAAGATTGCCGATGACAGCCGAAACCAACGGACCGACTTTTGAAGAAGCGGTTATCTTGAAACTGCAGAATCATCGTTCGATTGGTCGAATGTAAGCGGACGACGACGACGACGATGACGACGACGATGAAATTGGGGCAATAAATTGTTCTGCGCTGGCTTCCACGTCGATGTTCGACCGTCTTTGAACCGCGATCATAATTAGTCGACAAGATAATTCTTCTTCTTCTTCTTCTTCTTCTTCTTCTTCTTCTTCTTCTTCTACTTCTTCTTTTACATAAACAACCATTTAATGTTCGTTTGGACTGAGATTGTCGACGTTGCTGTTCGCTTCAGAAGAAGCAGCAGGAACGCATTTCCATCTTGTTATATGACTATTGTGCTTCTGTCATTGGCTCTTCATATCTCTGCCATAAATGTTTATTTGATGCATGTCTCTAGCTGAGCTCTATGTCTCTTTGTCTCTGCCTCTACTTTTGCTTCTGTATCTGTATCCGTAACTGTATCTGTGAATTCTGTATCTCTCTCGTTCTAGAGCTCTGTCTCTTTCACTTCTTCTTTTCTCTGTCTGTCTCTCTCGTGTCTGTCTGTCTCTGTCTCTGTCTTTGTCTCTGTATCTCTCTCTGTTTCTGTTTATGTTAATGCATTTACTTCCGTCTTTGTATCTGTATCTCTCTTTCTGTCTCTCTCTGTCTGTCTGTCTCTCTCTGGCTTTGTCTATGTGTCTGTATCTGTATATATCTCTCTGTTTCTGTTTCTGCCAATGTCTTTGATCTGTGGGCCTATTTCTCTCTCTGTCTGTCTCTGTCTCTGTCTCTGTTTCTCTTTCTCTTTCACTTCTTTTTCTCTCTTTTACTTATTCCATTCCTCCATCTTTTCTCGATGCCGTTCTCTCTATCAATAACGCATCCACTTCACCAACACGCTTCCTCTGTCTGTTCGCTTTCTTTCCATGCTCTCTATCTCCCTTTGTCTTTCTCTGTATGTCTGTCTATGTCTATCTGTCTGCATATGCCGGTCCGTTTGGTCGTGAAGCTGATGGTCAATACACGTCAGATGGATTGCTTGCTTGTCTATTTGTCAAGTCAAACGTTTCCAAGCAACGGTCGGCATGGCAACAAGGCTAAAGCCATGTTTACCATGTTGATGATCTTAGCGAGGGGAAGTCGAAAGGGGTCGAATTTTCCATGTCCTTGCTCTTTTGCAACAGTACTGTTCTTGCCATCTTCTGCGTTTGTCTTACAATCTTCCTGTCAAACAACCTTGCATATAATTTGCAGCTGGCAAGGGACCTTCTCTGCTTGAATGTCTGCAGCCTTTGACGTCGGAGATAACGGTACCCTACTTACTTGTGGGGGCACGGTGGTGTAGTGGTGGCGTCGTTGCCTTGAAGCCGGAAGGTTCAGGGTTCGAATCCACCTCAAGTCGCCGTGTAGGGACCTTGGGCAAGTCCTTCACTCGCAATTGCTCAGCGCTTCGGCGTGAAACTCCGATGCAGTGTCCGCTCTGCATTCGGGAGCGCCTCTGAGTAGTGAGCTTGAAGGGGCGCTGTAACAAGTGTACATACAAACAAACAAGCTTAGAGCTTTTGCAACAGTACTGTCTTGCCATCTTTTCATTATTATTCTCGATATTATTGGTTTGTCATCCCCTCCTCTTCTTCCTTTCCTCGTGTTTTCCTGACACACTCTTTTCATCGCGAATGTCTTGTCTTGTCGTCAACCATCCTCGATCCGAGGGTTGGTCGCATCATGGACGAGCTTCCTCCATCTCTTCCTGTCCCTTGTGTCCACCAGAGTCTGCCCGAGAGTTGATCCCATCCATGTTCCGATGTTGACAAGCCAGCCCATCCTCGGCCTCCCTCGTGTTCTTGCTCCCGGTACATTTCCCTGTATGATCTCTTTCTCCATGCAGGCATTCTCCGCTTTTTCTCATAAGATGTCCAAAGTATGTGAGTTTCCTTCTTTTAATTGAATCAAGAAGACTTCTCTCCACTCCCATTGTCTCCAACACCCATTTGTTCGTTTTTCTTTCCATCCATGACACTCTCAAGATTTGTCTTAGGCATTTCATCTCAAAAGCCTCTATTCTTTCCTCCTCTCTGCTCTTGATCGTCCTGCGCTCGCAACCATAAGTGGCCACTGGCCAAACAAGGGACCTCATGAGTCGTATCTTTGTAGTGAGTTTAATGCTGTGATTTCTCCAAATCTGTTTCAATACCACTCCTGCGTTCTGTCCTCTCGCCAGTTTCTCCCGAACGTCCCTGCTGCACTCTGCATCCGCAGTTATTAGCGAACCCAGGTAATGGAAGGTTTCAACCTGTTCTAGCTTCCGTCCCCTAACCTATTAATTGCATGCCTCTCCATCCATTTAATGCCATAACCTTGGTTTTGTCCAGATTTATCATTAGACCTCTTTTCTCCTCTACCCATTCAAGCCTACTGACTATGTCTTGCAACTAACTTTCTGACCCTGCCAGAAACACGATATCATCTGCATATCTCAAGTTTGTTATTTTCCGGCCATCTACTTGCACTCCACCCTCCCATCCCTCCAACACTTCTCTCATGACCACCTCTGCCATGATGTTGAATAAATGAGGTGAGATTACGCATTCTGGCCTGACCCCTTTCTTGACACGGAACTCACTCGATAGTACTTCGCCACTTTCACCCTTACTCGCTGCTTACAGTAAATGTATTCAGCAAATTAACAATATGTGATGGATATCCCATTTCCACCATTGCTAACCATAGCTGTTCATGTGAAATATTGTCGAATGCTTTCGTAAAATCAATGAAACACATATAAAGCGGTTGTTGATGATCGTTCATCTTCTGCATTAATACTCTCAGGTTGGTGATCTGATCTCTCGTTCCTCTACCCCTACGGAAGCCTGCTTGTTCCTCTGCCAGTTCTGTCTCAGTCTTCCCTCTTATCCTTTCCAATATGATCTTGAGAATGATTTTACTGGCGTGTGAGACCAAGGCTATATGGTCCGGTAGTTCCCGCATTGTTTCAATTCTCCCTTCTTTGGCAACGGTATAAAGACTGAATTTGGCCACTCCCCCCTCCCCAGTCTCCCATATAGCTTTGCATATGCGATGCATTATGTCTAAAGCTGTATCCCATGCGCATTTAAGTAGCTCCACTGGGACCCCATCAGGTCCAGTGCTTTTTTCATTTGCTACCCCTTCATAGCTCGAGCCACCTCCGATCTCAATGGTGCAGGTTCCCGTGTATACTCTAATTCCTCATCTTTCGCTTCCGCGTCGTCGTACAACTCCTCACAATATTCTTTCAACCGCTCAGCAATCTTTTCCTTTTCTGTGATCAGTTCACCTGCTGCTGACTGTATGCCAAACAGTTGAGGTTTGAATTTGCCTGTTAGTGTTTTCACTATTTGATATAGCCTACCACTTTCATATTTCCTTTATTGTTTGAATCTTCTAGTTTCTTACACAGTCCTTCCAGTTGGTTTTGTTTATCTACCCTTAGTTTTCTTTGACGAGGGAGGCCGAGGATGGGCTGGCTTGTCAACATCGGAACATGGATGGGATCAACTCTCGGGCAGACTCTGGTGGACACAAGGGACAGGAAGAGATGGAGGAAGCTCGTCCATGATGCGACCAACCCTCGGATCGAGGATGGTTGACGACAAGACAAGACAAGTTTTCTTTGTACTTCTTCCGAACGGTGACCGAATCGCGAATACTATTTCCCAATTTGCCTTTACTTGCAAATACTCCTGATATGCAATGTCTAATTTCAATCTCTATAGCCTACGTCTCGACCTTCATCTCGATCTCAATCTTCATTTTAATCTTCATTCTGATCTTCATCTTGATCTTCATATCTTACATTTTACATGTAATCTTCATTTTGCCGTCAATCTTCTTCCCGATCGTCGTCCATGTCTCAACCTCCATTTCCACCGGGTTCACGACCTACGTGCGTGACCTGCATTTGTAGTAAATGATGCACCGGTGAATCGTGAACCGTGTGAGATGCCGGGTCAGACGACTGTGATCTGCGATGGGCAGCGAACGGTGACCGAACAAACATCGATGTTGTCTCCTGTCTGAACAGAAGATCGATCTCCTTAAGGCTTATCTGATCATTCTGATGCACCCAACAACAGGTCATTCATAAAACGTTCACTGGCAACTTAGGACTTAGACACCCGGCTTATGAGTTTAAAACATGTAGGCATAAGCTTATTTTCGCACTTTAAGTAACTATTACTATATAATTATTATTCCACTATATTAATTCCACCACTGTTCGCACTCTGAAAGGGCCAGTCCCAAGTCTGAATAAATGAGGGGGCGACGCTAATGATCTTTGCTATCACGCAGTCGTTAAACCGAAACTACTTCCGGTACACATATACTATATTTAATTCGTTAATTTTAAAACTGACATATCGCAGTATGATTACAACTTACAAATCACGGTACAAACGGATGATTACAAATTATTAAATGTTAAAAATTAATTATGTTGGTGCTGTAAACGGCTGTTTGTTTTTTACTCGAGTAGGAAAAATTATTGTGCGATGCGAGTAGGTTGTAATTGCTATTTTGTAATTATTCTAATTTTACGATGGCTGCTGAGAATTTTGCTCCAGATATAGCCTACAGGTAAATACTTTAGCAGAGGTGAATAAAATAGTTTCTCGTGATTTTAAACTCGATTTACTTTCAGTAGATGACATCATGGTATAAATAGACTACGATAGAGAACGCGTTGTCAAACAGTCTGCAAGATATAATAAGGCAATGACAGGCTCACATAATTTAGACCATATTCTGAAAAGGCCAAAATAGATCTATGTGACAATACTTACAACGAAGTAGATTGCTGAATCGAATTTGATTGATTGTATGAATCAAGTTTGTGATCTGAATGATGGTAAGACAAAACCAAACGAATCAGGTCCATGATCTGAATCAGATTCTGAATGATGGCAATATCTCGATTAAACAAACCTCGCTCAATAAAAGAATACCAGAAGCAAACTTACCAATCCATGATGTGAATGACTTAGCAAAACAGAAAGGACCAGCAATACATGCACATGAGCTCAATTATGGCAAGGTTAAAGCCATGTTTGCCATGCTTGTGATCTTAATGATGAAGGGAAGTCGGAAGGGGTCAAATTCTCCATGTCCTTGCTCTAAATGGGGTCAAACCAAAGCCAAGAAACTTATGTCCATGATCTAAATGACAGTAGGGTCAAACGGGTTAAACTCTCCATCTTTGATCTAAAATAATGGGGTCAAAAGTTCACAATCGAAGCAAATCAAATCAAACCTATAATATTATAATCAACCTATTATGTTTGTAATAATGATGGCAAGGCCAAAGCCAAGAAACTTACCATGTCCATGATCTGAATGAGGGTGAGGCCGAACTTCACAACAACGTTGTGCGTAGCATTGTAGACAGGTCGAACGCTGTTGTCATAGTTACGGTAGATCTTGTTCAGCAATCTTTGCTCGTCCGGAACTGTACGAAGGACGTCGCAGGCGACTGGTTTGAGGACGCAGGCCAAGGCGATGAGCACCAGCGCAGCGTCGAAGGCCATCGACAGAAGACGAACCAGTCTACCACATCCCATCGGAACTACGACCAGGCCTGGTAGAACGACGCCCATGTCCGTTTTCAAGGGTCAGAGTCAAGGGCAACGGACCATGCCAACCGTTGCTTGGATACGGTTGACTTGGCACACTGTCAACCGTCGAAATTTCAGTCGTCTTTAGAAGTCAAAGGAGCGAAGCAGCTGTGAACATGTGATGAGGATACTTTTGTGGATTTTGTATTTGGTCTTCAATGACACATCTTTAGTTCAACTGATAATCACAGACCAATGCTTTGACATTTCGAGATGATGCTTTGACGAACTGATCGATAATCATGCTTTGACGATCTTAGAATGAATTGTGCGCTTCTTCTTATACTCGTCTTCATATAATGTCGTCATCTTATACGTTCTGATACAGAGGAGAGAAGAAATTATAGTATAGAGAATGGAGGGAAGGGAAGGGAGGAGATGGAGGGAGAGAGAAAGATAGAAATGAAGAAGGAGGAAAGGAAACAGAGAGAGAGGAGGAATGAAAGACGTATGCACACAGACTGAGAGAGTGACATTAACACAAACTTTTCATCATTGCCAGAGATGCAACGAGACAAATACACTAAGCGGCAGAAAGACGCACACACACACATAGAGAGAGACAGACAGACACACAAACACACATAGAGAGACAGACAGACAGAGAAGAGAAGCAAGTTTATCTGTCTCGTACACTAACACAGATACAAACGCAGAGTGATCTAGGATGAAACAAACAGTTCATCCATATCATCATCGTCGTCGTCTTTCTATTCCGTTCTGCCTCTCTGCTGCAGGCAATGAATCCACCGCCGTCTGCGTCTTTGACGATGCTCAACTGCAGATACAGATGCAGATGCTGCTGATGCTGGAAATGACGCCCGTGGGATGAACGATGAGATCGACGACCGAAAACAAAGACGACGACGACGAAGAAGAAGCCACGGAATCAAGTTATGGCTGAACCGCAGCAGCAGCAGCAGCAGCAGTAGCAGGAGTCTGACTGCTGCATCGGTTGAAGGGGGAAAAGACACAAGGCATGGGATGAGGGATGGGCGGCGGACGCATACATAGCCGTCGACCGATGGACCGATGAGCGGACGGTTTAATGCCCTGCGGCCGAGTAGGGGACGACGACGAGGCCGATGATTATGCGCCGTCTATCCATATGGTACAGAAATACATGTAGGATATATCATGTAGCCTAATGTATCACGCATCTTCGTGTGCGCTCATCGCACATGCAAAATAATGTAAAAATATTATAATATGTTTACATTTGCATGTGTCATAAAATGCAAACAGGATATAAAGCATAGTATTCCTAACGTTATGTAGCCTACATGTGCATATCATGCGTACACATAATATGCATGTGTACGCATGATTTGCTTATGTAGGCTACATAACGTTAGGAATACTATGCTTTATATCCTGTTTGCATTTTATGACACATGCAAAATTAATGTAAACATATTATGTGTGTACGCATGCTATGCATAATGTACATGACGTTAGGAATACTATGCTATATATAGGCTAATCCTGCTTGCATTTTCGTGGACGTTGTATATGGGTCTAGCATAATAGGGGTTCTATGATACATCGGGTCCCATATGGGAATGCTGTCCATCTGGGCGTCAGAATGGCAGGGCAGTAATATGCATGAGCACGTAGAGCGTCGTGGATGGATCCATATTCATATGTCATGCATTGCAAATATACAGTGAACGGCTATGAATCATCTCGTCGTTGGGTATATTAGCATTGTTAGGAAGGACTATGGCGGGCTTTGTCACTCTTAAGTCAGAGTAGTTTCTTCTAATAATTGTGAATGCACGAAATGTATGCCTACATGTAGGATGGGTATAGGCCAAACAACAACACATTTGTTTCGACGCCTTTGTAGAAAACCGTCTGTTCCGGAGGTCGTGGAATCATTCGACTGGGGCACCAATTAACAGGAGCAAATTAACAGTTAACACTCAAGCAGAGCTGCAACCTCTGCACTTTTATTTGTGGGTAGTGGCTATTCATTTTTCGACCCGCGAAGAATTAGGCGTCGAGTTTGAGCCGGATGACGCTTTGATCCATATTATATAAAAACATTCAATTAGGCAACAACTGGTCTCGGTAATGTGATTACGCCGTAGTCCTATACGCATGTGTAAGCATGCGTTAAAAAGTGTCTATTAGTCCCCCTATAGCCCCCTAGCGCCGCCACTGCATGCTCCAGAAAATTAATCCATTTAATGCAGTTTTACCAGCCTAGATACCGTCTTCATAAGATCGATTGATAATATAACGATAATATAATTTTAGTCTACTACCGTATTTACTGACATTAGCCGTCGTTAACACATGCTAATAAAAAATATGGTTAGAAGCTTCATTGCTTTTTATCATTATTATTTTCTCAGAGGTAGAAATGAACCCTATAGAGCGCATAAATTCTGTTAAGAGTAAAATGTTATTTCGGGGAAAGCAAGCAGGGCTGTACTGGTAAATTTTGAGGTGAGTAGGCTACACGCTGACCGGGAGAAAAACCGACCTTTTTCGGGCAAAAAATTTCTGGCGGCTGTCATCCGGCTAAAAATTTCCCCATTTTCCCGTCGAAAAAACTGACGACCTTTTTTTTATTCAGCTGATGACCTTTTTTTCTTTTTTTAGTCATCCGGCCAAAAAATTTACCCGAATTTTCCCATCCGAAAAAGCTGATGACCTTTTTTCAGTCATTCGCTCCGGAATTTGTGAAAAATACACCTAAGTAACCCTTTGCCTTTCTCATGCGTATGCCCACACGCCCTTTGTGAGGTAAGTAGCCTATAGGCTACGCTGTATACCCGCGTATATCCTTGATTACAGCCCTGAAGGCAGGCCTCGCCTTAGATTTTCCAGGCGTCCGGAAATGTGTTTCTATAAAGAGTGCAATATTATTGCTATTGCTGTTTCTGTTGTTGTTGTTCCTGTTGCTGTTGCTCTTGCAAAAGAATTATTAGATACGGTACGTAGGCTATAGGCACGCATAGGCAATGGCGCAGTCCGCGAATTAAACATAAGCTAATTAAAGTATTAACCAGCACATTAAGCTGTTAAAGCGCTGAAAGGTATAAAACATATAAGATTCCTTCTGAATGTCGTTTCCTAAATTAAATATGAATATTGTTTTATGGACCGCGAAGCTGTATTTTAGCAATTTTAACAAAGTAGGCCTACGTCTGACCCAGGCATCATCGATCGACATACAATGTACGACGAGTCAACCCATCTGCTCTATACGCAAACCGGAGAACTATATTGCGGCGCGTCGTCTATGCGTCCAAATAGACAGTACCGGGTACTTAGTATACTTAGAACTGTCAAATGCAGACGCTTAGAACCATCCTTTCGCTGAAGGCGTAGTAAATTAGCGGTGTGAGTCCATTGTCAATTCGTCACCTACAATCTGGACCATCTGGCGTTGACCGAGACATAGCAGTTCTCTTCTGCTCGATCGATGCTATACAGTATAGTTCACGGTTCAGTCCCGTCTGTACATACATGTAGGTCACTTCTTTCTCGACATATATATACATTGTCACCGTCCATCGAAATCTAGGGTTTTAAATCTAGCTTTAATAGGGAACTTTATGCTCAGAGGCCATTGGGTGATCAATATTAGAATGAACTAGGACCTAAAACAAATGTAGCTGAGATTCGTTTAAAGATTATATTATAATAAAACAATATCAAACAGTAAAATACAATCAATAATCCTATCTACTTATTGTGGCGTATTATCTAATAATATTATAGCTTGTTTCTTATCTTCCACGTTGGACTTTTCCAGCGTAGATGTAGAAGTTCTTCAGTTCGTATGGATTGGAATGAAGGTTTGAAGAGGAAGGAAGGTCACCTTCTTCTTGCTTGCCGTCGTTTCCAATTCTCTTCCGTAGCTGCGTAGACGGAGAATGCTGTAGCTGGCACAGCACTCTGTAGTTTCGTCCACCTCGTTGTTTCTCCACAAGCAACGGTAGCTTCTCGTCGCTTGCTCGTCTTGTTGTAGTTTCGCCCCTTTCTTCTGCCGTCGAACTCCAATCGCAATTGTAGTTCCGAATTCGATCTTCTCCGATGTCGATCGCAGTGCACTCGCAAGTGTCTCACCAAACTTCGCAAAGTTTCCGTACGACAAGCCCTGGTATCTCTATTCCCAAGGACTTATAGTCTCACCAGTGGGACAGGCCGACAACGTGTCGCCTTCCACACCCAATTCACCGTCAGATCTTCTGAATTACCGACAAGGAACGCCACAATCGTCAATGGCCGCCCTTGCTCAGAAATCTACGTCTTCTTCCTTCGCCATCTTTTCGCTGTCTAACTTTATCGTCTGCCGTTGTTGCCGTCTGCTCAAGTTTGACGCTGCTTTCTGCCCTTCGTTGTGTTTCGATAATTGATGTAGCGCGTATTCAAGAATTGTTATAGCGCTATTATTATTATCTAACTTAATGCCACAAGTAATATTAATTATAATCTACAATACGCCACATATTGTCTAGCTTAATTCTTACCTATTTAATACTTATACAATGCATCATTTAATAGGTTTGTTTGATAAGAATAGCATTCTACCGCTACAACTGCCCCTCCTTCAAAAGACTGTTTACAGGCTTTAACAAACTAACCTACTTAACAAACTAACCTAGTAAACTAATTCACTTACTATACACGACATGACAATTAATACACTTTACTCACTGGCTTACACTTCTTCATTTACTTTATCTCAACTTATACTACACAATCCCTCTACTTAAATAGTCGGACATAACATTTTCGGACCCTTTAATATATCTAATGTTAAAGGAATAATTTTGGAGTGCCAAACTCCATCTCATCACCCTTGCATTTTTCATTCGACCCTCTTTCATATATTGCAATCCGCAATGGTCTGTCTCAATTGTAAATGTCTTTCCACAAAGATATCGGTCGAACCTGCTTATACCCCACATGATTGCTAAGCACTCTCTCTCTTCCACAGAATATCTTCTCTCTCGCTCTAACAGCTTCCTGCTCGCATACGCTATGGGATGATTCGTCCCCTCGTACTGCTGCATTATCACACATCCGATTCCACTCCCACTTGCATCAGTTTGTAGGATGAAATCCTTCTCTAAATTTGGAAGTCTCAGAATTGGTTCTTTCGCCAATTCGTTCTTCAACTTTGTAAAGCTAACCTCCAGCTCTTCATTCCATTCTACTATCCCAGGTGCTATCTTCTTCGTTAAGTCACTTAACGGTGCCATAATTTCCGCACAGTGTGGTATGAATTTCCGATAATAGTTTATCGCTCCAAGGAAACTCCTGACTTGTTTCTTTGTCTTTGGACGTGGCATGTCTATTATTTTATCCACTGATTTCTCCTTTGGACTTATGTCATCCTTGTTCAACGTATGTCCCAAAAAGTCAATCTTTCCATATCCTATTGAACACTTCTTCGGCTTCAATGTCAAATTCGCTTGTCTCACTCTTTCGAAAAATATCTCCAATGTCTTCAAATGTTCTCTCCATCCTTTATTATGTGCTAGAATGTCGTCGACATAACTTTGAAGATTTTCTGTTCCTTGAAGAATCTTCCTGATTAAACGGTTGTAACTTGACGCACTATTGATCAATCCAAAAGGCATCACATTGAACTTGTATATCCCGTTGGCACATACAAATGTAGTGTAGTCTTTCGATTCTGGACTCATAGGGATCTGCCAATAACCCTTGCAGAAATCGAACTTGCTGTAGATTTTACTACCACTCAACTTATTAAAAATATCCTCATTTGTCATCATAGGCTCAGGATCAAATATTGTAAGTTTGTTTAGCTGTTTGTAATTACAACACAGTCTATTGCTTCCGTCTGATTTCTTGACAACCACCAGCGGTGCTGCATAAGCTGCCTCTGATCTTTCTATCACCTTATTGTCTAACATCGTCTGGATCTCCTTATCTATTTCTTTTTGCAAATGGTATGGTGTTGGATAAGCTCTTTGTCTTACTGGCCCTTCACTCGTCAAATGTATTTCATGCTTCACTAAGTCTGTTCTCCCAGGCTTGTCTGTGAAAATGTCTTCATATTTCTTCAGTAGTTTCCTCATTTCTCCTTTTTGTTCTTCATCCAAATCAGGATTTATATCTACATCTTCATAGGTCTCTGTTTGTTCACTTACATATAAATCCAATATTTCTTCTTCTTCATCTTCACCCACTTTTCCGTCATATACTACTGCTGAAATGTACGCTACAGTCTCGGCATCTTCTCTTTCGTGATATTTCTTTAATATATTAATGTGATATGTCTTTATCTTTCCTTTCTCGATTTCAACTCTGTAATCATAGTCTCCAATCTTCTCTTTCACAACATATGGCCCTTGCCACTTTACTAACATCTTGTTCTTACAACTAGGCAATAGTAACAACACCTTATCACCTATTTCCAACTTCCGGTATCTCGCTTTCCTGTCATAATACTTCTTGTTTTTAGCGTTCGCTTTGTGTATCGCTTTCTGCGCCATATCACAAGTCTCCTCAATCCTTTCTCTCAAATCCTGCATATACGTATATACGTCTTTCACTTCTTCTTCCACTGTCTCATTGGTCCATAACTCCTTCAGGATCTGCACTGGTCCCCTACACGATCTACCAAATATTAGTTCGAATGGTGTGAAACCGTGACTCTCATGTACTGTGTCTCTCAACGCAAACAGTAATGGAGCTATATAACGATCCCATTCTTTCGCTTGTTCACCAATCAACTTCCTCAACGTCGCTTTGATGGTTCCATTAAGTCTTTCTACACATCCATTGCCCATTGCATGGTATGGTCTCGTCATGGTGTGTTTTATCAATAGCATCTTATTTACTTCAGCCATGAGTTCGGAAGTGAACTGGCTTCCACGATCAGTATGGATCTTCTGAGGCACTCCCATACGACAATAAAATCCGAACAAAGCTTCTGCAACTTCCTCAGTACTAATTCCTTTCAATGGAATAGCTTCCGGATATCTTGTACTGAAGTCTATGATGGTCAATATGTATCGGTAACCCCTTGCAGACATAGGGTTAACTTCTCCGATTATGTCTATGCATATGTGTTTGAATGGTACATCTAATACAGGTAGATGACCCATAGGCGCCTTGTGGTTCACCTTCTTGTCAACTGATTTTTGACAAATATCACAACTCAACACATATCTCCGTATATCTTGTCCTATTCCAGGCCAATAGAATTCATTTAGAATCTTATCATGTGTTTTCCTCATTCCTAAATGAGCCGATAACAATGAATTGTGTGCCACTGCTAACACTTTATCCCTCAATGGTTTAGGTACCATTAGTTGCCATTTCACCTCATCCTTCTGTACTTCTTTGTATCTTTTATACAACAATCCCTTCTTTTTCACATATGGTTTATCTTCTATGTTGTCTTCGTTACCATCCCATTCAATTGCTCTTTCCATTTGTTTCGACATAGTTTCATCTTGACTCTGCAACTCCTGTATCTCTTTTACTGACACATTCAAGTTCGGCATCTCCGCAACTTTCAATGGTTTGTATTTTGCTACCTTTTTAGCTTCTGCCCTAGTCTCCACAACTGCTACTGTCATTAATTTTTCATCTTGATTCCTCATCACATTGTCAGAAAATCTTACTGTTTTCTTTGCACCAATAGGTCTTTCTTCATGTTCTGTTTTTCTAATCAATATTCCTTTGTTTTCCACTTCAGTACATTTCTCAATTATTTCTTTTGGCTCATGATTTGTCACACTCTCAGTTCTTTCATCCTTAACCATGTACTTCAATCCTTTGATTTTCCCAATTATTACTGGCTTTATTGGCTGTTCCATCACCATCGCTTGTACTTCACCATTAAAATGTTCACTCTCGATATACACCTTAGCCAATGGGAAACATCTTAAACTCCCATCAACTAATACACAATGTGTTTCTTCTCCAGTCAACGCTTCTTCATTTATCAAAGAACGTTTTACAATACAACAACTTGCGCCTGTGTCGTATAAGCATCCCACTGTGTTTCCATTAACTGTCACCTGGTATTCACTCTTATCTTCAAGGCTAATACATCCATCATTGTCTTTTATCACCATTGCACTAGCTGCCATGTACATTGGTGGTATTTTATTATGTTCACCCTGTTTCATCTGTTGTTCTCCTCTTGTAACTTCAACCACTCTCTGTATTTCACTTTCTGGCCTAACCAAGTGTGCTCGACTTTCGAATATTTGTACTGCTGCTGCAGTGTGTTTAAATGTACCCCTGTTTTTCTTTGGGCATTGATATGCCTTATGGTTCTGTTCTCCACAGAAAAAACAAGTAATCTTATGTCCAGTTGCAATTTCTCTTTCTCTACTGAACCCTCGGTTTTGATGTACACCCTGATTTATCTTCACATCACTTCTACTCCTGTTCAAATTGTACCCAGACTGTTCCTTGGGTCTGTGTTCAAACGGTCTACCGTTCAACCTGTCACCATGGAATTTCACGTCTGATTTTGCAGACTGCTCGCTGTATTTGTAACCGTGTGCTTCAATGTGTGATTCCGCACAAACCAACATGTCCTTCAAACTCATTTTACCTTTCTCTTTTATAAACATACGAAGTTCAGTACTGCATGTCAGGTAAAACTGGTCTTTCAACAAGAGATCTTCCACTCCTTCATAAGTTCTCTCAAATCCCGCTTGTGCTAACCACTGTTGCATATACCTTCTCAATCTATGCACAAAACTAGAAGGTGTCTCTCCTGATTCCATTTTACTGGTTTTGAACTTGTTTCGATAACCACCTTCAGTAAGTTGAAATCTCTTCAACAGCTGAGTCTTCAAACACTCATAATCTTGCACTTCATCTGCAGACAACCTTTGGTATACTTCTAGTGCTCTGCCTTCCAAATGTCTAGCTAGCGTCAGCGACCAAACTTCTTTTTTAACTTCGTACGCAACACAGGTTCTCTCGAATCTCAACAAGTAGGCATCTAAACAATCCTTTGACTCGTTGAATATAGGGAATTTGATATTTCTAATTCCTTTATTGTTTTCTCGGTGATCTCCCTGTTGTTGACCATCACCGATCCTCATGTAGTCACTCTCGTGCTCTCGGTTTTGTTCCCCTCTCGAATCAATTTCACGCATTCTCACCTGTGCTTCAAGTCTCTTTATCTCTAACTGGTGTTCACGCTGTCCCCTCGCTTCAGTTTCAGCTGCTTCACGATTTAGTCTGGCTTCTGATTCAGCGCTCCTAATTACTTCCAATTCCAGTTCAGCCTTCTTTGCTTGCATTGCAGCCTCTGTTTCAGCTTTTCTTGTTTCTATTTCAGCTTTTCTCGTTTCTGCTTCTGCTTCAGCTTTTCTCATTTCTGCTGCTGCTTCAGCTTCCATCTCTGCTTTTCTCGTAGCAGCTTCTGTTTCAGCTTTCCTCGTTACTGCTTCTATCTCAAGTCTCTTGACTTCTGCTGCTGTTTCAGCTAATTTCATCTCTTTGGCGATCTCTCTCTCAGTCGCTCTATCTTGCCTCCACTCTGCCTGTCTTTCTTTGACAAAGGCACGTGTCTCGTCCCCTTCCATGTTCATCCGTTTGGCAATTTCTAACCAAGCTTCAAAATCGCTGACAGACATACTTACTGTCTTACTTGCTGACTAGCAACTTATGACAAAAATATTGGCAACTATGTGCGCTATTTAAATTTCTAACAAATAGAAATTGTTCAATTCTGCAAAGTGTCAATTCAGTTCCACAACAACAACTAATAGTTCATACACCTACTGCAGTATCTTCAATCTACAACTTCAGATTTAGTCTCTAACAATCTCCTAGCTATAATTGTTCAAAGCTTTTCTAATACTGTTCAAAAGACAGTTTTTTACTGACTCAAATCTTTACTGAATTAAATCTTTAATGACTTAAATCTTTACTTACTCAAATCTTTACTGACTTAAATCTTTACTGACTTTTATCCCGGGCATGGGCACCCACTCGTGTCACCGTCCATCGAAATCTAGGGTTTTAAATCTAGCTTTAATAGGGAACTTTATGCTCAGAGGCCATTGGGTGATCAATATTAGAATGAACTAGGACCTAAAACAAATGTAGCTGAGATTCGTTTAAAGATTATATTATAATAAAACAATATCAAACAGTAAAATACAATCAATAATCCTATCTACTTATTGTGGCGTATTATCTAATAATATTATAGCTTGTTTCTTATCTTCCACGTTGGACTTTTCCAGCGTAGATGTAGAAGTTCTTCAGTTCGTATGGATTGGAATGAAGGTTTGAAGAGGAAGGAAGGTCACCTTCTTCTTGCTTGCCGTCGTTTCCAATTCTCTTCCGTAGCTGCGTAGACGGAGAATGCTGTAGCTGGCACAGCACTCTGTAGTTTCGTCCACCTCGTTGTTTCTCCACAAGCAACGGTAGCTTCTCGTCGCTTGCTCGTCTTGTTGTAGTTTCGCCCCTTTCTTCTGCCGTCGAACTCCAATCGCAATTGTAGTTCCGAATTCGATCTTCTCCGATGTCGATCGCAGTGCACTCGCAAGTGTCTCACCAAACTTCGCAAAGTTTCCGTACGACAAGCCCTGGTATCTCTATTCCCAAGGACTTATAGTCTCACCAGTGGGACAGGCCGACAACGTGTCGCCTTCCACACCCAATTCACCGTCAGATCTTCTGAATTACCGACAAGGAACGCCACAATCGTCAATGGCCGCCCTTGCTCAGAAATCTACGTCTTCTTCCTTCGCCATCTTTTCGCTGTCTAACTTTATCGTCTGCCGTTGTTGCCGTCTGCTCAAGTTTGACGCTGCTTTCTGCCCTTCGTTGTGTTTCGATAATTGATGTAGCGCGTATTCAAGAATTGTTATAGCGCTATTATTATTATCTAACTTAATGCCACAAGTAATATTAATTATAAACTACAATACGCCACATATTGTCTAGCTTAATTCTTACCTATTTAATACTTATACAATGCATCATTTAATAGGTTTGTTTGATAAGAATAGCATTCTACCGCTACATACATGTACAGCCGAAATACGATCCATTTCATTCGGATTACTGTATGTGATGCAGGGCGGAAATCTTAAAAAATTCGTATTACGCACAGTTTCATATAAGTCAACTGCACATAATTCGGCAATGTCAACTAAACAGTTTATGTCGGAAAACAGACCATTTTCAAAAATGAACTGAGAGGCTGCTGGTTGGTCGCTTTATCGTGTATCATGTACCACGGACAATGCGACATCTTGTCTGTTTGCATCACTCTCCCTGCAACCTCGCAACATGGTGCAGCAGGAACAGGAGGGCATCATGACTTGTTCTGTTAGTGCTGGATGAAATAAAAACGCAAATAGAATGCAGCCACGTACATGCACATGAAGCCATGCACATGAAGCCATGCACATGAAGCCACGCACATGAAGCCATGCACATGAAGCCATGCACATGAAGCCATGCACACGAAGCCATGCACACGAAGCCATGCACACGAAGCCATGCACGCGAAGCCATGCACACGAAGCCATGCACATGAAGCCATGCACGCGAAGCCATGCAGAGACAGATAGACAGGCAGACGTAAACAGAGCTTTATGTCATAGACAGACCTGCATGGTTTGGAGCGGATTCTCCACGGCTGCAGAGGGCATAGGCCTACATGTAACCGCGGTGAAGACGCATTGGGATCTTTGAACCATGACCGCGGAGGCGATATAAGCTTACAAGTCCTTTTAAAAGTCAGCCATCCATAAAGGTCAAAAGGTGAAGTTCTTTGATGTTGACACTACCATGGAAGCGAATGATTCAACGTCACAACACTACCATCGTTAACTGCCCCAGCATGGATGGATGGATCCAGATTTGACGAGGGCCTATATGACAACAGAGGCCGTTGCTCTCGGCAGAAATTTGTTCGGCATATTACAGCCCTTTTGAACTGATCAACTGCCCCAGCAACTGTTGCACCGTCAGCCTATGCAACAATGACAACGAAAGGCAACAGTAGGGCAACACGACACCAGTCGCATCAGGAAAACTGAGCATCACAGCATCAACGTATAAGCCAAACGCCAATTTCCGAGTTCTCTTCTACTTATTCTAATCCTATACTATTCTCCATTCCATTCTTGTCGTTCTTCTTAATCCATTTCCACTTCCTCCTCCTCTTCCTTTTACCTCCTTCTCCTCATTCCCCTCTTCCTTTAATCCGTCTTCCTATTCTCCTTCTCCTTTTCCGATTTCCAGTCGTTGTGCGGATCCGCCGTTTGTCCTGGAATCCAATTACTTCATTCTTCTGTTTTCTGGACCGCGCTCTTTGCCTCTCACTCTCTAATTCAATTGAGCTTTTTGTTGCCAGTAGAAGACAAAATTGTAATGTAATTTGTGTAGCTGTAGTTGCCAGTACAAGACAAAATTGTAATGTAATTTATGTAACTGTAGTTGCCAGTTACTGTAGAAGACAAAATTGTAATGCAATTT
Source organism: Lumbricus terrestris (assembly GCA_949752735.1). Classification (NCBI taxonomy): domain Eukaryota; kingdom Metazoa; phylum Annelida; class Clitellata; order Crassiclitellata; family Lumbricidae; genus Lumbricus; species Lumbricus terrestris. Next base: position 40,035,113 of record OX457041.1, read on the forward strand.
GTGTAGCTGTAGTTGCCAGTAGAAGACTAGATTGTTATGCAATTTGTGTAGCTGTAGTTGCCAGTAGAAGACAAAATTGTAATGTAATTTATGTAGCTGTAGTTGCCAGTAGAAGACTAAACTGTTATGCAATTTGGGTAGCTGTAGTTGCCAGTAGAATACAAAATTGTAATGTAATTTATGTAGCTGTAGTTGCCAGTAGAAGACAAAATTGTAATGTAATTTATGTAGCTGTTGTTGCCAGTAGAAGACAAAATTGTAATGTAATTTATGTAACTGTAGTTGCCAGTAGAAGAGGAAGTTGTAATGTAATTTGTGTAGCCCTAAGTCTGAGCTGTAGAAACAGTAAACCCTATACAGTTCATTGTTTAGATACGAAATATATGAAGTATAAGTATAACTGTTTGCCAGTGATCAGACAATTCACTTTAAGAAGAAAAAGATCAGTTTCTATCTGTAGAATATTACACGCTCGTTGGTTCTAATCGGACAAATCTCGCCGACCGACCAAGTCAACGGCCACAAATGAAAACAAGGAGCTGCACGGAACCAGCGTGTCGTCTGTGGAACCAGTCTCAACGCAGATACATAAATCACATTAAGGATTCTGTGAAAAGAATTCGTCGTTCTAACTGGAAGTAGAAGCGGGATCGTGATTGCAGATCGACAACCAGAGTAACGAGAATGAATGAAGCGCCTTTGAGTTAGAATATATTCTCTGAGAACTTCTATAGCGCCTTGATATTTCCGCATTAGGCCGACAATACTCTTAAAAATGCAGTCCACTCATCTCTAATGGGCACTATATAATGATGAGAGAGGAAGGTAGCTTTATCGAAAGGGTCTCGATGGTCAACTGTGCTGACCAAACCTGAAGACCTGCACGATGATGCAAGTCTAAGAGAAGTCAACTAGGACGCAACATATGTTATACTATCTGTTAAGAGTGCGACTATCGCTATAGAAACGTTATAGGCTATAAATAACACGACCATTCCGGACTGTAGTTAAGAGTGAAGCCCCTGAGGGATCCTAAATACCTCAGGGTATAAAAAATAAAAAGACATGAGAGATGCTAAAGGCGATCCGATCTTTTCCACGGGGTCAGCCGTATATAGGCCCAGATGGCTTATAGACCAGGCCATCTCATCTGTTGGATCATGTTGCAACCCTTAATCGAGGCTTTATCGGAGTTTATCAACCTGCTGTTTCGCGGCGAAAGCTCTCCTGACGTTAGACCAGTTTTGTTATGGGGCAATAATGATCGCTCTCAACAAGAAATGAGGGGGGTTGAGGCCGATAGAAGTTGGCTATACATTTGGCGAATACTGGCTGCAAAATGCGCAAATAAAAACGCAGTATCTAAACCTCCATCTCATGTTGCGCAACTGCAGCTGGGGATTGGCGTCCCAGGCGGCTGCGAGGCTGCGGTCCAGGCCACCTAAAGGTTTATCAACAGAATGCGTAGCGATCAGCCTCAGGAGTTGGTAATGTTTAAGTTTTAACTCAAGGTTCAGCATGTCAGACACACGACCGAGTGAATGAATGAATGAATGAATGAACGATCGAATGATTAAATGAATTAAATTAGTTAGGCGTTCTTCAGACGTTTTAGACTTGTCAAAATCCTTAATCAGTTGAGTTTACTGTCGCTGGAAATTGTCAACAGTACACGCTAGATGGCACATGCATTTGGAAATGGCTCAGAAAGATTGTAGGCCCTACTATGTAATAAAATTCAAAGGTTCAATGTTCCTGGGCACTTCTAAAGCTTGTCTTATATGCAAAATTACATTGCAAATGCAAAACGTCACATCACTGTAGTAGATAGATTAAGACTATTCTGGGTCATTTGACCTTAACCATGGTTCAACTTTTCCAAATCACCCATAACCATGGTTCAAAAATATAACCACCCATAACCATGGTTCAAAAATATAACCACCCATAACCATGGTTCAAAAATTTGTCGACCCATAACCATGGTTCAAAAATGTGTCGACCCATAACCATGGTTCGAAAAAAATATGCTGACTCTTCAAAAAATATGTCACCCATAACCATGGTTCAAAAATTTGCCACCCCATAACCACCCCAGCACACGCCTATGACTCATCATGTGGGGAATTTCCAGTAGTTTCGATGATGAGTCACTCGATCAAAATATTTTTTTCTCTTGTGTATATAAAATAAAATATAAAAAAAATGGAAGATACGACTCGACTTAAAGACAAGAAATCCCAATATAAAATGAACTACACAACGTATAATCTGAAAGAATTGCGACAAATTCCAAAACAAAGAGGACAAAAAGGATACTCAAAACTATCAAAAGAGGAACTTATCGCGTTCATAAAGCATGGAGATCGACTAGGCGCTCGGGCACCAGACATCAAGGTTCCAACGCATACTCTGGGTACTATACGAGAATTGCGAGAAATTGCGAAAAAGAGAGGCACACGAGGATACTCAAGATTAGGAAAAGAAGAACTTACAGCACACGTGTCTACTATTTGGAAATTTGTGGGGAAAAATAAAGCTACTTTTTCGGATTGGTTGACTAGTGAGATTAGTCAGTTACCCCCTCAAATAAAACCACCCATTCATAGGTTCAAACTTCGAGAGACTGCGACGGCTATCAAAGGGTTTACAAAAAGATACACGATCGAGGGTAACAATAGTGTTGATGTTGAATCTTTTCTCAAGGCTGTAAAATCGCGGGTAGTTAGGCTGCTAGCGAAAAATCGAGGGGTAAAAGTTCAACTCAATCTCATGTGCGTAATGGAGAAAGTAGACATACAATCCGGTGAAATAGCAACGGCTGAGCCTAATTTCAAATCAAAGACTGATATCATTTTAGAAGCAACCGATGTGAAGGAAATATATACCAACGCAGTGGATAAAATTAAGGAGAGCATGGCTAGTTACCAGATGCGGGGTAGTAATTGGCGATTCAAGGCCGTTTTGAAGTTGGATATCGATACAGTGGTATACAAACCATTGAAAGGTAGTTCATATATTCAGCTTCCCGAGTATTTAGCTAATAAAAAGGCTATTGTTAACATGAAAAATGATGACGACGAATGTTTCAAATGGTGTATTACTAGAGCGTTGAATCCAGTTGATGAACACCCTGAAAGAATCACTAAAGACCTGATAGAACAATCTAAGAAACTCGATTGGAGCGGTATCGTGTTCCCAGTTGCTGCTGATGCTAATATTATAAATAAATTTGAGCGTAGTAATAACATTAGCGTTAGCGTATTCGGCTTTGAAAAGAGCGTATACCCATTATACATATCGAAGCATGAAAGTGATACCTGCGTAGATCTACTGCTTATTTCCGACGATGAAAAGAAGCATTACTGTTGGATCAAGAACTTTAATAGATTGATGGTGGCACGAACAGAAAAATCTGTAAATTCGATGCACTATTGTAGAAGATGTTTAATCGGTTACAGAACGAAAGACTCGCTTGAAAAACACATCGAGTACTGTTCGCAACATGACGCTCAACGAATAGAACTCCCAAGCCCAGGAACTATGTTGAGTTTTAAAAATTATTATCGAAAAATGAGAGTACCTTTTATTATCTATGCGGATTTCGAATCCTTCATTAAACCGATCGATACATGCCAACCCGATCCCAGCACGTCTTACACCAATAAATACCAGAAACATACTCCTAGCTCGTTTTGTTACCACATAAAATGTTTCGACGATGACCTATATTCACAAGCCCCCGTAACATTCACAGCGAAGAGCGAAGACGATGATGTAGCGCAGATATTTATTGACAGTCTTATAGTGGATATAAAAGATATTTATAATCGATTTAAATTTCCAGAGAAAATGATATTTGGAAAGGACGATAAGGGGCTATACGACTCGGCTACTGTTTGCCATATATGCGGGGGTGAGTTCTTTGTTGATGATGATAGTGACAATAACATGCGAGTAAGGGACCACTGTCATCTTACTGGTAAATTCAGAGGCGCAGCTCATAAGATTTGTAATCTAAAGTATAAAGTCCCCAAGTTTTTCCCAGTAGTATTCCATAATCTAACCGGCTACGATAGCCATCTATTCGTGAAGAAATTACGGGGTGGTAATAATGAACAGATTAAATGCATACCCTGCAACGAAGAAAAGTATATCTCATTTAGCAGAGAGATCGTAGTCGATAAGTTTATTAACAAAGAAGGGAAAGAGAAAGCGGTCAAACGAGAATTACGTTTCATCGATAGTTTTAGATTCATGCCAGCGGGTCTCGACGCCTTATCGAAGAATCTAAGCAAAGACCAGTGTAAAAATGTAAGCAAGTACTACACAGGTAATCGACTCGATCTCTTGCTAAGAAAAGGGGTTTATCCATACGACCACGTTAGTTCCATCGATCAATTGAATGAAACAGAACTACCGCTAAAGTCAGCATTCTATTCAAAACTAAACGACTCGGGCATCAGTGACGAAGACTACAAGCATGCAAAAACGGTATGGAAAGAATTCGGTTTCAAAACATTCAGAGAATATCACGACTTGTACAATCTTTCGGATGTTCTCCTACTCGCCGATGTCTTTGAGAATTTTAGAGACGTTTGTATGAAGAACTACAACCTAGATCCCGCCTGGTATTACACTTCACCCGGTCTAGCATGGGATGCCTCATTAAAGTTGACTGAAGTACGGTTGGAATTATTAAGCGACTACGATATGATACTAATGGTCAAGCATGGGATAAGAGGAGGTGTTAGCACAATTTCACATCGTTTTGGACAGGCAAATAATAAGTACTTGCAAACGTTTGATGATAGCAAACCTTCAACATTTATAACCTATTTGGATGCCAACAACCTGTATGGGTGGGCAATGTGTAAGAAACTACCAACTCACGGGTTCAAGTGGATAACTGATGATGAGCTAAACGCATGGAGATCGATACCGTGTATATTGGAGGTGGACTTGGAATATTCGAAAGATTTACACGATCTTCACAACGATTACCCTCTTGCTCCTGAGAATATCATACCCGAAACTTCAACGGTTCCTAAACTCATTCCAAACCTGAATGACAAAGTAAAGTACATAACCCATTATGAAAATTTGAAGCAGTATGAAAGCCTAGGTTTGAAGATTACCAAAATTCATCGAGGAATTAAATTTGAAGAAAGCACCTGGTTGAAAAAATATATCGACCTAAATACAAACCTGAGGACTAAAGCAACCAATGATTTCGAGAAAGACTTTTTTAAACTTATGAACAACAGTGTGTTTGGTAAGACGTGCGAAAATATAGAGTCTCGCGTAGATATAAAATTAGTTTCAAGCGAGAAGCAAGCTATAAAACTAGCGGCTAAAACGAGTTACGGCAGTCGGACTATTTTTGATCAAAACCTAATTGCCATTCACATGAAGAAGACTTCGTTGCTCTATAACAAGCCTATATATCTAGGAATGTGCATCCTAGACTTGAGTAAAACGCTCATGTATGATTTTCATTATAATTACATCAAGGATAAGTATGGGGATAGAGCTAAACTGTTATTCACAGATACGGATTCGTTAGCCTATGAAATAAGAACCGATGATTTCTATGCCGATATAGCTCCCGATGTTCGAAGCATGTTTGATACGTCGGACTATCCAAAGGACCACCCGTCTGGTATTGAAACTGGAGTGAATAAGAAAGTAATAGGTTTGTTTAAGGATGAAGCTGCAGGTAAACAGATTGAGGAATTCGTGGGGTTGAGATCCAAGTTGTACAGTTACAAAATAGCAGGCATGGATCATAAAAAGTGCAAAGGCGTGAAAAAGAATGTTGTTAAGAAATCAATTACTCATGAAGACTACAAAGAGTGCTTATTCACCAAACGTGAACAATCGAGAAAAATGAATGTGATTCGATCCCATCTTCACGATATCTATACAGAAGAGGTAAATAAAGTGGCGCTATCAGCTGACGACGATAAAAGAGTCATAATGAAGGATGGCATTCATACTTTAGCATATGGACATTATTTATTGAAATCTACTTAAGAAAAAAAATATCCTAATATAAAATGACAGACTCAATTGTATGCACCAGATGCAAAATAGAAAAAAGCTTAACTGAATTTTACAAAAACAAACGTAATAAGAGCGGCTATTTTGCTTCTTGTAAAAAGTGTGTCATTATCAAAACGAAGGAACTTAGACAAAAATACTCGGAGCTTGAAGTGAGGGAAACAAAAAACAAAAAAGTTTGCTGCTGCTGTAAGATTGAAAAAAGTTTGGATGAATTTCATAAAGATAAAAGACAAAAGAATGGAAGTTATCCGAGCTGTAAAACCTGTCATAATACCAAAGCAAAGGAGCGTGCACATAAATATGCAATGCTAGAGAATAGAGAAACAAAGGAAAGAAAAGTTTGTAGCGGCTGCAAAATAGAGAAGAACATATCTGAATACGATAAAAATCGATTCCAAAAAGACGGATATGCTAATGTTTGCAAAAATTGTAGACATAAATATTATCTAGCCCAACGGCGTGATAAAATGACAGACCTAAAATGTGAAATGGAAATCCCAGAATGTCTCAAAAGTAAACTCGGTATCGGTCTTAAAACATTTACGAAATGGATCGAGTTCCAGTTTGAAGAGGGTATGAATATGGACAATAACGGCTCGGTTTGGCATCTCGATTTTGTTTCACCAATATCATCGTTCGACTTGTCAGATGAAAAAGAACTTGATAAAGCTGTGAATTGGTTGAATATACGCCCGGTACTATTGGGAAAAAATATGCAAAAAGCGAACAAAATAGATCGGGTGGAAAAAGCGTATGATTTTATAAAATATTTAGAAGAAACAAATAAAAATGAGCTTTGAAACAAACAAAGAAATAAACGTTGAAGGCGTTGTATTACCAAATGTCCCTCTATCAAACATACAGCTGATTGATGCCGCGAAGAAACTAAACATAAAAAACTTCAGAGGCGTCTTCTTACGAGATGAACTACCTAAAAAACCTAGACGAAACGAATGCGGGATACTAAACTTGGACGACTCGCAAGGAAGAGGGACCCATTGGTGCTGTTTTTTAAAGAATGGCAAGGATAAAATATATTTTGACAGCTACGGCCTACCTCCTCCTACCGAATTGTTAAAGTATTTACGCAGCCCCGTCTACTACAACAGCGAACGTGTTCAACCCGATGGCGAAGTCTTTTGCGGTCATCTATGCCTATACGTCCTAAAAAAGACTGTGTCAGACGGTTGTAAATTTCAAGACGTTATAAATAATTTATACTAATAAAATGCCTGTAAACATATTTGGACAAATGGTTAGCGAATCAGCGCCACGAGTAATATCAGGCGGCATCACATCATCCCAAGCCGACAATACTTTTATAAGACGAAATGGGGCGAACCCTGTTACAGGAGATCTAGATATGAATGGCCGCGTGATAAAAGGTCTTCCTACAACGAATACTTCGGAAGCGGGAATGGATGAGGCTCTAAGTCGAGGACAGGTTATGGATTTAATAACGAAATACATCGATGCAATAGGGCCCACGATTAGCGCTTACTCTTCAGCTACGCAAAGCATAGACGCTAGTACTTTCACAAGAGTTTCTTTCGATATAGTAAGATTCAAAAGAGGTGGTGTCAACAGTACGAGGCTGACTCGTTTCACCCCTGGTAAAGCCGGTTGTTATATCGTTTCGATGTATGTAGATTTTGTTAACCGAGACCCCGGTATTATTGCCGGTAGTTTCTTCTACCTGTATAAAAATGACGGGGTGTACATGCAAATTTCGGGTGGAGGGGATTTGGTGGCAACAGGTAGTACCTTAGTTTTTCTAACCGAAACCGATTATCTCGAGATAGGTGTTTATTCGACCATCAAAACAAACATAATGGCGAGAGACTTTTCCATCGCATTTTTACGACCATAGCGACTGAAAAAAATAATCTTAATTATATAAAATGCCTATCGATATATTTGGAAGAATGGGTGTTAAATCAACACCACAGGTAGCAGCGGGTGGTACCACATTTTCCACAGCCGGCAATACTTTTCTAAGACGAGATGGAACGAATCCGGCTACTGGAGAACTAAATATGAATGGCTACTGCATCATAGGCCTACCTATAACGAATAATCCGGATTGTGGAATGGATGAGGCTCTAAGTTACGGACAAGGTGTGGATTTGATAACGAATCACCCTGGCATTCCATCCAACGATAATCATTTGACTAATAAAAAATATGTCGACGAACAAATTGCTTCAGCAGTATCTAGACTCACAAAGACCAACTTTGGCCCGGCGTTTAGTGCTTACGGCTCCAGTGCCCAGGCTATCTCCGCTGGTGCCGTCACGACACTAAATTTCTCGAGAGAAAGATTCGACCCGGATAATTGTTTCATCAATTCGAAACGATTCTTTCCTCAGAAAGCCGGATTTTATATGGTTTCGGTGTTTGTGGAATTTCGCGCCGATAATGCAAGAACTGCCGGTGCTGTTTCCTTATTCAAAAATGGGATGTTCTACATGAGGATGCCCGGTGGTGGTGGTGATTACGGCGGTGGAGGTACAGCTGTGGCGAATAATAATGTATCGGGTACTTGTCTAGTTCGATTAAATAACACCGACTACCTCGAGGTAATTGCTATGACAAACGTAGACACAAACATTGAGGCCTTTGACTTTTCAGCTGCGTACTTACGCCCCTAAATTCTACCAAATCGATGGGAAATATCGATAGTTTGTATTGACTAGTAAAAATATCATCGTATAATAAAATGCCTGTTAACATTTTTGGACAAATGGATGGTGGATCGGCATCACGGGTAGAAGCGGGTGGTGTCACATATCCTCAAATCAACAATACTTTTCTAAGACGAGATGGAGCGAACGCAGCGGTGGAAAATATCGACTTGGGTTCCAAGAAGCTGATTAATGTGGCAGATCCTTCCGATCTTCAAGACGCGGCTACAAAGAATTACATACATTCAACTGCATTTGGTCCAGCGTTTAGTGCTTACAATTCCGATCCTAAATTTCAAGGTATTCCTGGTATAATTCACACAAAAGTAAATTTTAATACAACAAGATTTGATACTGATAATTGTTTCATCACCAGTTCGAACCGTTTCTTCCCCCAGAAAGCTGGATATTACATCGTTTCCGCTTATGTTGAATTTCAGGATGATATTACAAAAAATTACGGTAACGTTTTCCTATACAAAAATGGAACATCGTACATGCAGATTGCCGGTGGCGGAGGCGTTGTTGGATTGTATATTAACGCAACGGGTAATACCGTAGTTTACTTAACAAATACCGACTACCTCGAGATATTTGCTGAAGCGAACGCCCCTGTAGTCATATTAGGCAGGGATTTTTCAGCGGCGTACTTACGACCTTAAAATTCGAAACCACATTTAGTTTTGAATTTACACAATTTAGTAGATACTACCTATTTTGTCACCATCCGATTGAAAATTGAATAACTTGTCATAAATCTGCACCGCGTACGCTTTCGTCCCAGGGGTGGCGCCACACTAAAAGTACCTCTGATCTGGATATCGACTGCCGAGGACTTCAGACGCTCGGGTTGCCTGCTCAAATCAAACACCATAATCGGGTACAGCTCTTTGAAATCTACCGGTGTGATATTGCTTTGCGTTAACTTTTCGTCCATTCCGTAGAATTTTTCGCTAAACGTAGCCGCTGCTCTGTACGCTCGCGAGAATTGCTGATTCGGGAATGATAGGTAGTAGTCGCAGGCTGGGTATCGGGTTGTATTCATCATCACGTACATGTTAGTCAGATTGCAATGATCGAAAATCGATGGGTTACGTTCCTGGTTACCATCTCGATTGGTTTGAAATCCAATTATGACGTACCTAGGTTGTTCAGGAGATGACTTGACGCCAAGTTTCCATTCAAAACTAGTCGACAGATGGACGACTGTAACATCGCATTGGCGAGCCCTGTATCCAACTAGGAACGTTGCTTTCGATGCGATCATTTTGTTCAATTGGTGGTCCTCCATAAGAGATGGTATAACATGAGGCATAAACCACGAGATTTTATCAAGTACGACTTTCCCAGCATCCGCATCAGCGTGTCTAAAAATTGCGTCATCGTCGGCTTTACGATTAAGAATTAGCTCATGTCTCACACCATAAACAACCTTGTTGTAATCTTCGCAAAATCCAAAAATATGTTTCAACGAAACGATAAAGCTAAACGTGCCTTTTACCCCCGGTTTTTGAATTAGATATGACTGTCGAATGCTGAAACCTTGGTTATCCGCGATAACAGCCGTCCTGCCACTGTCCTTGTACCACAGCTGATTTAACCCTTGTGCCAGTTGAAAATCATTTGGGTATTTGAGTAAACCGAACATCGTCGTTGCCTGGCCTGGGTTAGATATCGTTTCAATTTCTTGGTTCGACATTCTGTACGAAATTTGTTGGAATAGATGCATAAGTCCATTATTCGTAAGGGTTACAGCATCGTCATTAGCGTACGCGGTGTTGAGGTTGTCCGCCTTCGTCAATCTACCCTCGAATAATAGATAAGATTCCGCTGGATGGCAGTAAATACTTTGACTTTCGATGGTAATTGTAATATTCGACGGGGTGTTTATTTGCGATCCCGATATCGGGTTATACTGTTGCCATTCGTAGCTCTCGATAGACACATCAATCAGAGGTTCATCGGTTAATCTTAGAATATCAGACATCATTTTATTGTAGAATAATATTTTTTTTTTACACGACCTTCATTCCCGCACCGTTTCGCTTACGCACTAAATCTTGGATCAATATGCCATTCCCCATCATCAGATTATTGATATTAGCGCTCTCCGGATTCGCTCCGATGCTACTATATCGAGCAAGAATATCTCGAGTTTCCTGCGTAACCTGTTTCTTTGGAGCATCCAACAGTTTTACCGCTGCTTTCTGCACTAATCGTTTACCCGCGTCGATTGCGGTGGTTTTCCCAACATCGATAGCCTTTTTCCCAATTTCTATCGCCACGTCTTTGCTAGCACTAAGAGCTCTCGCTGCTAGCTGGTTGGCGGCATTCGATGTGACTAGTCTTTTGAAAAATCCTGAAATAGCATCAACTATACCAGATCCACCGATAACGTATCGCCTCCTGTAACTCATTCTATTATTGATCATCATTTTATAATATGGACATTAAATTTTTGTAAGTATCCTCGTTCATCACTCCTTGTCGAAGTAGCGCGTCGCATATCGATACGAGCTCGTTTCTTACTCCGTCGTTACCTGCGATGAAGCTGTTAACTAATAAATCTAACCGTTTCGCTAATACATTTGGGTCTTCGGAGATGACGATTACGTCGACACCTTTACCTACTGTACTGCGGGGTCTATTTTCCCATATCGGTGCGACAATTTTCCATTTGAGACCCACAGATGATCTAGGTCTGTTAGGATTTTTTTCCTGTGCTATAGCATTCGTCGCGTACAGAATTTCAGCGTAATCGGTCTTGTCATTATCATCGTATATCGCGACGTCCGGCTCTTTCATCGTCAACAACTCCCAAAGTCCCGGTGTTCCTGTGTAAGTCTTATTTACAACCGTCACGTCATCTCCTTGAATCGAAATCGGAGTGTCACCGATATAGAATTGCCCATTTTTTTCTTTTATTCCGAACGTCGTGTCGGCGATTTTTTTATCGGAGGCGTATTGACGAAGGTACTTAGTTGCCAGATCTCCCAAATACAGGGTTCTGATATCCTCGGTCGGATCGGAGCTATACGCTTCTATCGCTGGATGCTGAGGAAATTGAAGACCCTGTAACGAAGGAAGTGCTTGTAACGCGTTTGAAGTAGCTACCGAATTTTGATTGATCGCGGACAATAAGACATTTTGCTCTTTGGAAATTGCGGATTGTGAATCGACGATAGGTTTGAAGAACTTGGTTAAATCTTGCTGAAGCCCTGAATCTCCCAATCTCTCCGATAAAAAGTTTTGTTGGATATTCTTCTTTGTTTTCAGATATTCTGCAACGATAAAGTCTCTTTTCGCTGGGTCGGTTATTTTTACAAACGACATTTTAAAATTAGAAACATAATGTTTTTCAGACGTGTTTTTGGACGTGTGAAAAACATAAGTTGGATGTATTTCCCAACATAACAACATACGTCTACATGTTTTCACGTATGTTAGTCTTTTTTTGATAGATTCGTTATTTTTCTCAAACATAGATTGCAAGTACCTCCTGACTTATTCCTTGATTGCGTAACGATTCCGCTATGGTTGTAATCTTATTGCCCCAAATTTCTTTAATATCGCTTAGAATCAGATAATATTCCTCAACTGAAATGATATCATCCACGAGAGCTTTTATAATATGGTCGCTGATCGTGTTGAGTTTCGCAACAGCTTGCGTTTTGATTTCTTCGTGCTTCTCAGCTTTCATCATCTGATTTTTATAGCTGTCGATTAAACTTCCCATCTCCGAATCACCTATTAAACCCCATAAAATTTGTTGATTATGTTCATCGATTATTTTCAGATTTTCTACAACGAAATCGGCTCTTTTCGCGGGATCGGTTATTTTTTGAAACGACATTTTAAGTAAAAGAAAAAAAAATATTTTCAGACGTGTGAAAAACATAAGTTGGTCGTATTTCCCAACGTAACAACATACGTCTACATGTTTTCATGTATGTTTTGTCTTTTTGATAGATTCGTTTTTTGTTTTTCTACCTGACTTCTTCGTCACCTCGTTCACCACATCCATCACGACTTTAATTTTACTTCTAATCTCTTCTTTCTTGTTATTGAATTTTTCAATCTCACTCAGCATCAACGAATATTCCTCATCTGAAATGTTATCATCCATGAGAGCTTTTTCAATATAGTCGCAGATCGTGTTGAGTTTCACGTCAGCTAGCGTTTTGATCTTTTCATTCATCATCAGCTTTTTACAGATGTAGCTGGCGATTATACTTTGCAGTCCCGAATCTCCCAATCTCTCCGATAAAAAGTTTTGTTGAAAATTCTTCTTGGTTTCCAGATATTCTGCAACGATAAGGTCTCTTTTCGCGGGGTCGGTGTTTTTTGGAAACGACATTTTAAGTAGAAAAAAATATAATGTTTTCAGACGTGTTTTTTCGACATGTTTCAAAACATAAGTTGGACGTATTTTCCAGACGTAACGACATACGTCTACATGTTTTCACGTATGTTTGCGAATGTTAGACGTATTTCCAGACGTAACAACATACGTCTACATGTTTTCACGTATGTTTGCGAATGTTAGACGTATTTCCAGACGTAACAACATACGTCTACATGTTTTCACGTATGTTTGCGTTAGTCTTTTTTTTTCTCAAACATAGATTGAAAGTACTGCCGGGCTTCATCTTTTCCACGATCGATGAGTGATTGTTTCGTCACCTCGTCCATCGCGTCGATCGCAACTTTGATATTACTCCTAATTTCTTCTTTCATGCCGTTGAATTTTTCAATCTCGCTCAGAATCAGGGAATATTCCTGGTCTGAAATGTTATCATCCATGAGAGCTTTTGAAATATGGTCGCTGATCGTGTTGAGTTTCGCGTCGGCTAGCGTTTTGATCTTTTCATGCTTCTCACCCTTCAACGCAAGCTTCTTACTGATATAGACACCGATTAAACCTAGCAACCCCATACCTATTCCCACTCCTTCCATAGCAATAACGATGGGTGCAGCGATTATAGTGGATAATACTCCGATTCCTGCAGCGCCGAGCCCCGTCCCAACCACTACGAGGGCGCTGCCTACTGAGCTGATTACGCTTACACTTCTATGGTACTTTTTACTCAACGCCGCTCTTTTGTCGCGTTCTTGCTCGATTTCCTTCTTAATTTCACCAATCTTCTGAAGACGATAGGTTTGCGCAGACCCTGTGACGATATGTATTTCTCCTTCCGGTGCTGATGGCAGCTTCGGATAGAGTGATTGTGTTACTTTGATGCCGTCGTATTCCATTCGTTTTATTTACACGATATTTTTTTATAACAGATAATTTACATAACGTAATCTCCCGCGTTTATAGTTACAAAATTAAAATATCATGCCGAGTATCGGAATATTTTTAAGCGGAGAATTAGGGCCTAACAAAAGTCCTTCACCTATAGGCACATACCCCGACCCTGTTTTCATAAACAACCCGGATCCTGTTATCGAGGCGCCTTTTGGCCATGGGGATAAGTACAAACCAGACCCGACTGATTTTATCTTACACGTCATATCGCCTTTCTTCGCATATATTTTCTTCAGGTACTTTACACCAGATCCGCTGATTTTATCGACAATCTTCGACGTGGCCGCGGAACCTAAGCCGGCCATAGCCCCCGTAGCTAAACTAGGTAGTAATGTGGACACAAGGAATTTACCCGCTGTTGCTAGAAACGGAAGTAAGGCACCTATAAATCCCCCTTGGACTTTCTTATTGTTCTCCAATTGCGTTTTACTCATTTTGATGATCACACCTGTTCCTTTTTCATACGCTTTGGCTAATTTATTAACCTGTGCCCGCGTGAAAGCCAAAGCATGCTCTCCGTTTATATCGCTATGGCTTAGTTTGATACTCACACCAGTTCCCGCTTGAAGAGATTTTTTAATTTTGTCTTGTTGTGCTTCTGAAATATTAACTTTTACGCACGTGTAATGACTCATTTTATAAATTAACAAAAAAACTTTCAAACTTCTCTGATGTGAAAACGAATCGTCAAGTCTTCTCCTCTAAGATTTACCTGTTTCCCATTTTGGTCTGTGAGCGCTGTCGTCATCACTGAAATCGAAGATAGCGTAATGGGAAGATATATTAAATTGTGTGGCACTTCGAAAATCTTGTAACCCGGCCCTACGTTTGGGAAAAAAGAATGTATCACGTTTTCTGTCGTTCCGTTGGTGTACGAAGACCCGATAATGTCGTTAGTCACTCGCAAAGTGCTAATACTCATTATATTTACCAAGTTCTGCGATTCGTTATATCCGCTCCGATAGAGTAATCTTTCAAAACCTAGAACTGATCCGATTGAATTCTTGAGGTCAAAGTTAACCCGATAGCCTGGTGCTATATTTAATACAGACTTCAACGTATTGGTGTTTGGTTGTATTGAGATACAGTACTCTGAATTTATCTCATCGTAATGCCCTCTCCTCTTCATTATTCTCTGTATGCATTCGTTGATTTCAGTTATTTCATAGCATCCTTCAGGGACTTTTATGGTAATCCAGTCTGTGTCATCATCTGGTGAATATGTGAAGTTGTTGTTTGTCGCGTCGATATTTGGAAAAGAATAGTACGTTTCGAGATTTAGAAGAGCCATTTCATAGTTTTTATTTGTGTCCAGTTCAATTGACGGATTAAAATCTGTTCTGATTCGCGAGCTCTTTTCGCTCAGGAAAATGTAAAATGACTTTTTTGGTTCTGTGTTACGAGCCGTCTTTTCCGTATTATCAGCTATCTGTTTGAGAAGCGATGATTCCATTTTTATTATACAATAATTTTTACTACAGAGGATTTTCGATTTCATAAAATAGGTCGAAACCGCAGCGATATTTACCATCATTATTTTTACTAGTTAGATCAATAACAAGGAATCCGTGCGGTTGTTTCCACACCGTTTTGCATAGTTTTCTAAATTCGTCTTTATGCATGTCTGTACTAACATGGTCGCTGTAAATATGGTTAAGGTTTTTCGAGTCCTGCTTGAACAGGCAAATAAAGTTTGCATTCTCTCTGATCGTTTGTCGCGGTAGTTTGAAATAATTCTGTGCTAGGTAAAAACAGTCCACATTACTATGCCTCCCCCGAATATAATACATTTCACATTTGTTTTGTTTTTCCAATTGTAAATCATCAAAAATCATCAGATTCTTCTTTTCGCTACTTAAGGCACTCGGGTCTGGCACATCATCGGCTTTTTCAAAGAACTTGGCAATTATATCGGATTTGGCTTTTGATTCTTTGGCCATTTCTTCCATAACGAGGGCTGGCGGCGTGTTTAGTTTCATGATTTCCTCTTGAAGCTCGAATAATCCAACGATCGATTCTTTTGGTAATTTTTCTTCGAAGGCTTTTTTAATAATACGATATTCAGGTTGAAACAGAGATTTACCGAATACCTGGAGGTTATTATAGTCCAACCAGCCTGACCTGAGTAATAGATTCAGAAGAAGCGTCGTTTTGCCACAGCCTGACTTTCCGATTATCAGCCCCCGTATACTTTTAGGTAGCAAAGGATTATTAAATCTTTTCGATAGCGCAGATCCCCAACTCAGATCTTTGATTTCCATTTTATTTATATTTATATTAAAAAAGCGAAATGTATTGCGTAAAGTGTAAAAAGCAGACCGAAACAAGAGACGTGCAGAACACTATAGCTAATAACGGTAGATCTATGCTTAGAGGCGTTTGCGTTGTATGCGGGAAAACAAAAACTCAATTCGTAAAAGGAGCCATGAAAGGTGGAGATTTAGTTAGTTCATTGAATGCAGCTACTAGTAACATTAAACTACCTTGGGCTAAGTTTCCCGGCGAGATGCATTTACCAGGGCATCAGTTTCTCGGTCCCGGTACTAGGCTAGATTTGAGGCTTAATCCTGACAGGACTCCTAAAGATTGGAGTAAACCTATTAATCGAGTAGATAACGCGGCATATTACCATGATTTAGCTTACAATCAACATACTGATACAGCTTCTAGGAATATTGCGGATTTAGCCATGATTAATGATTTGAACAATATTTCTAACCCGAGCTTGCGTGAACGAGTGGAGAGGGCCATAGTTAAACCTATATTATCTACTAAAGCGAGTCTTGGGTTAGGTTTAAAAAAAGCTCTGAACTGAAATGGACTGATCAATTAGCCGATGAATTACACAAACCAGTTGTCAGACATTTTAGGAAGAGAAAAGTGTTTGTTAATGGGATAGATGAGATTTGGGCTGCTGATCTAGTAGATATGCAGTCGTTTGCTAAAGATAATGATGGTGTAAAATACCTGCTAACCGTTATAGATGTGTTTTCCAAGTACGGTTGGATTGTACCATTGAATGATAAGAGTGGGAAATCTACAGCAAGCGGTTTCGTGAAGATACTCAAGGGTGGGAGGAAGCCTGTTAAATTATGGGTTGATAAAGGGAAAGAATTTTATAACAAAGACGTAAAGAATTTGGTTGAGTTGTACTCTACTGAGAATGAAGAAAAATCTTGCGTCGTCGAGAGATGGAACAGAACGATGAAAGATAAAATGTTCAAGTACTTTACCGCTAATTCAACGAGAAGATACATCGATATATTAGATGAAATGGTAATCAATTATAATAATACAAGGCATTCTTCCATTAAAATGACACCCGTTAAGGCTAGTGTGAAAGTGAATGAAAGGGCCGTATTTATGAATTTAAACGGTAAAGAGATTTCAGAGCCTATTGTACCAAAGTTTTCAATTGGTGATAAAGTCAGAATAACTAAGAAGAAGAACATTTTTGAGAAGGGATACACACCCCGATGGACTGAGGAGGTATTTACAGTATCCCAGATTCAATACACGGTTCCACCAACTTATAAGATTACTGATTCTAATGGTGAGGAAATACAAGGTAGTTTTTATGAAGAGGAGCTACAGAAGTCTACTCAGGAAATATTTAGAATAGAAAAGATTATCAGGAAACGTGGGAAGAAATCGCTCGTGAAGTGGTTAGGATACCCAGAGTCTTTTAATTCGTGGGTAGATAATGAAAACTTAGTGGCCATGTGATGATTAGTATTTCCCAGCCTACCACCCTATGACTCATCATCGAAACTACTGGAAATTCCCCACATGATGAGTCATAGGCGTGTGCTGGGGTGGTTATGGGGTGGCAAATTTTTGAACCATGGTTATGGGTGACATATTTTTTGAAGAGTCAGCATATTTTTTTCGAACCATGGTTATGGGTCGACACATTTTTGAACCATGGTTATGGGTCGACAAATTTTTGAACCATGGTTATGGGTGGTTATATTTTTGAACCATGGTTATGGGTGGTTATATTTTTGAACCATGGTTATGGGTGATTTGGAAAAGTTGAACCATGGTTAAGGTCAAATGCCCCAGAATAGTCTTAATCTATCTACTCACTGTTATGAAAACCTGACCATATAAAGGTCAACCTGATATTGTTTTGCTAAAGCTAAACTTCTAAAGCTAGTCGCTATGGTGAGAAATTTCCAAAAGAATTCAAATCTGTCAGTCACAATTAAATTTGCATAAAATAGAACACTTTGACCGCAAAATACGAGCTATAATCAGTAAGCCTGATGAATAGCATGACGTGACCTTTAAAATGGTCATCTTTCATCGATAGTTCACTGACAACTTCAACAGCAGGAATGTGGCACAACAGTTTTATCCATTAGCTGCATGGTTAATATAAATGATACTTGTGGAGAATTATATTGTTATTGTCAGTATTCCAAAATGCATACTGTTGGCCAAGGGCGGATACAGAAATTTTCAAAGGGGGGGAGAGGGCCAATATTCAAAATTTTCGCTCTTGGGATAGGGGAAAAATTCTCGTCTTGGCCGCCGAAAAATCTGACGACCTTTTGGGGGGGGGGGCCCACGACCGGATTGGCCCCCTTGATCCGCCCCTGCTGTTGGCTATATCACAGCTTGACTTGGCATCGGGCACGATTGCTAAAAATTGTATATCCTACACACCTTGGTGTCATTCATGCATGGCGGCATTACAGTTAATGCGGGTCCGGGTGCTGTGATTGCCCTCCAATGGGCCCCTTCTGAGAACCCACCGGTCCACCGCACACATATTTATTACACCGCGTCCAAAGGCAGATTAAGGCATTTTCAATGGCCTATGTTTGGACGAACAAAGTCCCCACATTTTAGGACCTAACTCATGCAAAAGAAATAAATTTCAATAATTTATTTTTTATTTGCTTATTCTAATCATAAAAACGGGGGAGAATCAGAACAAATTATTCGAAACCACGCAATTTAGTTTAATATGTTTTATATAGCAAATAATTATAATTATATCCTAGCAATTAACCAAAAGTTCATGTAACAAGTCCTCACAGGAAGTCAGCAACATGATCATGAACAAATCTAATGACGTAACAATAGTAATTGTAGAACAATATGCATGTACTTCAAGTGTGTCTTTTTGTTGTCATACTGCGGAATTAGCCATTATCTATTACACTATGCATAGCTAATGACGTAACAATGGTGTTAGTCAAAGAAAATGTCGTCTTAATAGTACGAAGTTACGCAACAAATTTGCATAACAAAGAAATGTCGTCACAATGCGAGGTCCATAGACCAAATTGATAACTCAGCATCATCATGTCTAATAAAATTAGTGACGTAGGCCTAATATTAGGGCTTTAAGAACAAAGAGATGTCATCACAATAAAATATGAATAGCGCAAAGTCAACATGCGCTTCAGATGTCTTATTGTTGTGATTCTGTGGCGCTGAGCCAGCAATTTTCTGAACAGGAACATGGTCACCACATTTGTTAATCCTATTCTCTGTGTCGGTATCACGAAAGAGAGTATCCCCTGCATAAGTAGTATCCCCCCCCCTAGATGAAGAGAAGTTGAAAAAATCACTTTCACGTGTATTTAATTTTGCAAATTAACTTTCATCTGCTTTGTTTTGAACAATGACACAAACAGGTATGTTTATTTTTGTCAGATCATTTTGTTTGCCTTGTTTTTAGAGCACTTAGAACGTTTAGAACACATAAGAACACTTAGAGTCACTAATTAAATTCGAGTTGCCTTGCAATGAACAATGCTTAGGACACTTAAAACAATTAGAGTCGCTTTTAATTTTGATTACAGAATAAATTTTTCAATCACATGCATTTTTCAATAATTGGGATAAAATGGTTTATTCCGCAGATAGTCTACAGGGTGGGCCAAAAAAGTACTCCCCTGCGGCTTTTTGTCAATATTTTGGGCAAAAATAGGAATTTTTCAAATCCAGTTTTACAGGTTGGAAGGTAACTCGTAACTAGGTACAATAGCCAAATTTCATTGCCATATGTGAAACAGAACAAAAGTTATATCACTTTTAGTGAGGTCACCCACCGTTTTTTGACGATTCAAAAACGCGACGCAACAAAAAATAACAATAAACCAATTTAATTATTCTGGCCAATATTTTGGCCGGAAGTAAGAATTTCGAAATGAAATTTTACACGCTTAAAGACAATTCATATCTACACATGATGGCCCGATTTCAGCAAAATATTTCAAACAGAATAAAAGTTATGACACTTTTAAGGAGGCCACTCACCGTTTTTTGACGATTCAAAGACGTAACGCAGCAAAAAGTAGCAAAAACACGATTTTATTAAGTCTCATCTCAAATAATTGTTATCAAATAGGCTTTGATAATGCCAGATGATCATTATTATTACTATTTAAAAAAGGAACAGGGTACCAGCCTAGCTGCACGTCCCTGAGAAGTTACTTAGCAAGATGAAAATCAAATTGGTAAATAAGAAATCTGTCAGATGAATCAACAGGTCCATCAAGAACTTTGCAAAGAGACTCAAAAGAAGTTTTGGCACTGGTGGTGGGCACATTGAACACAAGTTGTGAAGCACTAGGCCTATCAAGTTCAGTTCCAAACAGTTATTTGAGATATGACTTGATAAAATCACGTTTTTGTTACTTTTTGTTGCGTTACGTTTTTTAATCGTCAAAAACGGTTGGTGGTCTCACTAAAAGTGGTATAACTTTTGTTCTGTTTGAAATATTTGTTTGTAATTTGACCATTGTACGTAAATATGAATTGCCTTTAAGACTGTGAAGTTTCATTTAAAAATTCGTATGTTTGGCCAAGATATTGGCAAAAAACCGTAGGGGATTACTTCTTTTGGTCCACCCTGTATACCGGTATATTCTTTAAGGGGAGATAGAAACTCCCGTGACACCGGCAACGTAAAGCTGTCTCAACAAGGCTAAATTTTGCCTCAGAAATTCCAACAGCAGGATCATTTAAAAAAATCAATTCAACCGATAGCTTTTCTCATTTCTACGCACAGCTATCAAACGCTAAACTCCCTGATGATTTAAGATGACGCAATGCTTTGAGCGCGACATAGGCCTACGCTTCTGCAGGGGCGGATCCAGGGGGGCCAATCCGGCCATGGACCCCCATCTGAAAATTGCATGGGACGTGGCCCCCATTTGGTTTCAACAAGCCATTAAATAAATGGAGCGGGAGAGAAAAGTAGGACATCAGTTATAGCCAATCATAATTATGATAACTTCATACCTGTCGAATCATGCTAAACCCCTGTCTTGCGGAACTAATGATCCCTTTTGGCAAGTCAGTTGTAACTGAGTTGTTACTATTTAATCTGTAATATTCTTTCGCATCAATGTGTTGCTTTTGCCATTGTGATTATATCTGATCATGTTAATCACTAGGCCTATTGTTTGACGCTTTGTATTGCTGGGTTCAATAAATTGATTTGAATTGAATCGAAGCTGAGCGCCGCAGAAACAGGATTCAGAATTAAAATTCAAATTCTAATTCTAATCCAAATTGTTTATTGTTCCCAAAGTAAACTAAATACACAAACATAGTTTTACACAAGTGATAAGTGTAGCAACATTACATCACTCGGTAATGATATTGGAGGCAAAAAATTAATTTGTGGAGCAATAGGCACCCCAGAAAAGACGAATCCCGCTTAGGGACCTATTCTAAGCTACGTAGGCCCATATGATAGAGTTTGTTAAGATGACGAAGGGAAGATCACTTATAAGGGAATTGGTATGTCTGTAGCTTGATTATATTTATGCAATGAAAATTTTAGGCTGTATCTACAAAAGAAATCAAAATTTTAACTAAGACTTAAGCAACAATCACAAAGATAAAGCTAAACATTATGAGCTAACGTGTGTCACAGACTCACAGTGTGTGCACGTGCGAGTGTTTAAAATGAGTAATGAGTATCTCACCTCCTTCCATCTCACATACTCCGTGAACTTTATTATAACCTAATATATTCTTATCTTGCATATTGCAACATACTTGGACTTCTACGTACGACTCACATCTCAAAGGTAGGCCTAATAGTATCATACAAAACAGGGCAAAACGTATTATAACTAAATCTCACACAAGACCGTTATTTCTAGAACACAAACTTTTAAACCTTAGTTAGCTGACCCGTGTAACAGTGCGGGTATCTTTAGGTAGACTGTTCGTTTGAAGGGTCCTCGACTCAGAGTGAAACCCTATATACGGACACTTTGTTCTTGCGAATACACATCTGTAGTTAGACCTACCGCTGTTTCTACTGAGAGTGGGATGCAGCACGCCAGTACGGGGTCAAAATAGGAAGAGAATGGTGATGGGAGGAGGTTATTAGCGTATTTGTACATAAGGATGCAGATTTGTAGGAATTTGATTGGGGTCAGGTAACACAGGTTTAAAAGTTTGTGTTCTAGAAATAACGGTCTTGTGTGCGAGTTTGTGGTAGATTTAGTTATAATGCGTTTCGCCCTGTTTTGTAGGATCCTTCTAGGCCGACCTTTGAGATGTGAGTGATACGTAGAAGTCCAAGTCATGTTGCAATATGCAAGATAAGAATATACTACAAATTATAGGTATAATAAAGTTCACGAAGTATATGTGAGGTGTAAGGAGGTGAGATACTCTTTTTTTATAATACCAAAGTTTTTAAATTGTATTGCAGATTTCCATGATATGTGTTTCTACTTCAGGTGCTGGTCGACAAAGACAGCCAGAAATGCTGCAGAGGATACTGGAGGAATAGCGCTGATTACTTCAAGACTATTATTATTGGTGGTGGATTTTCCCGTGGAGCAAAAATGATGTAGGTCTACATGTATGTCTGGTTGGTTTAATTTACATTAAGCGATAATTTATTACTTGTGATTAGTTGTGAACCATTCACTAGCAGACATTAGTTCCTTGTTTATTATCTGGAGTAATTAGTCGTATAATAAGTTATGAGATGGGAAGACGTTGGAGTCATCAGCAAACAGGATAAAGTGTATAATATGATATTGTGTAAACCTACCTTTATCGAACTTTGTTGGTCAGGATAAAGTTTCAGAATATGCGTCAGAGAGTTCTGTGTGCGTGTCCCGAACCAGACATCAATCCGATGTATGTCGTGCTATATATATATATATATATATATAATATATAGCACGACACGATATATATATATATTATATATATGAAATCCGCAAAGACAAATAATATATGGAAAGTTCCGATCTCTCAACTGTAGCTGTCAAATTGTGCTTACTTGTGCATTCGAATGTGAAGTAGAGCTGCATTTATCAGCAAATCCTAAGTCGAATGTGAATATCATTTGAGTATCACAAGCCTACACATCTAAGCATAACCCCATGTAGGGCACAGCTTTTCATTCATTTATTCATTCATTTTAAGAATTAACATAACGCCCTCAATGTAGCCCACTCAGAGGCACTCCCAATCTAACCACGGTGATATAAGCCTAAGGAGCTTGGATATAAGTCATAAGGAGCCTGTAAGACACTAATGAGTCAACCCTGGGTAACAGATAGCGTATCTCCAACCCAGACAGATGAACCCAACATTCTGTTCCTTTGCACAGAAATTTGAGCAAATGGGTAAAACATGAGACTAGGATAAGTCATGCCGATCTTATGCAACCCAAAACAATTGAGGATTGAACTGCTGGAGCAGCACCATGTTACCCATTATCAACTATGCATGCCCCCACCAGGTATATACGCAGGCGCTCATGAAACATGAATGCGCACTGCCTATCCTAGAGAAAGGTATAGGCTACACTATACCCCGCAGTCGATCGAGTTGATCGATCGAGTCGATCATAACTCGGCCAAGTCGAGTCGATCGAAAAATCGTCGACTCGATCGACTTGCAAGTCGAGTCGATCGTGAGTCTTGCTACAGTTGTTTCATCTACTCGACCCGACTTAGAAATATTTTACTTAGCCTACTATTTCTTGAAGTCTCAAAGTGACCTATACAGTTTTTGCACACAAGTTCAGCTAACGAACCTTTTGGCAGCTGTCGATTTCGTGTTAGTGGAACTGTGGAAGTTGACTATTATAATACTAATAGACGTGCGTTTTCGATTTGAGTTGAACGAATACAGGGTAACAAGAGCGAAAAAAAAATTTGGAAGGGTGGACAAAATTTGTGGTCTTGAACCGACAGAGATTTTCCTTGGTCTTCCGCCGAAAGAATCTTTTTTTAGTCTATCGCCCAAAAAACTTATAAAAACCCGTGGCGACTTTGTTTTTTTAAATCTGATGACTTTTTAGTCATGTGCTAGGCCTACTTTCTCTCTCACCTTCCTGTTCCCGTTGCGTTGATTTACAGCTTATTTTTTAAAACCTGATGGAGGGAGGGACCACGTCATATGCGAATCTCTGAATGGGGTGGGGCATGGCCGGATTGGCCCCTTCCTTGGATCCGCTCCTGAATGAGCATGATACAGATCTACTATTAATTATGCCTGTATATGCAAGTCATGTAGATGTTAATTTTGAGAATATAAAAGGAGACCTTTTATGACGTCACTTCGATTATGATACAATTCTGCAATTAAATAAGTTCACTGAGAAAACGAAATTAGGCCTGTTGTGACGTCACTTCGATCAGGACACAGATCTGCCGTCATATTATTTCATTAATGTTGAGAATACAGAACTATGCCTAATGCCTATGCCTATTGTAACGTCACTCTGATTATGATGCAATTTTGCTATTATATTATAATTAAGTTCATATCAAGAATTAAAAAAACAGCGCCAATTGTGACGTCACATTGATTATGATACAAATATACCAGACCTATTATGGAAGTGCATTTTGAGAATATAAACAAGGTCTAGTGTGACGTCACGTCGATTATGAGACAAATGTACTATTATAGAAGTGCATATTGAGCATATAAACAAGGTCTATTGTGACGTAACTTCGATTATTATACAGATCTACCAGTATATTATGTTCGTTTTGCTAATATAACACGGGGCCTTTTATGACTCACTTCTATTATAATACAAATCTACTATTAAATAAGTTCACTGAGAAAAACGAAATTAGGTCTATTGTGGTGTCATTTCGATTATGATACAGATCTGCTGTCATATTATTTTATTTTCATAATACAAAACTGGGGCTGTTTAAATGCAACATCGCTCTGATTATTATAAAAAATCTACTATTAGATACGTTCAGTTTTAGAATATAAAACTAGGCCCATTGTGACGTCACCTAGATCATGATACAGACCTACTATTAAAGAAGTTCATTTTGAGAATGAAATAGTCCTATTTGTGGCTAACCTCGATTAGGATAATGATCTGTTATTATAGAAGTACATTTTGAGAGTATAAACTAGGCCTATTGTGACTAACTTCGATTATTACATAGATCTACCGTGATAATTATTGAGATTCATTTACATGATCTAAAACGAGGCCTATTGTGACGTCACTACGATTACAGTGCAAATCTATAAATTCACTGAAAATACGAAATTAGGCTTATTGTTACGTCACACAGATTTATGACACAGATCTACTATCGTATAATTTCATTTTAAGATCATGTAACTGCAGATGGTGAGCAAGAGACAAAACTAGGTCAAGTCGACGCGAAGTCGATCGAGTCGATCGTCGGCCGAGCCAAGTCGATCGAGTCGTAGAAAGGTCGGCGAGTCGACGAAGTCGATCGAGTCGATCGTCGGCCGAGCCAAGTCGATCGAGCCGTAGAAAGGTCGGCGAGTCGACGAAGTCGATCGAGTCGATCGTCGCACGAGCCAAGTCGATCGTAGCCCACGACTCGATCGACTGCGGGGTATAGGCTACAGCTAGGAATAGGCCAATGTTTTTATACAAAGGAGTTGATTTTAAAATATGTGATTGGTACGTCTTTATTTTCGGAACATACTTTTAAGTAACTCTTAGAAAAATCTTAAACACCTAATACCATTCTGGAGGCTTTAAGCAAGCCTGTTATTGCATAACATGAGTAAAATATCATGGAAAATCATATTTTGGTGCTACAATAAATTAGGCCTACTTCGCGAGACTGTGAGGTGATCAGGTTAAGTGGGATGTAAATGTATTAGATGCAAGCATTGGATACAGTTTCAATAAACTTGTTTTCTAACTATTTTTTTTATATCAAAACGTGTCAGTATTGAAAATCCTAGCAAAAGAGACGTTCACGCCACTCCCGAGATTAGCTCTAATAATTACAATAACGCAACATGACTAACATTCATATACACAGTAAGTATTCAAGCCCAGTATATTATAGCCTATAGATAATAGTTGTATTCAAATATACAGTCAATCGAAAAGTTTGAAGATGAAGAGACTAAGCCCAGATGCTTCTAAATGTCGACATAGAATTACGTATAATAGATTTGAATAGCTTCGCATGCCCATAGAATTCTGGGCCTATTTAAAATGACATCAACTGCAATAATTATATATACAACCCATATCCAAGAAAATAACATATTTTGCACAGCGCCTAAGAAGCCAAAAATTTGAGGACCTATAACGAGCACATATTGAAGAGCTATATAACTATTATATAGTAAACACAGTTTAAGTTTGCTATGTTATGCATTCAAAATAAATACTCAATGCATGTTCACTTTCCTCTGCCCTGTAGTGTAAGCAACATCTAGACTGCAACTTTTTCGGAATTTTTACTTTAAGCTGATGGTATACCAGGGTTTCCTTAAATTCACCATGCGTATTATTTATGCATAGTCCAATGAATATACATATGTACACAGTGCGTATATTTATTATGCACAAGTCGTGCAATATATATATATGCATGCGCATTCAAACAAGTATATATGCCTATACCTATATGCAAGACATAATGCTTATATATTTCAGCATAATTGCAATTCTAGAATGCAGTAAAAATGGTGAATGTCTTGGAGGTAAAAGTGCGTCCTGTCGTCCAAGTATTATTCTGTTTTTGGTTGCGTCGTCACAGCTCCACCCAAATGATTAACCATAACATGCATTTTGATTGCTAAATGTCTCTTCCTAGAAACCTGCCTCTTGGAAGATACGACTCTATCCCATCTTCTAACTACTGCTCATCCTTTTTCCATACTATCTTCATAGCCTTTCAACCCCTATTATGCTTCTCACCATCCCCCTTCTCCTCCTTCTTCTCCTTCTCCTCCTCGTCTTCAACTTTGTCAGTTAGATCTGAGAAGTTTTGCTCAACACTCTCTAAATGTCTTCATCATACTGCATAATTATGTACACCTCGTCAACAACAACATACAAATTTCTCTTCCTTTTGTTAACCGTCTTCAAGTGTTAACCTTCGTCTTCTTCTCTGTCTCCACCATCATTCCAATTTTACCATTTTACTCTCCACTCAATTCTCTGCATTCCACACTCAATACCCTCTCTCCTTTTCATCCTCTTCTTCCCTTATAATAATCTACTTTTCCACCCTCTATCTCCTGAACCTCCCAACTCACTTCTCCATCTCCTCCTCCTCATTCTCCTTCTCCTTCTCCTCCTCCTCGATCAACCACCTTCCTACTAATCGACGAGTAGCTCGAAGTGTATGCTTCCCGCTTTGTCGTTCTTGTGGTGCTTGATGTTGGCCGCCCAGAGACGGCACCAGACCTGAATGAGGGCTCCGTTCTTCGGGTTGCTGAACCGAACGAAGACGATCGGCGGCCGGTAGTTGTCCTGGTTGACGTACGGATAGAAAGCGCGAGGAAAGCCCAGTCGAGGGTAGTAACTGACGTTGCCCATGCTGTCCGCGTCCGCATCGTTCTAAATGCGAAAAAAGGCAATAACTATAAATATGGATGCAGTGGCGGAGACCTGGGCGGAGAGTTGGGAGGGACGGACCGAAAAATTTCCATCTTTTGACGGAAAAAATGTCTGGTCATCCGCCGAAATCTCGAAAAAAATTCTGTTTTCGCCGCCAAAAAAGTTGATGACTTTTTTATTTTTTTATTTTTTTTAGTCTTGACGCTCAACGATTGGGGGGGGACAAATGCATGGGCCGTCCCCCCCAACACCTCCATTGGGGTGGACCGTCCCCCTGCCCCCCTAGGTCTCCGCCCCTGTATGGATGGTTCTATATGACCTAATCAACCGCGAAACCATCCTATAACACCCGTGCTCTTAATCATCCACCGTAATCTCAATCATTTCTTGCCAGTTGTCATAGTGGTGCAAGTCGAAATATAATTATGATGTCTACGATTTGGCTCTCGAATTACTTTCTACCTGCTGATAATAATACTGATACGGGTGTAGGTGTACAGGTCTTGGATGGTCAGCAAAAAGCTTCTCCAAACTCCTTCTTACATCGAATTTCTTCCTTTAAGCTAATCTGATCTATTATGAATATTTGTAAAGCGCTTTTCATAACGGAGCTATTCAGAAGCCCTCAGCGTGAAAGGACCGTGAAAAGAGAAACGTCTTCAAGCATGCAGCGGAGAGATGCAGGTAGATTCCCTATCAAAATTGTACCACGAATTACAGGCGGAAGGTCAATGCACGTTGAGGGATCCACAACAGCAAAAGCCCGATGCTGGGTTAATGAGGTTCGTGAGACTAAAGTACAAACAGATCAAGTCGGTCTGACCGAAGAGTGCGTGAAGATCGTATAGATACAAGTTAATAGTTATGTACAAGAATTTCAATGGAATAAACTTAGTAACAGAGATCATCATCATCATCATCATCATCATCATCATCATCATCATCATCATCATCATCATCATCGTCATCGTCATCGTCATCATCATCATCATCATCATCATCATCATCATCATCATCGTCATCATCATCATCATCAGCGTCATCGTCATCGCCATCGTCATCGTCATCGTCAGCGTCAGCGTCATCGTCATCATCATCATCATCGTCAGTATCATCATCATCATCATCATCATCATCATCATCATCATCATCATCATCATCATCGTGATTATCATCCACTTCATCGTTTTTGTCGTCACCATCATCACCTCCCCATCATCGTCATCGTCATCATCATCATCATCATCATCATCATCATCATCATCATCATCATCATCATCATCTTCATCACCGTCACCATCATCATCATCATCATCATCATCATCATCATCATCATCATCATCATCATCATCATCATCATCATTATCATCATCATCATCTACCTCCTCCCTTTCAACATCATCATCACCATCACCACCGCCACCATCATCATCATCGTCGTCGTCGTCGTCGTCATAAACAGGAGGAGGAGGAGTAGTAGTCTCACCTCTCCTTCGCATGTAATGCCGATGTAATCCTCGTGCCATCTGTCGCCAAGCTTCTGCTTCGCCTCCTGTGCATGGCTGTTGCTCGTATCATTCAAAGCCTCCTCTGTAAACGGCTCAGGTATCCAGCCATAGACCTACGACAAACAAAGTGTCATTTATCTATATTGTTTATGACATCATCCATGAATGTGACGAAGACAAGACAAGACGAAAGACATACATGTAGTTGCTTTCAGAACATAAAATAATCCTATATGGTGACGTCACTTACGATTACGATACAGATAATAATATACTACTATAGAAGTTTATTCTGAGAACATAAAACTAGGTCTATTGTGACGTCACCTCGACTACGATGCAGATCTACTATTATAGAAGTTTATTTTGAGAATATAAAACTTGGCCTATTGTGACGTCACTTCGATTATGATAAAACAATCTGCTATTGTAGAAGTTCATTTTGAGAATATAAAACTAGGCCTATTGTGACGTCAGTTTGATGTTGAGGCAGATCGACTATTTTAGAGATTCATATTGAGAATACGAACTAGGCCTATTGTGACGTCACTTCTATTATGATACAGATCTACTATTATAGAAGTTCATTTCGAGGATACCAAACTAAGCCTATGATGACGTCACTTCGATCATGATAGATACGAAGTTCATTTTGAGAACATGAAACAAAGCCTAGTGTGACATCACTTTGATTATAATTACGATAAAAAATCTTCTGTTGTAGAAATTCATTTTGAGAATGTAAAGCCAGGTCTATTGTGACGTCACTTCGACAATAGTGCAAACCTACTATTATGGAAGTTCATTTTGAGAATATAAACTATTCCTATTGTGACATCACTACGATTATGATACAGATCCGCTGTTATACGAATTCATTTTGAGAATATATGCCTACAATTCATCCCAGGAAAGTATCAAAATTCTAAATTGCAGTTACAACAGAAAAAAGTTCTACAGCAGTGCAAATGCACTGACTTGACTGTTTACGCAACGAATATAAAAGTCATTTTTATTCACTTAATAGTTTTAATATGATTTTAAAAAGCGATAATTATAGATATCTTACATCTCATAATTATTATCGGCGATGAGCTAATCATTTTAAGATGCATATCAATTCTGGCTTAGATTATATGAGATATAAATACGTTGCTAGGCAATGCAAATATGCTTCTTTTGATCACCTCTCGTATATAGGTGCCGGGAGACATATAATATGTGGGACGCGGTGGTGTAGTGGGTATGGTCGTCAAAGGGTTGCAGGTTCGAATCCACCTCAAGTCGCCGCGTAGGGACCTTGGGCAAGTCCTTCACTCTCAATTGCTCAGTTGCTCAGCGCTTCGGCGTGAAACTATGATACAGTGTCCGCTCTGTAGTCGGGAACGCCTCTGAGTAGGGAGCTTGAAGGGGCGCTATAACAAGTGCACATACAAACAAACAAACAATAGCGCCTTTTGTCTGCTGTTTAGAGGCGCTGGTTTAAACTGGACGCGATTGATCTGAGCCACAAACCTTGTTGATCTTGAGAAGGACGCAAGGACTTCCCTCATCGTATGAGTAATCCTTTTCCGTGACGCATTCGTCCCCAACCACACTCCGATCGATCTGACAGACGTGACCTTCAGGCAGATCCGTACCAACCTTGTATCCAGTGCAGTTCTCCGTCTTTGCTTCCGACTGGTTGTACAATTCTGCATCAATCATACATGCGTGTAGATAGAATTAATGCGCCACATAAACTCAGAACTTCTTAGCATTAACTGGTCGAAATATAATTATCTTCTACGAAAGTGCTCGTCATTTTCGAATAGGTTCTAGGCCTACATAGACTTCTAAAGCGTCGTGTCAATTCGTTTTACGGTGTCTTCGGTGATACTACAGTAATAGCTTAGACTCTAAAACCACTGTAACTGCTCGTTTTAATTGTTCATCCACTCATCCAGTGATGGCGAATTTCCGTATTTTTGCAGTACTGATCCTTATAAGCCATCAAGCGAATAAATAATTAATCGTAGTCGATATTTGTTTAGCCATTCTTTACAAGATGCGTCAAATAATAATAGCTGTGTCGTCGATTATCGCCATCAAAGTCATTAATTAGGCTGTTGTTGATTGTCTCCTATTTTAGATGTCGGATCTCAGATCTGGCAGAATTTAATCAGTGATGGATGCAAAACTATTCTCCATGCATGGGTGTGCAAAAGAAACTTGCCAACGTAATTATTTTATTTTTCTGTTATTGAAGTGCCTTAATTTCTACCCTAAAGTCGGTGCATAAATGCTCGCCTGCATACGTACTATACATATATTTATGCATAGGCCTATAATGAATTTTCCTTCTGTAGCGCCACACGCTTGAGCAAAATACTAGTCAAATGATCAGAGCGATGAATTCAGTCGTATGATATTTGATAGAAGTGAGGAATGTTTAGTGGTGTGCGGTCGAGCATTGCAGAGTGTCGCATATTATGTTTGGTCTTTGGAGGAGGACTGCTTGCTCGTGGCTATAGGCTATAATATATAGTTAGAATATCTTAGTGGCAGAAGCCAAGTGGAAATCGACGATGCGTGCAGATGTGTGCGCGTGTGTGCGTGTGTGCGTGTGTGTGTGCTTGTGTGTGTGCTTGTGTGTGTGCGTGTGCGTGTGTGTGTGTGGGCTTGTGTGTGGACTTGAGTTCGTGCGTGCGTGTGTGTGCAAGCTTACAGCAACGGGACATCAACACCTCGAGGCATTTCTCCATATTTCCTCGATCGCTGACGCCATCCACCAATTCCCTCAATCCATCCCTCCCTCCCTCCCTCAATCCATCGCAGATTCCGATCTGGCTGATGCACACTGACGACCAGCCAGTCGTATGCAGCCATGACGCAGCCATGACGCAGCCATGCCTGGCCACCTTGCAAATGGACGGGCGATCAATCGATAGCGAATGTCGCCACCGCCTCTGACGAAGCACACGCAACGCAGCAGGCAGCAGCCGATCAATACAGTCATGACGAAGTCTGAGATTCAAGGCAGACGTACACAGCAGGCAAGCAGACGCATCGCGGTGTGCGGCTGCCATAATCCAATGCGTCTGCGCGAATGGGGGGAGATGGGGAGATGACGGCATGGCAAAAGAAAGAGGGGAGACTGTCTGGGAGAGGGGAAGGACGGCGGGAGGGCGGGAGGAAGAACAGTGGAGGGAAAGGAAATAGGGAAAGAGGAATGGAAGGATGAGCAGGAGACGAATAAAAGGAAGAGGTGAGGATTGATGGGGAATTAGTATGGATTAATTGTTCGTGCGTTTGTGTCAAGGTCGCATGCGGTCTAATTGGAGCGACCCGATCCGTCAAGGGCAAACGGCATAAAGAAAGTTCGGACGAGGTTCGTCAATCTTTCAATAAAGAATTAGACTGGAACAATTATGTGGCCAACTACCAAGCTCATAGCATGTTGACACACAATGTCTACTAGCAATTAGAACAGAGCAACTGTTACCTCTGTTGTAAAGCACGTTTTCTGCGAACTAAAACGCAGCAAGGAGTGGCTTTTTCCTTTCATATTCTAATCCATCGCTTACCAAAGTGCATAATGTGGAGCCCTAGGGAACCGTGAAGGGAAGACATGTGTTTTGTGAGGGGAAGGCATGTGCTTCTTGAGGGTAAATGTTTCTTGAGTGGAATACATGCGTTTTGTGAGTGGAAGACATGTGTTTCTTGAAGGAAAGACATGTGATTATCTTGAGGGGAAGACATGTGCTTCGTGAGGGGAAGACATGTGTTTCGTGAGGGGCAGTCTCGTGGTAAGATTTCATTCAAAATAATTTCTAGTCTAATTTTTGTGGATTAAATTGTATATTATGCCGAGATAACTGCGTGCAATCAAACCAACTGTGCAATACAGTGTACATTGCTCTGCAGCTGCTTCGTAAGCCCGACGTGCATCCGAATAGTTTTTCAGGTCCCGAGAAAGTAAATTCAGATTTAAAAAATTGAGGAGGGCTGTTCGAATGCCTATTTTCAGACATTTCATGCTTATCAGGGTTCTCGTCGTTTTAGCGTCAATAGTACTCGGTACTCTA
This sequence comes from Lumbricus terrestris, assembly GCA_949752735.1. Lineage (NCBI taxonomy): Eukaryota > Metazoa > Annelida > Clitellata > Crassiclitellata > Lumbricidae > Lumbricus > Lumbricus terrestris. Next base: position 40,068,571 of record OX457041.1, read on the forward strand.
CGAAAAGTTGAACAGTTGATTGAATGGCTATAGGCCTATATAAATGTTACTGCTGAGCTTGGTGAACAATACTGCACAAGTGAGTATTAGTCAAATGATCCTATAATTGTCTTCACTAGTTTAGTAGAGAGTCTGATAACTAAAAAATTAACATCTATGCGTGCAATAACATTGCTTTGACCTGACATGTATGTGGGAGCACTCGTAACAGCGTCCCTTCAAGATATCAACTCACCCGCGCTTCCGATTACAGCGCGGACACTGAATCGGAGTTTCATGCCGAAGCACAATGATCAATTGCGAGTGAAGGACGAGCTCAGTCTTTATGTGTGGCGGTTTGAGGTGGATTCTTCACCGCGACCCCACAACATCACATGGACAATCTTGTTCTTACAGTTTGACCATTCATTTTATATTACAGCATCTCACAACACGCGTGCCTAGTCATTCAATGCACCATTAGGCCTACATATTTACGTATTATTCGTGGCATGACTGTCGCGCTTCATGAAAAATGAAATTCTTTTCCCCAAGAAAACCCAGTCACGTACATTGCAGACACCCTGGAACTGGGAGTTGCCCTATAGATCTACAGCATAAGCACAGGTGTATTATACCCAGATCGTACCCTGAAGATAGTTGTCGATGTTTTTGGTATAGATCTCGTATTCTGATTTCACTCCTTGCCTGAAACGGATTAGTGTACTCTCGATTGCTGGCATCGGGCGAAATCCCATTCCTGTCAACAAACCAGCAACAACGAGAAACTGATTAAACAACAGTCAACAGACCCTGTGTACAGATATCCCTCTAAAATACAGCTCTGATGGGTACTGATGGGGTAGGCCCATCTTATTTAACGAGAAAAACATTCAATGCACCAGCCCAATTAATGACCAATAAAGTCTCGCACCTGAAAGTCATGTAAAAGAGTCATTAAAATCAAGGCATGCAAGCATGCAGATCTTTCATTTGCCTGTGTACGGTATCGAAAGCTTTGGAGAAGTCCAGATTAATCAAATGGAACCAAGTAGGTATCCGTAAATGATGTTGCGCCAACCAAGAGAGTCGATAAGTAATAAACAAATATATTGCGTCATTTATATTGTGTTCTGTCTGTGTTTAGCTGCCACTCTACTTTTCACCTATCTGTACCGCTGATAAATTATATCACATGACTCACGACCTGCTTTAAGGCAATCTCGCTAATGCACGAAAACCGGGAGATTATCATTATTCTGAATTTCTAATCATTTAGGACTAAGTATCAGTTATAGCCTTATGCATGGTATACAGCAATACTAGCCTATATTGTAATTATGTCGGTATACCAACTCATGCTTTGCATGAAACGTCAATTTATCTGTTATGAACTGGAGACAGGAAAGGGAAGAAGGGAGGAGACGGAAAGAATCGATGGAAAAGGGGAGGACCCAGTGCGAGAGAGGTTGAGGAAGGAAAGGGGAAAGGGAAGGGGAATGGGAGAAGGGAGGGGAGAGGGAAGGATGACACTGCGAACTAAACAAGGGGAGGAAGAACATCGATGACGTCAGAACGCTCTTCGACCGAGTGCTGTCCACCGTCCAGGGAATGGAGGAGATGAAGAGATGGAGGGATGGAGGAGATGGAGGGGATGGAGAGGATGGAGAGGATGGAGAGGATGGATGGGATAGAAGGGATGGATGAGATGAGGGGGTAGCCAGCAATCAAGTGCAATTAGGGGATATATATATATATATATATATATATATATATATAGATATATATAGACTATATACTGCTGGGAGACAGCTTTGTCATAACATCGTGCTAATGCATTATGCGTTTCCATCTGTTTGTCTAAACCTGTCTTTATCCTGTTTGTTTGTCCGTCTTTCTGTCTGTTTGTTTGTCCGTCTTTCTGTCTGTTTGTTTGTCCGTCTTTCTGTCTATTTACACGGCTGCTGGTTGATCAGTGTGATAGCGTGTGAATGCTGGAATGACAGTCTACACTGCATAATAATTATATACATACACGTACATGTATGTATATAAAAATTATACAGGTACAATTGTACATAGATATACATTATACATTATATATATATTTATATAGGTTCCATGGCAACCTCATTCATCATGGGATCGGTATCGACCAGTCATATATCAAATGCGTTGACAAAAACACACAATAATAATAGGCTATAGGTCTATATACTCAAATCATATAATGTATTGTATGTGGGCCCAAATGTGTATCAAATTGAGCACGACAATCCATGGGGCGGAGAGTTATAACATATAGGCTAGGCCTAATATATATTAAAGGTTTACATATGTGTGTGTTTATGCATTAACACACATACATGTTATATATTGGCACACATATATTAGCAATCCCATATACAATTATATATATATATCAATTAAATAATCATGCCGAAACGAGGGGTTGGAAAGAATCATATCATACTGCGGACAAATGTGAACAAGGGAGAGGCTATATAATACATAATTTCCTTTATTGAAAAATCCGATTGACGAACCGCAACTGATTACAGTGTAGGCTATAGTTATGCAATGAAACAATTCAGAAGAACACAAACGACAAATCTTAACTACTAACAGAACAGTCGGCCTACAATTGGCCTACGCGGCGCTAATAGCAGCCTGCAAAGCACGTCTATCTTACGGGGGCTTCGGGAATAGAACTCGAGTTCGCTGATCTCCATTATTATATTCGTTTAATTGGCAACAAAACTGATAGACACACCGCTATCAGGTACACAAATTAGTTCAACAAATGAAACACAATTATAGGCTACCTAAAATTGTTTATGTCCATAACAATTGAATCCATCTTATAGGATGAGTGTAGAAAATTACGTAAATAATTGCAAAAAGGAATGATTTGACGTTTTATACTAGGGTGATATGAGAATTAGATCATTTGACATAATTAATGAGCATAGGTGGCTTCCTATACAAAATACGTGAGATGAAGTGTCTGTCGTCTTTGACTGGCAAAACAAAGTTGTGAGGGCGTGGTCTCAATTGGTAGGAACGATCGACAACGGGTGGGAAAAGCGATCGAAGAACGTGGAAACCGTTTCTGGAGACTGCTGCCAGAAGACGGGCATCGGCAAGATCTACCATTTCAGTAGCAGTAGGCGAGTCATCAGGCAGGTACCCGGAACGACGGACTCTTGCCAAAAGACGTTCAATTTTGGCCCGGTCATTGGCGGTAGCAAAGCCCCACCAGGAAGGAGCAGCATATAACAATTTGGAGACAGTAGTTGCTCTAGTGACTATTTGAAGAGCATCAGATGACAAGACATGGGCTCTTAACGTCCGCAGGGCATGCAGTGACCCAGCACAGGAGGAAATTACGTCAATTACATGAGAGGTGACACGAAGATTAGAGTTAAGGGTAACTCCAAGTATGTTCATAGAGGTAACTCTTTTTAGTCCCACCATCAGCTCTGGAGCATCAGCATCCATGCCAATGTGCTATCCAAAGCGCCAACGAGCATGCACTCTATCTCCCCTTTCTAGGTCGTGTTCAGAGAGTATATATGTCCGCATCTAGATTTGATAGGTAGTTTTTTCAGAGCCGTAACCACTGCAACTATAAGACAGAATGATGGCTGCAGACACCGAGCACTGTACTTAACTGCATGATTCGTCGATATAATTATAATAGTAATGTTCCTTTGCAGATAACAGATATAATGACCCATTAAACACCAGCGTGCACAGGGAATGTAGATTAATCATAAAAGGAATGATGAGGATATTAAAAGTAGGCTTAGATTCTAAGCAGAAGAAGGAGAAAGTTGGTTTATCTGTATATAAGCCTACGTATACATGTCCGTGCTATACCATAAGGCAGGAGGAGTCTTGTAGCCAGTTGTCATCCGATGCAAGCGTCCCCCAAAAGGAGGGAGGTAAGGACAAACGCGGACAAGTATGCGGACAAGGGAGTAAGGGATAAGTTTTGCGACGTCCTTTATGGACGATCCTTTAAGTCCGGCTAGCCTTTAAGAACTTGATTTGGCATATAGACCTCACATCCGAATACGGATTAGAAGATATGATTCAGCACTAAAGTACATCTGCACCTTGAAAGGGTATATATAGTTTACCTTTACAACACACCTTGACATCTAATGTTTCATCATGATTCGACACAGACATCTATTAAGCCGGTCATGACCTTAAAGGAATTGGTTTGGCATAAAGACTTAGACCTCATGCACATCTGAATACCGGTACGGATTAGAATATATGACACAGACATGATAAAAAAATACATGCATGATAATCATGACCTCAATTTGATTTGCTTTGGACTAAGAACTGATCATGAGTATAGGCTATATATAAATATATATATATATATATATATATATATATGTGTGTGTGTGTGTGTGTGTGTGTCATTCAGCATAATATATATATATATATATATATATACCGGGATTAGCCTTCATGAGGCTGTACATGTTCTGTTGCGTTGGCGCCTTGTCGTCCAACGTGCGGAAGAAGCCAGCCAACATGATGGCAAAGAAGCCAGCCAGAGAAGCGTAGAACACCAAGTAGAAGAGACCAATCTTGGCTGCAACAAAAACGCATCAATCACTGCAGTCAAGAGTCACTGCAATGTCGTTTTTAAAACGCACCCATTGTATAACTGTTTTAGTTGCTATGGCTCTCATGCAGCCTCCACTCTCCCAGGGGAAACAAAATGCATAGGACCTACACGAATTACTTGTTTACTTATTCAAACTGTTTTCATGTGTTAGCATATAATTTATTTCTGTCCTGCCCAAACTGTAGCAGTATCAAATTATATATATATATAATTTATATATATATATATAATATACATAGGCTATTATAAGACAGTTTACGTTATTAAAGTATATGTATATGCATATATATAAATATATATATTATGCTGCAGTTTGGGCCGAACAAATATTAAAAGACAATAGGAGAAACAGTTTAAGTAAGGAATTAATTAAAGCATGCTTTTAATTTTATGCTTCTCTTTAAGAGTGTGTGGGCATAAGTTTTCAAGGAGGCCATAATTATTTTTCAGTTGCCACTGTATGTATTAATAAGTGAGTTTGGATACCAAATTTAATTCACTCTTGCGAACCGCATAATGCATCAACGTGTGCATAAGTTTTATGCATATCTATAGTGCCATACAATTTCATAGTCAAATCCTTCAACTCAACATGCACCAATATTTTGCTCAACGACATGCTGGTGGCATTGTGCTCAACATAACGCACAAACAGCACTGTTCTGTTGTGCCCAGCAAGTGCTTAACTCGCACAATTTTTGCTGCTCAGTTTTGGCAATACCTTCCACCGCCACTGCAGGTCTGTGTGTCTGTGTGTGCCTGTCTGTCTGTCTGTCTGTGTGTCTGTGTGTCTGTGTGTGCCTGTCTGTCTGTCTGTCTGTGTGTCTGTGTGTCTGTGTGTGCCTGTCTGTCTGTCTGTCTGTCTGTCTGTCTGTCCGTGGGCGTGATTGCAACGTTGGTCGATAGGGTGCGTGATGCCAAGACGTCTGCATGCTGTCGACTGCAGGGTATACAATCATGCGACCATGGTGGCACTATTGACCACGAGTCTATTGATTCGTCTCCTCACTAATGCACGAATGCACGAATGCACGAATGCACGAATGGATTGCAGACTCCATTTCAATCGATCCTCGGAAAACAACAGTCTAACATTACTGGTCATAATGCCCCCCCCCCCAGTTATTTCTGGGAGCTTTGTGTGCCAGTGCGATTTTCCGTTCCATGTCGTATATCCCCCTTCGTTTTGATTCGCAAGGTGACCTGGTTGCTATATGGCTCGAACTCGCACAGTGCTGTTTATAAAAGCATCACTGTAGGCCTATATGGTCGATCCATTTTTCTGGAATAGGTCTATATGTTACCTAACTGTCTCCGAAATGAACTTCTTTGTCTTTCTTTGCCCCTTTTCCGCAAGTGTTTGAAAACTATTCTCTTTGATTACAGTGGATTGATGATCTGTCATGTCGGGAGCGTATACTCTCTGAGAAGTTTCTGTTAAAGCGGCGCTATATAAATGCACGATTACGATTACGAATGATAACGGTCTACATATATGCTTAGATCTATAGCCTACACGCCAAAGTTTACGGTTCAATTTTGCCACTATTTCAGACCATGCATGCACAGTAACTTTAAAATATGAACAATATTATTACAATAATAGTAAAGTTACAAAATCCAATGTAGTCCCAGTAAAAATTCTACCGTGAGGACGTCTAAGCAGTCTTAATTTAGGCCTAACAGGCATAGGCGTAGGGGACATTTCAGCAGTGGGGGGGCAAAAACTTTACTTTTGCCCGAAAAATTAAACCCGGAGTAGGCCTAATTGGCGTCGTGCACACATAGCCATCTTGTTCTTGCATCCACACCCGGGGACAAGGGGAAAATACACCGGGACCCGCCCATATATTATTATATAGGGACCAGGCTGGGTAATTTTAGGCATATATGCAAATTTGTTATGTAGCCTATACATGTATGTATATATTCCTGACGCTTAACCAGTTCAAACTTCACACGAGCAACTGGTTAAATTCATAATTGTAGATTGTTTTGTATTGTATCTAATCATCTACAAAGCGCCTCAGTAGGTGAACCGCTCAGAGGCGCTAATAGTGTGCAAAACCGCGCTCGAAGAGGCAGGTTTTAATTAAGATGAGAGAATAAAGAAGAGATACTGACACAGAAAGTGTAGGCCTATAGAGCGAACGCAAGGAGAAGGCTCATTTCAAAAAGAAGGACCAATTGAGGCAAATGATCAAGACTGAGCCATAGCAATTCTAGACGGCGGAAGAAAGAGTCAAGTATATTGGATGAACGAAGTGGACGGTTGGAGGAAGCTGAGTGAGGCCTTAGTATAACGTCGGTCTGATATAATTTTGGGCAAAACCCCGCTGAGCCTTGAAGATCAGAGTGGGGGATTTAGATTGTATGTGAGCACGAAGAGGAAGCCAATGGGTGGAGACAGAACAGCGAAAGATCCTGAGACACCTTAAATGAAAATAAGAGGAACGTGTGCTTTTGGAAATGTGCTCAATTATTGTGCTACCCGTAATTTAAGTCAGCTATCAAGTGCAACACTCTGATCCCCACACTTGACAAGAAGAAAAATATTGTAAATTTTCAGAGAGCAGGCCAAGATCTGCACGTTCAATGTTGATGATCGCAAGATTATCGTGTCTATTTTGCCTCATGACCAGTAGAAATTTCGATGTCATTCAGGCAGTGAATTCCATGTTCTGTTCCACCTAGCTTGCATGCTGTGAATTTCCCCAAATGCCACGAATAGTCGCAATTTTCGGTCACATTTCAGCTCTTGAATTTACTGCGACTCTAGCCATTATTTACCGCGAATTCAGAACTTTTTCGGGAATTTCTGCCATCTATAGTTTTTGTGAGCTAATAGATCTATCTAATTCGATTCGGGTAAGATTTTCGGGCAAATTTCGGCTCTTGAATTTGTTTCGATTCTCGCCATTATTTACAAAATGCTACTGTGAAATTCAGAACTTTTCGTGAATTTCTGCTATCAATGGTTGTGAGTTAATATCTAACTTGATTCGGGCAAGATTTTCGGGCAAATTTTGGCTCTTCATGAGTTTGCTGCGATTCTCGCCATTAAGCTTATTTATAAAAATGCTACCGTGAATTCAGAACTTTTTCGGGAATTTCTGCTAACCATGGTTGTTGTGAGCTAATATCTAACTCAATTCGGGCAAGATGGAACTGAGAGATAATGTGGTATACTAATGAACGTTGAACTTCAAGAAGTTTGGTTAATATTTTCCCGGGTCTGCTTGCCCGAAAAAACAGACTTGCCCGAAATTTGGGGGGGCATTTGCCCCCCCCCTGGACCCCCGTCTCCTACGCCTATGCTAACAGGTAGATCTAAATTTATCAGTGGCCTAATATCGACCAGTCAGTTCGTATGTGTGTAGGCCTAGTTAGGTATTATCTTAATAACGTAAGTAGTATATGCCATGCATATGTAGGCTACTGTAGGCTACGTACCCCAACTGCTGGCTGTGCGTCCCAGGAATTCTCTGCGCGACGAATTCCAGATATAATCTGTCATCGAATGCAGCTTTCCGTGCCATCCGATCTTCTTCTGGACGTCGTTCGGTTCGAACGAATCCATGTCCTTTCCCTTTGTCTCCATCACTATTCTCTGGCAGTCTTTCCGGTGGAGGTGGAGGTGGTGGTGGTGGAGGTGGTGGTGGTGGAGATAGTGTGAGTGAGCGTCGGTTGTGTCTGGTATTGTTGAAGGAGGTTTCGATGTGGACGATCTCTCTTCTCTCTCTCTCTTCTGTTCCCTTCTACAGACAAGTCCTTTACGGTCTCTCTGACAACCCAGTCAGTGTTTCGGTTCGAATGGGAAGCGTTGTCCAAGTGGCATGATGTTGCAGGGAGTCGGCAGGCAGGCAGGCAGGGAGACAGGCAGGGGCTGGGTCAGGCGAGCCGTGCAGGGCTAGGCCATCGTGGCGGTCCAGACACAGACGGCATCCTGCGTGGCGTAGGGTTGGAAGCGGCGATTATTGATCCGTCGCTGGTGCCACCAGCGCGGCAGCCGTCGCCGGCTCGGCCCCGGCCAAATGACCTTGGATGTGGCTTCCATCAGTTGGTGGTGGTGGTGGTGGTTGTGGGGGTGGTGGTGGTAGTGGTGGTGGTGTGGCTGATGTCTATGATGCACCATGGCAAGTAGCAGTCGCAGCATCGACGCTTTAAAACGACCTGCAGAGTGTCACCGTTGAATAAAAATGATAATGCTGCTGCAGAGACCTGTACAATATATACACTGCAGAGAGATGCATGGACCCATGCATGTATATTGTATACTGCTGCATATAATCGACTGCATTGTACGAGAATATCATTATGCGAGACTATACGATGAGACCACTATAACCTAAAAATACACAGAGATACAACTGACTGGAATATATATAGATAAGTGGTTCCATAACAGTATATAAATCACACACATTTATTTCACATAATAGTCGTACATGCATGGATGGGCTAGTTGCTATCGTCGCATTTATATAGCCTATCTACTAGTGTAATTATAATTATGAATTTATATTGCGCCTTCTGTAAGCGGCAAACTCGTCGGAGGCGCTCCGGACTCGACGACATAACCGCAATCGATATCCACTCTACGGTTAGGCTACAGTTACAATTACAGAACTACAATCGCATTTACAGTTACATGATTATAACACGGCCAATGAGTTTACCTCATAACATACTTGTCTAGAGCGCGGACTTACCATGGAGAGAATTCTAAGCTGTACCGGTGAAGACCGGGTAAGTGGGACAGGAAGGTCACCTTGACTATGTATACTATAGCAGAGCGGGAGAACTACGGTTGGAATGGTGGATGAACCCGATATAACTTTCTGAGATGAGATGGAGACTGCAATGTACTTACGCCTTAACTTATTCTAAACCCAGTATATTAAGCTCAGTATCTTAAACTCAGTATCTTAAGCTCGGTATCTTAAACTCAATATCTTAAGCCCGGTATCTGGAATTCATTACCTTGAACTCAGTATCTTAAACTCGTTACCTTAAACTTAGTATCTTCAGGGCCTAGGACAGGGGGGGCCACTGGGGCCATTTGGCCCCAGGCCTCACTTGATAAGGGCCTCGGAATTTCGGAATTGCGGACTTATTTATAATAAATAACTCCTTATTTTGGCAATTCCCGGTTTCAATAATGAGGAATTACGGAATTAACGAGTTATTCACTGAAATGTAGCATTAGGCTATGCAAGTTCTAATTATTTCGTGACAAAATCGTTGACGTTAAATAATTGCAAACTGTAATTTTTTTTCTTAAATCCATTATTAGTTGTAAAATTGAAAAGGTGTCAATTATACTCAACAGTATAAACTCTATCGTAACTCGTTACTCGTAGACCCTAAGTCGTAGGCTAAGTCAAACACTCAAACCTAAAATATGTTTTAGAATTCATGAATATAGGTCTAATCATTGCTCTTATCGTCGGATTCGCTGTGTATAGTGTTTCCTACACAGTACACTATATATATTCTTACTTTCTTAGTCTCTGATAGCGGTGGTGTAGCCAGAATTTGGAGTTTAGGGGTAGTGTAGACACTGAATGGGCCCTGCAGGGGTTGGTGGACGATTAGCTTTGAAATTGATATTTAATTCTACATTAATTCACTAAAATAGTTTTAACAATGTCAGTCAATTTGACAAAATTGACCACATTGTCAATTTTATTGAAAAAATAGCAAATATTCCCTGTGGGGCCCTAACTATTAGTCTATTATAATATATAGAAATATTATTTTAATCTAGTCTCTTACAGAAAGATGAAGAGATCACTCGAAAGTGGACATGAGAAACGAAAGAAATTGGCTTGACAAAAGGAAGCTGCTTCAGCAAGCCAAAAATAATTCAAATTTCGTTGCACATCCTGATAATAGCAATAGGCTCAGCCAGACTGAAAATCTTCGAGAAATAAATTAATCACAAACAGAAATTACAAGAGATTTCGACGACTGTAACAAAATGTGACTGACAGAGAATGGAGTTTTGAACCAAGAAAATGTGAAATTATTGTACAGCATTTAACAATTGTCAATGAATCAGATAATTCAAATAATTTTCTTTTTAAATCCTTCAAATATTATGAGACTTGTTGACATTGGAGCAGGATCTCAAAGCAACCCAGAATTTTTCCGTAGATTCTTGAGTGAGAAGACCTTGAAAATTAGTTGTGGCCCTGGGCTTCCAAATCCTGTCCTAGGCCCTGAGTATCTTAAATCAGTTCATTTTTGTATCGGTGACCACTGACCTGCACAGTTACTCGCTGATGAAAAAGCATAATATGTGCCCAATATAGATCTGCATGGAAGGTCTTCAATCAGCCAGATATGGAAAGTTCGGCGGGCTAGAGGTTCAAAACCCAAGACAATATGCAATTTCCACAAATTTTAAGACTAATTCTTTGTATATTCTGTCTTTTTGAGAATATGTCTGTTGAAACAATTGAGGGGGTTTCAATTAAGTTTCCGGCAGCGTCCCTACAGATAGGCCCAGGGTTTAAAATGTGGCTGGGCGGTCATGGACGGCGTTCATGCACTTATTTTTCAACACTTTAAGTTCTGGACAGGCCACAGTATTGAATACTGACTGTAGGCCTACATAGTTGGTTTGATTCAAAGAAAAATGTCATTGACAGAATCAACATGCAATAATAATCCCACTTCGTATGCCAGAGACACTTCTCTGTAGCTAGACCCGACGACAACCACAAAAATCAGCATTCATCAGCATGGACTAGGCCTACATAGAAGAAAGCTGAGCACATAAATTATAGGCCTCCCATTCATCGATGACACAGTTGCGCCTACCAACGCAGGAAGTACATGCAGAGGCGCTGAGTCGCTTACGTTGCGTAAACGTCCTTATATTTGGCCTGGGATCGATCGGGGGAGGGGGTGGTCGCGTTGGGCCTAATATGCTTCCGCAGCTGAGGTCTTGTGCGTAGTCTATAATGTCGGGGTTTGGTTACGGGTTTTTCCAGTCTGACTACGTTTTGTTTCCGTGCGCATAGAAGACGCTAATTCTTCCATCTTGAATCCTCTTTCCTCTTCGGGTAGTCTGCCTGTGTCTGTCTGTCTCTGTGTGTATGTGTGTCTGTCTGAGACTGTCTCTCTGTATGTCTGTATGTCTGTCTGTCTGTCTGTCTGTCTGTCTGTCTCTGTCTGTCTATTTATCAGATGGCGGTAGACTTTATGGACCTACGTATCTTTTTGCGGTTGTACTGTAGCTTCATTGTCATATTCTGAGGTCGACGTTTTCTTGTTCGCACTGCCTCGCAGGTGAGTCGTGTTTGACCTTGTGAATGGAAACTGAGAAATAAATGCATTTCATCCTTAAATCGGTGCAATATTCCATTTCAATAAACAACCTGCAACAAGCTATTTTTGGACCATTTTTGCATAGCGTCTTTTCTAGGAAAGTCATCAGAAGCGCAGCCTTGACCTGAATGATCATTATTATAGTAGGCCTATTACGATCGGACAGAAAGGTCTTCGAGTCGTTTTGCGAAGAAAGAGTCCAGAAAATGGAAAATGTTCGTGCCTCAGGTTACTTGGAATCCTGTTGCTGCAAGGAGCCTGCAGCAACGGCGATACTCTCACATTTATTGTTGTAGCGCTATATAAAAATCTCACGACAGGGAACGACTAAAATTTACTGCAGAAAGAGGAGATCAGTATGCGTCTGGGTTAAGGATGACATTGAAAATGATTAGCTGTCTAATGCAGTGGCGTAGCCAGGAATTTTTCATGGGGGGAGTTTTATGGCCGGAAACCCTGTTTTTTGCTATTTTTTCTTACTTAAATGGAAAAATAACCTTAAGAAATCTTTTTCCCGGAGCCAATGGGGGGGTTTTAACCCCCGAAACCCCCCTTGCCTACGCCACTGGTCTAATGCATAGCAGTCGTAAAACTAGAGTGGGCTGGTCTATTTTTTACCTCATTGAGTAGGCTATTAATTGTTAGGCTACTAAAACATTACATGCATATTGGCAATGATATTGCATTGTAACAAATCTATCTAAAATGCAGATTGCATTGTAACAAATAGCTCAAATGCAGATTGCATTGTAGCCTAACAGTTAGGCCGTTGTAAATCGATTAGATCAAGCACATTTTGCGACTTGCCATACGCAACTCAGCCGATCGCTATTATAGGCCTCGTAATCGTATAATCGTAATCGTAATCTCGTAATTTCCAAAGCGCCACTGGAAAGCCAAGCGTGGGGCACCGGCTTATTCACGAGGCCTGCTACCTTTTTTAAGAGACAGCGCAGTTTTTTAAATCTTCCATCGATAAGATAGGCCAACAGGTTACAATTAAAATCGGTTCAGATTGCTTCAATAATTCTGCCCAAGTAAAGCTTTGTAATCGGGTAGTATTATAGTACATTGTTTTGTCCCTTTGGTTTTGTGGGAAGTTGATATTCTGCTTGATGTTGAATCTGCTTCGATTGTCGGAAGCAGGAACTCGCGACTATTTTACTTTGTATTTGTACCGAAAATAGCCTAGACTATATCCGTGTGTACGCAGGATTGGGAGCACCTCTGAGTAAATATCTCGAAGGCATGCATGGCCGTATTTAGGTGGGTGTTGGATGTTTGAACACCTCCCGAAGTGAAATAATGTAAAAATTGAATATGCGTTTACTCAAACACGATGTAAGGACTAAGGAGGGATTTAATTTTGAAGCTCTTACTTCTATGTGAAATTTTACAATGTATAAGATGCTGATCTACCATAATCATCATGATGATGATGACTGTGGAAGCTGCTGACGTTCTTAATGATTATTTCAGCTGAGTAAACACCCTCCTCCCAAGCAAGATCCTGGGAAAAACTGTAAAACTTGAGGGGCGATAGAGATAGCCTATTAGAGGAATTTGAGATATTTTTATATTGTATGGAGATTTGATTCGCTTTGTGTAAGACTCATTTCATCGCAGAAGCCTCGCGGATGCTACACATTATGAGACTTATTTGTTCAGTTACAATTCTGGACCTGGATGAATTGCGTGTAGGACAAAATTGTAGCCTACCATGAACGTTAAATTACTTTATTCAGTTTGCTATAAACCACGAACACTGATGACGTAGCCTATAATTATGCATGACGTCTTGTTGTAATTGTAATAAATTACTTCTCTAATTACGTCATTTTCGGCCAACGCAACTAATTATTTAGTGTCTTGGAAACGGATTAGGTTGAATTATTAGTTGGAAAATCATCGAAAATATCGATTTAAAGAATTGGTAATTACTAATTCGAAATTCGACGAACGAACTGCTTCTTTCGAATGAAAAAATCGACCAATGTTCGAATGATCGGACGAATTTCTCATTTAGAGCGGAGAATCATTGAAAATGTTGATCAGAAGAATTTAGTTGAAATTCTGAAATGAACGATCAAATTGTTTTCTATGAAGATCGAAGTCGATGATCTCTGATCGAATAAGATCGTATGATCATCAAAAATCATCGATCAGAAGAGGGCAGAAATTCGAGGTAAACGTGTAATTGTCTATTTTATCCTTCCACGTCCTGTTGCAACGGTGAAGACATGAGCAACACTATGGCGGATCGGTGTCTAGCGCAGGGTGCCATGCAGTTACATGTATGAAATCGATTCTTGTTTAACTTACTGTCATGTGCATGATGGGCTCCTACTAGCCTATGCTAACCACAGGCCTACAGAAATTCGAGGTAAACGTGTAATTGTCTATTTTATCCTTCCAGGGCTGTTTTTAAGGGAATTTTAGAACTGCACAACTTCTTCTGCTTTTCCTTCCCATCCTCCATGGTAAATTACCTCCAATCGGGCTCAATTACCTTTTTTGCTAGTTTTCACTGTACATGAGTGCTTCTACAACTGCACAACTACATTTAGAACTGCATATTTTGTGTACAACTGCACGTTTAAAAAAGCCCTGTATCCTTCCACGTCCTGTTGCAACGGTGAAGACGTGAGCAACACTATGGCGGATCGGTGTCTAGCGCCGGGTGCCATGCAGTTACATGTATGAAATCGATTCTTGTTTAACTTACTATCATGTGCATGATGGGCTCCTACTAGCCTATGCTAACCACAGGCCTACAGAGGTTTGTCTGTTTGCATTTAAAAAAATATACAGCCTATTTTCTTGAGTGAGTCTTGCAGTCTGTTCGTTAATGCTAGACAGACATTAAATGCTTCGCAGTCTCTAGTACTCTAGTTAGACCTGCTATAGCAGTGGTTCTCAGAGTGGTGGTCCGCGGACCGGCGCCGGTCCGCGGAGGCCTGATCACCGGTCCGTGAAGAAATCTGAGAGTGAAAATAAATTATAAATATTAATTTATATATGTTTCAAATTGTGAAATTATTTGAATTGTTATTAAAAATTTATTCAAACTTATTCTACCTCAAATTTAAGAAATGCATTACCAGTGCCCTATTTTAACTTGCCAACTGACTTTTTAAATAATAATTAGTTGTTTTTAAAAATTAATTATCTGCGTCTATTACTGCAGTCGTTTAGTTTTACTTCTGTAGATTCTTTGGTGTGCGATACTCAAGTACGGTAAACGCTGATCATTGTGATCAATCATTCAGTTTTTTCTTACTGGATGTAGGTCTTTTAATTTTATAACATGATATAAAATCATAAACATAAACAAATGTGTTTGTGTGATTTAAAAAATCTGCAAAATGTAAACAAGCCTGTCTGGGCATTTTTTATTTTGGTAAAATGAAAGAACATTGCTAGAGCGTGGCCGCTCAGACACTCTGACCGCATGAAATGATAATTCTGAACAGGATTCCTATGCTAACATCCAAGCTAAAAAGGAATGGCACAATCACACGAAAATATGATCGACTATATTTAAAAGGTGGTGATATTCTGATTTCTGTGTTTTATTTCGAGCAGGTGTTTCCATCATTAGCGCAAAATCTTAGTAATGTGTCATTATCTATTTTTGGAGATCCTCTTAAAGGTTTAGCATTAACAAACTCCTAATCTTGTTTGAAACTTTGAGTTAAAATTTAACAAAATGCAATTAAATGAAAATTAAATTGAGAAATAACTGAAATGCTATTAGGAATATGTTCTAATTAATGCAACAGATCCCTAATCACGAATAACCCTGTAATAGTCTTTTTTATAATACAGTTCGTTTTTGTTTGTGCATGCCATTAAAGTTAGTGGTCCGCGAGCTTCCAACAAAATTATTGCCGGTCCGTGGCCTGCGGAAGTTTGAGAACCACTGTGCTATAGATTACTGCGGCTTTTGTATAATACCTGTCTGCTGACCGAGCGATTTTCTGAGACTTACGTTATACATTACAAGCACTCTGGGGTTCAGAGGCCGTCTATAAATGACGACAGGCACCTATGGTGGGTTGGGTAAGACATTTGTGATACTAGATATCGTATTAATTTTGTGGAGGGGGTAAAACAAATCGTCTAAAATTGCGTGACGTCATTTATGGACGGCCCCGTAGCATTTGACAGAGATGCAATGACAAAGTTGACATGAACTGCTCACGAAACGTGAATTAGTTCCTGTTGTGATCTAGGCAAACTTCCGGTTTTTTTTAACTATCACGCTTCAATTTGAATTCTGCAATGGATCGAGATTTTCGATTACTATGCATGTATGCATGTATGTAGGCTATGTATGTATGTAGGCCTATGTATGTATGCATGTATGCGTGTATGTATGTATGTATGTATGTATGTATGTATGTATGTATGTATGTATGTATGTATGCGTGTATGTATGCGTGTATGTATGTATGTATGTATGTATGTATGTATGTATGTATGTATGTATGTATGTATGTATGTATGTATGTATGTATGTATGTATTAGGGTGGCCCTTAAAAATGAAAGGTAGAAATAATCTACTGGCACCCCTCCAATCTATTTCAATTATGAAGAAAATAATTTGTGCAAAAAATCTTTGCAATAGGGCAATATTTAGGGGTGCCCCCCGAGCTCTCAAGTTTCAATAATGCACGAGTAAACTTCCAAATTATAATTGGAATCGCAAGCTGAAATTTTCAGTACTTTAATACATTCTGTGGGCTTATTAATGTTTGGAAGACAGAGACTTTCTACTCTCTCAAAGGCAGAAGGGACGTCCAGGTTCAGTTGGTGCAGCTGACATGGTGGATATGCGTCGAAGACAGCGTGCACAGGAACGGAAGGAAGTGGAACAGATGCGCAAAAAAAGAGCACAGGAAGAGCTCGCGGCGTGTACAAGCCAGTTAGTGCTGGATACCGATTCCTGTTCAAGTGATGAAGAATCAAGTGATGAAAGTGGTGGGCCTGATGTTGGATGTAAAGGAAACAAATCCTGCGGCACTTACACTAGTAAAAAATTAAGCAACTGCGCCCAAACGAGCCAGAATCAATATTCTGTCTCCTGGTCAGACATCGGCTTTTGACAGAACAAAGATTTCATCATTTCAACAAGATTTCAAGATTTCGTCATTAGCGAAGTGGCTTCCAGCCTTGGCTGTGATGTCAAGACTTTGAATATCAACCAAAATTCCATTCACCGACCCAGGGCGAGCAACAGAACCACCAAATCAAACAGCCTTCAATCCGAATTTTCCGCCTTAGTTCCTTTAACCGTTCATTGGTACGGCAAGTTTCTGGAAGATTTGACATCACGCGAACATGTTGACCGTCTTCCAGTTCTGATCTCAGGTGTAGGAATTGAACAGTTACTGGGCATTCCAAAACTATCCTCAGGAACAGGCTCAGCTCAAGCATCTGCAGTCGTCCAGACTGAGTGTTTGAGAGAGTGGAATGTTCGAGATCAGCTTGTTGCTTTGTGCTTTGACACCACAACCAGCAACACAGGTCATCGCTCAGGTGCATGTTTCCTAATAGAGCAAGAATTGAATGAAGATCTCCTTTTCCTGACATGTCGACACCATGTTATGGAACTAATTGTTGGGGCTGCATTCGAAAAAACTTTCATTGGAACTTCTACTGGACCTGATGTTCTTCTTTTCAAGAGGTTTCGAGACCATTGGAAATTCATTGAAAGCGACAAATTTTAGGTAGCCTCGTCAGATCCTTTGGTGGAATCATTGGTGGCCCACACTGTTCTGATATTTTGGAGTTTGCTCATAGACATTTAGCAACTGCACAGCTACGAGACGATTACAGGGAATTTCTCGAGCTCTCAATTGTCTTTCTTGGAGGTGTTCCTTCTCGTGGAATTCGGTTTCGAATACCTGGCGCTATGCACCGGGCACAATGGATGGCAAAAGTCATCTATACCATCAAGATGTGGCTCTTTCGTGCTCAGTGCAAGAAGACTGCTGCAAAACAACGCAGCATTCGTGATATTGACATCTTTTCAGTTGTTGTCTACCTGAAAGCCTGAATAACTGTGCCAATTGCTGTGGAGGCTCCTCTGAATGACTTTACTCTCATGGCAAACCTTCTCACATATCCACATACTACAATTTCTTCTGCTACAAGCAAGAAGCTACGGCTTCATCTCTGGTATTTATCTGAAGTGCTTATTGGGCTTGCTCCTTTTTATTCAAGGGTATCCAATGACTCCAAGAAGCTAATGATTTCTGCCATGGAAGAAGTAGACCCAGATCATCCGCTTAAACGACCCAGTGTGAAGTCAGATGCATTTCTAGGCACCAGCGGTCTGGAACAATTCTGTACAACCAACTCAAAGAAACTGTTCCAGGTGCTTGGGCTGCATGGACTATCTGAGACGATGCTTTCCAAAGATCCTGCTCTTTGGGAAGAGCATGAAGCATTTCGAGAAGCACAAGCAGTACTCAAAGGGTAGGCTGTCGTCAATGATAGAGCTGAACGAGGTGTGGCACTCATCCACGACTTAAATAAAAAGCTAACAAAAGATGAGGATCAGCCTTAATTTCTACTGCAGGTTGTCAGTGAACATCGACCACAGTTCCCTGACCATACGAAAAGAAATCTCGTGTCAAATTAGTAGAAAGCAGTGATTCCTGCATTTTATTGTCCTGTACTGATCATTTACTTCTGTGACCAGCTGAACAGTGAACAATAACTGAATTATAATTGAACAGTAAACACTTGTTTGTATTGCATTGATGCATCACTAGAGTGTATTTTAGTCATCTCTGTAAAATTCTCAGTGACAGTGTGTTGAATAGAGTTTGGATGAAATTGTATGATTAAATTGATCAAATTTGTATTAAAGAATAAATTTCGGCGCTCGAGGGGCACCCCTAAATGTTTTGCAATTCCAAAATCCTTTTCAACATAATGTTATTTCTATAATTGGCATGGATTGAAAGGGTGCCAGACAAACTGTTACGATTTTTATTTTTTGGCTGTATGCTAAGGGCCACCCTAGTATGTATGTATGTATGTATGTATGTATGTATGTATGTATGTATGTATGTATGTATGTATGTATGTATGTATCAACATGCACTTGTTATAGCGCCGCTTCAAGAGAACTACTCAGAGGCGCTTCCGACTACAGCATGGACACTAGATTTGAGTTTCACGCCGAAGCGCATGAGCAACTGGCAACTGCGACTGAAGGACTTGCTCAGGGTCCCAACGCGGTGGCTTGAGGTGGATTCGAACCCGCAACCTTCCGGCTACAAGGCACCTAACATACACCACCCTGCCCCACGTGTACCTATATGTATAGGACCATAATTCATTCATTCGTAAACTTAAATTTAGCATCCCTTCAATTACACAAAATCACTCAGAGGCGCTCTCCACTCCAGCGCGCCATAAATAATAGTTTTAAGTTTAGTGAGGAAGGGTTGTGGTAGAATCCCAGGGTGTAGGCGTAGCTCTAAAGGAAGGAAGGTCATTCCAGACCACTGGGCCAACCACAGAGAATGTTTGATTCTTTATGGTTGCAGTACAAGCAAAAGCTACTATAAGAGGTCTCCCTTTTCGGGCTTTTCGGCAGAGCGTAGTGGACGACGCCCTTGATACCCAACGTGAGGCAGCATTGCTCTCGGAGGTGAATTGCGACGAGGCCCTGACGACATCGCCAAACGAGAGCAGCTAATTGAACTAAATACGCTGGCGAATAGGGAGTCAGTGAAGCACCTCCACCATATAGATTGAGGAGTGACCATATTTAGGCCTAATCATAACAATAGACTATATAATAGGTCTATAGACTTAATACTATAGTATACGCACTCGTATCGAGGATCAGAGTAAGTGAACAAGACTGAATCAAGCAACATCCAATTTCATAATTAAAGCTCAGAGAATTTCATTTTCTATAGACGAGTAAAACGAGTAAGGAATATAGCTAGGATGCAGAAACTTAAACGAGCGTCAACTGCAGGCAGGCATGCATGCGAATCTTCGAGAATATAGGCCTAGGCCTAGGCTAGTCATTTTAGATCGCCCGCGTCGGATCCGTTATTTCGTGACTTCTAAATCCATCGACTAAAATGCGTCGAATGACAGTATCCTGACGAAAGAAAGAAGTCTCTCTTCTCTAGATCTCGCTGCTTCGCCATTGTTTGCCATTCACCATTCCGATCATCCTTCTGTTTTCTTGCTGAAAACACTAATTCGGTGTCAATAAAAAACACAGAACACCACCTTATCATGGGAGGAGACTTGGGCGGAAACTTGCGGGGGACGAAAGGCGGCCGAAGATTTTGATCCGACGAATGGCTGAGACGCGGACGAAAATTGTCCATCTTTTTGCCGCAAAAATTTCTGACGACCTTTCTTTAGTCATCCGTCCGAAATATTGTTGGAAAAACCTCTCGTTTGTTGTTCACCGTGTGTTTCGGGAAGTGTGTACATGATGATCTAACACCGATTACCGAATGGGAGGACAAATGCATGGGCCATCCCCACCATGTCCTTTGAGGGGGACCGTTCCCTCTGCCCCCCAAGTCTCCGCCCATGCTCCTTATTCTCTTAAACTTCTTAAGTCTTCATTGGAGAACACATGTTTCAGAAATATGGGGGAATAAGACTTCTATATAACCCCACCCAGTATATTGGCCTACGTCTACTCTCATACACAAGACTAAATTGAATCTTTTGACGCTGATTTGTCACCGCTTAGAAAATTCAACTTCTACAAATGACTTCACAGTACATGTAGACCCAGTGTCAAATCTAGCCCCTCTGCTCTAGAAGGGGATTCAGGTTTCTGGGGTGGCCCCGGGTGGGGCGGGACAAACAGCAGTTCCGGTGGGCGGCAACCGACCGCTTATAGGTGGACAGCGGCGAGACGACACCATTGTCCGTTATTTTTTGTATTATACTATTCATCAGAAATTGTAAAACCGGTGATGAAAAAAGCAACTCTGAAATGTTTCGGGGCGGGGGGAAAGAAAATGTCAGTCCTGGGGCAGCTTCCCCCCCAGATGCCTAGATTAAACACTAGGTACGCCTTTATAAGCCGCTGTCTCACAAGTCGATCATCGGGTACCCCGACATAAGCGCGCAGGACAAAAGCGCGCACGGGTCAAATGCGCGCCGACATAAGCGCGCGGCGTCGACCAAAGGCTGTAATTTCACTTCGCCTATCATAAATGAAAGCAATACCGACCTATAGCCTACTTTACACCAGTGGCGTAGACAAGAGGGAGGTTTCGGGGGTTAAATCCCCCCCATTGGCCTAGGAAAAAAGTTCTTTAAAGGTTATTTATCCACTTAAGTAAGAAAAAACAAAACAATTGATTGCAGTAATAATTTTTTTCTTACTTTATTCCCTTTGTTACTTTATTCCCTTTTTATTTACTGTAATACTTTTGGGTTGGTGTCAGAAAGGGCATCCGGCCAGGCCAGAAAAAACAAAACCGGACCCCATCATAAATTCCTGGATACGCCACTGCTTCTCACCTACATGTGGCCTGTATTCAAAGCGTTTCATCACGGCAACGATTCAACCACCTATTTTGATGAAAGTTGTTTGTCCACAAATAAGAAATTAAATTAAAAACTGCTTAAAGTCTGCTTTATAATTTTAGTTGCTGATTGATGAGACTTCCAAAAAACCGAAAGATTCAAGGAGGTTCGATACCTACTGGTTGCAGATTTGTTTAGCGTAAACTACGGCACATGATGTAAAGCAAAACGACTGCATAACGACGATTGGTGAGACTTCTAAGGAAACCGAAAGATTAAAGGAGGTTCGCTATCTACTGGTTGCATTTTGCCAGACAATTACACATGAGTTTGTTCGTGAGTTTAAAAAAATTCTGTGTACGTCAGTTTAATATCTTGTTGACTGCGGCTTATGTCGGCGCGCATTTGTAAAGCGCGTCTTTGACGGGTCGCGTTTTTGTCGGCGCGCTTTTGTCCTGCACGCTTTTGACGGGACACCCGATCACCGTCATTTACGACGGGATCCTGCTAAGCAATAAAGGCGTAGGCCATATAGGCTACACCTTCGATCGCCACTTTCAATCAAGTCAATTTGTAAAGCTAATTGACGGCAAGAGTTTACGATCACGATTAATAAAATATAGACTATTTTGTCTATTATTTTGTCAATAGTCATTGGTAGGCTTAGCCTAATTGGCAAATTCGTTCACGTATCTGATGACGAAAGTATGTCGATCTCTTCTTAAAAACTTGGTCTATACGGCCTTAAAACCGTATTGGCCTATACTATAGGTCACAGAATTGATAAAAGTGAGATGGAAATAGACTACTAGGTTTGCTATGAAAGTGAAACTAAGTAGGCCTATAAAATGCAATTGACCTAAGAAAGATACAGATCACTCCCACTGGTTGAAGATCACTCCCACTGGTTGATTACCTCGACATCAACCCGTTAATGCGCCTCTGCACAGGGGCGGATACAGAAATTTTCGAAGGGGGCAAAAAATTTCGGTGATCTTTGCCAGAACAAATCTGATGACCTTTTTTTAGTCATCAATCTTCCTGGTCGAATTAATCTCTGCAAGCAATACTATACTATGGCCTCTCTCTAGTATCCTACTTTTCTCTCCCGCTGCATTGATTTAATGGCTTGTTGAAACCAAATGGGGGCCACGTCCAATGTACTTTTTAAATGGGGGCATGGCCGGATTGACCCACCCCTGCCTCTGCAAACCCACTTAAAGAGGTAGGCTAGCTACCATTGCCATGGAAACACTCGTCACTCGTCTGTCGACCGTCGATCAAGTCCCCGTTACGATATACTCGCCTTGTTCGAGTCAGTGCCATCGGTCTATCTGTCCCGCGTTCCCACATGGCTTACCACCCAAGGCTCGGTTCCGGCACAGTCAAGACCGTAGCTATAGGGGGTGGGCTGTGTGAACACCCCGAAATGAAATATTGCTATGGTGGAAATGCATTTACTGACACAATCATGATGTAAGGACGAAGGGAGTTCATGTTGAGGCTCTTATTTCTAAGTGACTTTAACAGTAGATTGAATCAACCTATTAAACCCCTTATAAGCTTATTCAATTTATTCGGTTGCTTGTCGGCTTGCTCAACGTCGAGTAAACACCCAACCCCCCTAAACAATCCTAGCTTCGGCCTTTGGCGCAGCTCTTCTGTATTCAGTGCAATTTGCCATGTGTACTGTGCCACTGTAGGCCTACTAGGCACCTGCCCACTAATTTACAAGGTACAATCGCTCTCAAGGAGATCCTGACCCATCAATTATAGGCAGACAAACGACATCGAAAACCTCTTGACCCAGCCAGTCAGCCAACAGCAGTTGCTCAATTGGTCGCGAGGTTCTTTAGTGCCACTATGACGCTGGGCTTCTGGATGCAGGCTATGATGTCCTGCCCACCTAAATTCTGATACAACCTAATAATTCATCTGTAACTTGGTGGTAGAGTCCATCTCGTAGATAGTACGCTATAACAAGTGAGCATACAAACAATGACACCCGTTTATTTAGAAGTCATCAAGGCTAACGATTGGCTGCCTATAACTAGGACTCCCAAGAAAAGCCACATCAGCAGACCACAAGTTTTTATCATTATTACATGGACTATTCATTAAATAAGTGCAATTATTTGTATTAATATTATTAAAGACCAAGCGTCAATCGAGTGCACAGAGCGATTGTGAGTAGAGTTAGTTGTTGAACAGCAACTGTTTCAGAGAAGCAAGAAATCGAACTTGTACTCTCCCAGTCTCTCCGAGCTACAAGGTAATCACTCTAACCATTCAACTACCATGCCCCAAGGCAACCCATGTTCATAGATGCCCATGTTATGTTCCCTGGTAGAAAAATGATCAACCCCACTCATCGGTGGGTTAGATACACTGAAGTTTGTAGGCTGAGGACATTATTTCTTAAATGAGGAGCAAGACCTTTACACATGATGATCTTAAAAGTAGCTGTACAAATGGCTGGTTACAGAAAATCGAAAAATATTAAACTCTTAGAATACGGTAAAGTACACATCAAACAATCTCTAACTTGCCATGCTGTTAGCACAATCCAACTTTACATAATGTTACACATAGCAGGAGCGCATACACAAAGCAAATGTTGGCTGTAAGAGGTTACCATGACAACCTATGCAATATATGCATGCAGGTTCCGTGGAACGCAATCAGAAACAGAACTTGAACATTTCGGAAAGCACCAGAATGATTGCAAGCAGCTAGTCGCGTAGACAAGGGGGATTTTGGGGGTTTAAAACCCCCCATTGGTTTAGGAAAAGTTTTTTTAAAGGTTATTTATCCACTTAAATACGAAAAAGAAAAATTGTTGTTTTTCTTATTTTATTCCCTTTGTTACTTTATTCCCTTCTTATTTACTGTAATACTGTTGGGTTGGTGTTAGGAAGGGCAACCAGCAAGGCCAAAAAAATTCCCAACCCCCATCATAAATTCCGGGCTACGCTACTGTTGCAAACAATTTCTAGCCATGCAAAACTCTAACATTTGATTTTCAATTCGGAGCCTTCAATCACAAGGATTTCCATTTAGGCTAAAATCTTCAAGACAGTCTAAGCAACAATGCTCCAAGCCCAATATATTTTTATGCCTGCATCATGAGACAGAGAACCATGAGATAAACATTTCTTACACTACCTGGATTAGTAGGTGGCTTCTGTCAGATATTTTGTTATGTTATATGACAATGTTCATGCACATAATAATAATACTCAGTTGAAGCAAAATCATAACCAAGGCTTCCAAGAACTTAGTAATGACATCTGGTCATTTGAAAGCAAAAATAAATTATTCATTCAAATTTTATGAAATTTATCATAGATAATTATTAATAACACAAGCATATAATATCTTGATCGATCAATTAAATATATTGACTGATCAACTAAATATCTTGATTAATCAGTTAGATATCTTGATAGACCAATCAAATATCTTGATTAATCAGTTAGATATCTTGATTAATCAGTTAGATATCTTGATTGATCAATTAGATATCTTGATTAATCAGTTATATATCTTGATTGACCAATCAAATATCTTGATTAATCACTTAGATATCTTGATTGACCAATCAAATATCTTTATTAGTCAATCAAATATCTGAATTAACCAATTAAATGTACTGATAAAGCAGTATGATTTTTAAGGTTGTGTCATTTTGCAGATCTATGTTCATTTACTTTTATACTGCAAAAATTCATTTGTTTGTCGAATTTGTATATTTCAGCAAAATCTAGACGTTTACGAAATGTTTAAAATATAATTAATTCCACTATTTACACTTTCATTTACAATTATAAAGACTTATAGACTAAGTCACAATTGAATTTCAGTAGTCGAATTCACATAATTTCAAAATAGTAGGAATATCATAAATAGGAAAAGATCACAAGACCATCTTCTACAGATTGTCAGCACATATCATAGGTCCAATGCCTGATTTTAGTGACTCAACTGTTAGGCCAAGATCCCACTTCAACTGTCACACCATTTTCTGAATGGCAGATCGATTCCATTACCCTCCCTTAATCACACACTCAAAATCAAGTTGTCGATCAAACTGATCAAGTTGTCGTCCACCATTGCCAAAATACAGAATTGGACTGGCCCAACTGTTGACCCATTTTCAAATTCCAAACATAGTCTAAAAATTGTCCTAACGAAATGTGCCGACAGAATTATTCAAAGCCCCTGAAACTGATGTTCACAGAAGAAATAACAGTGTCATTAAGAAGACAGTTCTTCTGCAAGAAGAGGTTGTTAGGAGCTGTGCACAGAAATCGAAAAAACTCGAGAGCATTCCAAAAGCAAACCAAATGCTGTTAGGAGGAAAGAGTGAGAGACTGACAGACAAGCAGAGATGACGAATTATTACCAAGAGATTGTGAGGAGCCGAGTGGACAGGTTAAATGCCCGAGTCTTCAAACAAGCCTCTGGGACCCTCGGACTCCTAAGCACAGTTCAAACAGAAACAAAACAGAATGAGTGAAATAAACTGCAAGCATGAAAACCCAGTGGAACCCAGTTTTAGATAAGGTGACCAAGATTCAAAGCAGACCAGTAACATCAGCCTCAGGAATCTTAACGAATAAGAACATTCAAATGTAAGATTAAGTAGGAATGATTTCGGTGCAACACAGAACCTTAGCGAAATAGTAGCCAGAAGAATCAGCAGTGATATTATTACCACACAGGACTTCAGCTGGGAGAAAAATTTAGCACTAGGTACTATCATGCTATAAGCAAATCCATTTAAACCCATGCTCAATCCAATTCAACAGGCACAACTGCATATATGGTGCGCAAAATTAGAGCCCAAAAATCGTGAATGGATGAAACAAAGAGTTGCAAAGAAGTCATGGATGAATACACAAGGAAAAGAAATAAATAATCTCATGGTTCAGGCAGTTGTAGGAGAGCACACCAGTAATTACCCCAAAAATGCAAGTTAGCAGTCAATAACTACGAGACAATCTTCACAATCCAAAACAGCAGCAGTAAGTAAAGAATGTACCAGGTTTACAGAATCATAAAATTATAGAAGATACCTTAAATTAAACTCTTACACAAAACTTGCATAATTTGCACAAAAGCACATTAGCATACAACACAGGCCTACAGCAGCCGCAAAAACCGATAATTTCACATGAAAATTACATAGAAAATTACAAACAGCAATTTCAAACAGTCAAAGAAAGAACTGGAAAGGTGTTTGCAAAACAGACAAATACAAATTTCAAGCCACCGTGCAAAAACAGAAGAGTGCTTGCCACTGGTTATAATGGTAAAACGGAATATCATCTCCAAAACTTCATTTAAACCAGCTTGTTATTTAAGTTTAAGGTTCTGACCACATGCATTTCTAAGGGTGAACGGGGCTAAACATGATTAGCATAACTAATTAACATATTTCTATCGACAAGTCATGGAATCATAGTGCAGTTCGTTCGTCATCATTCGATTAACATATTGCAGAATAAGTCACACCACGTGTGTCTGGAATTAGTCACACCATGTGTGTCCAGAATTAGTCACACCACGTGTGTCTGAATCTGAAACAGGAAACTTTGAAGGACTTGGGTCATAAACAGTTTCACCGGCTAAGTATAAAGTCCTAGCTCCTCAAATATATTTGTTGGCTCTTCGTTCTCCTGGAAACAAACAACCAAGCAGTTATGGTAATGACACGGCTTTTCTATGGGTTAAAACATTAATGTATATGATTAAGAAACATTAATTGTTAAGGTCATGTCAACATGCTCGAACATCATAGGCCAGGGCTGAAAGTGGTTTGACAAACGAATCGGGTTTGAGGCCAATGGGTGGTGAGACCCTTTGACCGAAAATTTTTTCCCGACCTTTTAGTTTTCTGATAAACTTCTTTTAAATTTTGTTAGCATTCGCTTTGACGTAGATGTAAAAATTTGGTAATTTGCATCGAGTTTATGATAAATGCATGGGCCTAAATAATAAACATGCGACCCATGATAATACCCAGCAAAGGCATGTCACGAAAATGAATGCGACCCGGACAGACCCGGCTCACTTTCAGCCCCGTCAAAGGCTACAGGTCAGTCATTTCCAGTATTACAGGTTAGGAATTTTCATTGGGCAAACAGTGAATGAATAGTGAGAGTAAGGAAACAGTGAGCGAACAGTGAAAAAACTGAGCATAACATGAGTAAAAAGTGAGCAAGCAATGCGGCAATCCTTCGAACAACTCATCTCCTCAGAGACAAGATTCTGATATGGATGGCTTTTGACAAGAGCTAGTAATGCAAAAGAAAAACATTCCACCAATTAATTACTCCACTGTTTATGATGCTGATGGGTTTCCTGATATGAAATCAGTGTATACACATCAAACACAGTTACATTGTCGTGCTCAGTGTATTTCTATAAGTTCTGAACAGGTGCTTTACAAACTGTAGACAGATTTATATACATGCATACCAGAACAAACAGGCATACATTCACAGGCTAAAAGTATGAAAAATGACAGGATCATGACTTTGTAATGTTAGGATTTTGAGCCTACTATAACATTGAAAGGTTGAAAGAAGTCCTAGAAGTGCTTCCTTTACATGGCACAAATTATGCTGCATAACAAGTGGAATCTTTTCTTATACAGTGAACAGCAACATCGTAATCGTATATTATAGTATCGTAACATATATTATTTAAATTGGAAGTAGATGATACAGGAAGTTGTAATTGAAGTGATGCATAAGAATATGTAACATGCAGCTGTATCAAGACGAAATAATCAATCAATTAGTTGCTATTAGTGGTTGCGAGCCGTTAGTGGTTATGGGTCAATAATTAATTGGTTTATATGTGACAGCATAAGGTTATTCTTAAACAGGCAAAGGATCTGGTGTACAGAATGATTTCTTAAAGAAATTGTTGTGACAATGTATAACTGTGAAACTCACTTCCTGCAGCAGATCCATTTGTGCGATCGCACTGAGCACCGTCTTCTTGCTCGAGTCCTGCACCTCGCCACCCAAAATGAACTCGTCGAGCATGAAGTATGCTTTCTCAAAGTTGAAGATTATATCTAGCTCGCAAACCTACACACACAAAAATTCAATTAATCACATCTACAACAACAACCTTCAATCATTGTAGCCACAATTGTAGTGTCCTGGCCACAGTGTTCCTCTGTGTAGATTTCTGTAACTGGTGCTATATTATAGCCTATATAAATATATGAGATCATTGAATTTCAGCTAGGTTGCCAAGGTTTGAATCCCAATACATGTATATAATTTGAAACAGTCTACACAAATATCAGGAATATAAGTAAAGGACTTCTACGAATACTCCACCCAATCTCACCTTTCTTTATCCATCTCCCCTTAACTTACCATGTGCCAAAGCCACTTACCAGTACATACAAAATTCACATTAAGTTGGAATAAGTTTTAAATGTTTCCACAGAAGTGAATTAATGCAATTTCGTATACATGTATGACATTGTATGTCCAATCTTTTAATTAACACATCATCCAAAAATTACAATGTTTGCAGATTCAATTTAGACTTAAGTTATGTGATAACGCTGGAGAATTTACGTACATTTCCAAAGTATTTATCCAGAAGTTCGACATATCTGTGGATGACTTCTAGCGTCAACAGTTCATTGTCATCCTTCTCAATGCAGCAGCAGAAGTAGAGGCTGGCATACCTAATTCAAGCACATTAACAATAATATAGGAATTGCAACACAGATTTTTCCAGAAAAAGAAATTCTATATCAAATACATAATTATGATATTTTATTAGCCTGCATATTAAACTTAAATATAGCAAACCAAACATAAAATACCCTACCTGGCAGTACAAATCTATAAAGCAACTCAAATTAACAGTCCTAATTAATAACCTAGAAATCCAAATACAGAAGTTACATGTACAATAATGGTAATTCAGTGTCATAAAACTATCATATTAAAATACAGCAGATTGTCTAATTATATTTATTAGACTCTAATAATAGTGCAAGTCAGTTTTATGCCGCAATTCCCTAAAATTCCCAGGCAACCCCGAGTACCCCAGCTAGTAATATAATAAGAAGTTAATATGGCTATTTATAGCCTCTATGACATCACAATGTATCATTATAATAAGAGGTTGCTATGGCTATTTATATAGTCTAGGTAACCAGACTGTAATTATAATAAGAAGGCAATATGGCTATTTATAGCCTCTATGACATCACATTCACAATGACATTATATAATAAGAGGTTACTATGTCTATTTATAGACTCAAGAAATCAGAATGCAATTGTCATAAAAGGTTGCTATAGAAATGTATAGCTTCTATGAGATCACAAAGCAATCATACCCTATCTTATTGATAGACTCTATGAAATCACAATGTAATTATATAAGAAGTTAATATGGCTATTTATAGTCTCTATAACATTACAATGCAGTTGTATAATGAGAGGCTGCTATGGCTATTTATAGACTGTAGGAAAACACAATAAAATTATTACAAAAGGTTACTATGGAAATGTACAGCTCTATGAAATCACAATACAATTACTATAAAAAAAGGTAACAGTTACTAAGGGAATTTATAAACTCTATGAAATCACAATACAATTACTATAAAAAAGGTTACTATGGGAATTTATAAACTCTATGATATCACAATTCAATTATTATACAGGTTACTATGAAAATTTATAGTTTCTTTGAAATCACAATTCAATTATACAATAAGAGGTTACTACATATGGCTATTTATTTTGTGCTCTAGGAAATCACAATGTAATTATATAATAAGGTGACTATGGCTATTTATAGACTCTATGACGTCACAATGCAATAATTACAAAAGCATAGATATAATAAATAATAAATGTAAATGATGGTCAGCATAAATTGCAAAGGAGGATTATCGTGCTTGTGAATATCAACTATAAACACACAACTTACAAGTAACTGGAATACAATTATAAATTTCAAAAACAAGACCTTTTGTAGACTACTTTCAGATCCCTCCATTCGATGAAGCTGCACATCTTTGGCTTTCGTGCCAGGACAGCGGTCACCAGTTCGCGAATTATCTTCTTCTTCGTCTTCTCTGGATGTGCAACAAACCACTTTTGAAGTCGGAGTTTGCCTTGACGGCTGAACAGAAGCATAAACTGCATCTGGAACGAACAGAAACTTACATGTTTAGAACACTTGTGTTTTAGAACACTTGTGTTTTAGAACACTTGTGTCTTAGAACACTTGTGTTTTAGAACACTTGTGTTTTAGAACACTTGTGTTTTAGAACACTTGTGTTTTAGAACACTTGTGTTTTAGAACACTTGTGTTTTAGAGCAATTTGAGTAAATAATATAACGATGAAGAATTAGAGCAGTTCCCTTCCTAAGTTAACTATAACATCACTGTTTTAATTAAAATATATTTAAGTTCACCATAAAGATATTAATGCCGAGTACAGTACTGGCGTGAAATTCCATAATGAGCATTCCAATATTCAAAATTAACCATAAATGATGAGAGCCCAAAATTTTAGCATTAGCTGAACAGACTTTTCTCCTTACAACAAGGCTGTTTTTAGCATACAGTTCTACACAAAATCAGAATTAATATTTTTACCGTGAACTAAAACATATTGTGCAGTTCTAAATGGATTTATGCAGTTGTAGAAGCACTAACGCACAATTAAAAATAGGAAAAAAGTCATTGTCATCTAATTGGCAGTAATTCACCATAGAGGTTGGGAGGGAAAGAAGGGAGACAGCGCAGTTCTAAAAATTCCCTAAAAGAAGCCTCGACTTTCTATAGAATTTTATTATTATAGAATGATGCCAGAGCGATTGTGGAATAAGAAAATATACATTATACACTAGAATAAAATTGATCATCTGACTTATTACTGTCTCTGGCTTTGTGCCTAAATGGCTGCGTTTTATGCGCCAATCATTCATGCAATGTTCTATTCTCATGGTTAGAGGTGTTCACCGACAAAATGCACTGTCCTATTCTTGCAACATAGAGCACATAATTCTGGCTGCTATCCAGGCAGCAAAACAGAGAATTCGCAAACTCCCTCACAACTTTGGGATGCATTGCAACTATTTTTTTTAGAGCAAAACTCCCTCCAGCAGACAATAGTGATGGTGCTAGCAAAATCGCTACAATAGCAAAGTGTTGATAAGCGATCGAATGCTGGATTTCAATCAGCATTATATCCATGTTTGCAATGTTTTGCTACCGCTTCGGATGACTACCTAATTTCAAAGCTGCTTTCATTAGATTATAACGTCAAGAGTCTATGGAATTGTCTACAATGAGATCCAGTAAATTCTGATTTTCAGATACACTCAAAGATACATATCTATAACTATGGTGCTGTCTATAAACCCTTCCCTGTTCTCTAAGCTTCTTGAAAGATTGGTGCACAGATCACGGATCGGAATTGTAGGCAGTATAAAATTATAATGTATGTGACCTAAGACCTTGATTTAGGCATTGGACCTACGAGACGGAGGCAATACACACGAGCACATGAGGCAAGGCCCTAAACCCTGAAGGGCCTAACAAGGACCCGTGCTGGATCCTCACACCCAGGCTCATGGAAACCTATAGTTAGGTCACTGCAAATCATCTCTGTGAAATTTGCAAGCAGAAAACAGACGTTGTTCGAGTATGTATTGTATTCAAATGAGCAGACAGACTTAATTCACACCCTTTCAATGGCATAAATCTATATAGGCCTGTGATACTATCCTGTCTTCCAAATCAGAAGCGCAATTATTCGAGCCCCGAAAATCTCTATCTTAGCTCATAATTATTATTTGAAAGTATCCTACATACCATTTTTACGGCAGAAATTGGAAGCGAAGCTCTCCTTAGAACGTTCTAATCAAAAATAACGAATTGTCTCATAAAATTATAGTCTAGCGGAACACAACGCACAGGTAAGCTCTAATCAACTGTCACACACCTCTCAACACGCGACACGCTGTTTCCCCAGTCTACATAAAACCATACGCTGTATCCCTGTCAATGAACGATAAAAGTTAGCTTTCGTTGACAAGACCGGAATGATTTTATCATTCCGGTCTTGAAAACTAAAAAAAAATATAGAGCGATTTCTTAGTCCTAGTTTTTCCGTAGTTTTCTCCGCGCCGTTAAACCCTTTATTCTCTCCTGGATGGTGAAGCAATTTCCTACTTTTTAATGTAAGAAGCAGTACGAGTTGGTTACCGAATAAATTGAATTTATATTAAATTGACATCACACACGTAAATGAATATTTCATTTATTTGTTCTACAAACTCCATTGCTACGCCACTAATTTATTTATTTAAAATAAACAATTAAAGATTGTACATAATGATAATGCTAATTAAGCTCCTAATTTGCTCTATGGACTTCATATTTATTGTGACGACTTCCAATTGTTAAATAATTATGTTGCGTCATTAGCTTTGTCTATGAAGAAGTTGTAGCCTAGCTACGATAAATAGCTCAATAGGTCCGTGCTATTGACTCGTAGGCTACTAACAATCAACAATCATCTCCTTGGTCCACAAGACCACAACACAATTATATTGTAACCATAGATATGATTGCTGACGTCGTTAGCTATGGTGACTGAGTGACGTCGTGTTGCTGCTAGGATAAAATAATGGTTACTCCGTATTGTGACGATATCTCTTTATTCCACCAACACAATTGTTACGTCATTATCTTTGTTTATGAATATACGATGTTGGATACCTTTGCTACATGGACTTCCTACGAATTGTGATATTGACATAATTATTATCTTTGTTCTATAAAAATATATGAAAACGATAAAATATGTTCCCAGGTGCCAGATAATATGTTAATGTTAACTTTCCAACATCTACTTTATATTGCTGCCAGAGTGCCAGACCGCCGATCGAGCATTCTCGGTTGTAGGGCCATCCATCTAGAATTCTAGATTCTATGACCTCCCCTCAACGTTGCATTTATTAGTATACATCTGACCAATCACTGTTTCACAAATCTCTGAAGTCTTTTTTCCTTCACCATGGCTGGGTTGGGAGCGCTCCTGAGTTGAAGAGGCGCTATACAAGTTCTTAGACTGAATGAATAAAATACATGTCAAGGTCAGTTAATTCCCCCGAGGCTGAACAGGCCGTATGTTGCCCGCCTCAGTGCTGAAGTATTTATTTCTTCTATCCTGCGTATTTTTATTTTCTTACTTTTCTGACAATGGCTAATCATTAATCAACTGCAAGATCAGCAAGAGACTCAGCTGGTCAGTTCCTCCACCATCATTACTAACCACACACCATCACCTTCCACAGGCTCCTCTATCCATCACATCTCAGACTTTTCACTCGAAACTTAAGGCACTCCTCTTCAAGAACTCTTACCCTGTCTCATCTGATCCTCCACCCTCCAATTCCCGACCCAAATGACACCCGCCTTAGTAGCTGTTGCGCCCCTCTGATCCCATGGCAACTCGACCCGGACCACCATGGACTACTTTTATGGACAACCCTTCTGACTCAACGCAGCAATCGTGAATAAGCTGGTGCCCCGCGCTTGGCTTTCGAGTAGCACTTTAGAAATTTTGATTTTACAATTACGATTGCATTATCCCACAGAATACAAATGGAGCACACACTTGTTCTTCTATTTCTTAAAGCAATGTTTATTAACAGGTTAATTTTAATATGTCCAGGTACATGTTACAGTGTTTGAATTTGGAATCCATTCATTCCCTCTTGCCGTTTTCATGTCAAACCTGCGCTTGATAAAAAGAACATGCCGTGGCAGTGCAACAGCATTAAACTGCTTTGCCTTAATGATTTAGTTTTATTAGCTGCAGTCATGTCATTATCTACATATGAGATCCACGTAAATTTCTGCTGCTCTCCCATTCTGTGTCCAGACACTCTAGTGAAATTCATTGCTGATGAGACATGTATAACCTGCAACAAAAGTACAACTGCATTGGATGCTGTAACGTTTGTACTGAAACTCACTCTAGTGTCTCCTTGAAGGGTGCAATATAAATTCACAAATGACATTTAAACTTGATGACTATTGTTGAACAGTTTGTGCAACAACCCAAACACCAACGCCACGCATATGTAGAGCACAAGGCACATACAACACTGTTCTTAGTTCTTACAAATTATGCTTTCATTATGTCCCATTATTATATGGACCATATCATATGCAGGACCTAAATCCCATACTAAGGCTTATTATCATACATGCTTCATAATTATATCCTAAATGTAAAATGTGTAGGACATACGAAGTCAATATGACAATGATGATGTTGGTACAATTACTTTAACTTACCTTTCCAAAAAACAAGTATGAAATACATGTATGTGAGTATGACATAACTGAGCCATTCAATATTAGCCAACTATTATGTACTACAGTAATAATTTGGCCTGCCACAGCAGCTTTGACAATAGTCGTAATCTCCACATTTCTAAAGTACCACTCGAAAGCCAAGCGCAGAGCACCAGCTTATTCACAAGCTAGTCACTGAATATAAGTCAGTGGCTAGGTTAATCAAAGACTCAAACTCATCTGCCATCACCTGTTGGTGAACATACCATGCATAGCTGTTCTAGACATGACAAGAACGCCACACAATTCAATGCACACCAATACACATTATGTTTTATAACCACTCATAAAAATTTGACAAAAACTGCTTGCACCCATTAAAATTAGGCAACGATGATTTTTGTAGGAGTGTGGTAAAATGTCAAAAACAATGACTTTAATTTCTTCTGTACCATCGTGTAATTTTTTCTATAGGAATGGCAAGCATTGACCAACTTCTGTATCAAATAATTGTCAATGCTTCAGGTATACAACATACAAATTTATACTAGGATTGCACCAAGAATTTTAAAACAAATCATTTCTCACAAAGATTTTTCTTTCCACAAATAAAATTGCCAACAACTCTGTTTACAATGAACCAAAAGATTTTTTAAAGCGTGAACAAGTGGCAAGTGTTACTTTTAATCGCTGTTAAATGATGTATCAGCAACAGACTAATTTTATATTTATTTCCATTTTTTGCCAAAAAATTCCAACACTGAATCATTCAGCTTAAAGCACAACCATCCAGTTGTTTTACAATGTACTATGCAATCGAAAACGTCATCAGCAGCAACTCTACATTAAACAGTTGCTTCAGAAAGTACACGACGCTGAAAAAATTTCTATGTTGTTCATGTCCGAAAGTGCTTTTTCAAAGTTCCTAGTCTTCGGTCCACTCGAATGGCTCGGGTGGCTCAGGCTCCGTTTCTTCCTCCACCTTTGGTCCGCCTGCAGCCACAAGTTCAATGATGTCTTCCGATTCTGCCGGCCGTGCATTCTTCAGCATAATGATTCCGCCAATCGTGATATCCTTCAGCGGAATGTAGCGACAGCCGCTTGCCAGCGAAATCACCTTCAGCTGAATCAAACAGAAGTACACTGTAATTTTCGGCCAAGATAGAAGTACAGGATAATTTTCGGCCAAAACATACCGTATTGACACTTCAACAGTGAGCTGAATTGGTTTAGAATTCACCTTTAGTGAATGTTCATGAATAAAGTGCTAATCAACCATTGACCACAACTTTGCATTTTGTATACCTAACCTTTCTCATAAACTAACAATTTTAAAAGCAGATTAACTCAATCATACATGTAGAAAACGGAAGAGTTATGCAAATACTTACAAGCATATATTGCTGGTATATAAAAATACATATGCATTTCAAACATTATGCCACATGTACCGGTATCTGACCAGTCAAACTTTGTTTCATAAATCTCTCGTCTTTTTCTTTCGCCATGGCTGGGCTGGGAGAGCACCTCTAGTATTTCTTAGTAGATTTCTTGAAGGGGTGCTATATAAATTCGTAGAACGAATGAATGAATTACTTAATTAAATTCTGCTCAGATATTTCCACTTCATGCTAAACTACCACTCATCTAGAACAGTCTTCAAAATATATCTGCTTATTTTCTTTCACAAAAATATGAGTATACACTATACATATCAGTATTTAAGTCATGAAAATCCAGAACCAAAGTTCATTTTGTACAAGTGGATAAAAGAACTTTTGCATACCTGAGCCTTCATAACCCGTGCTGGATTAGATAACATTTCAAATGTAGTTTCAGCTTCCTTTTTCTTCTCCTCTTCCTTCTCTTTCTTCTCCGCTTCTTCCTTCTTTTCCTTCTCCTTGTCAGCATCGGTTTTCTCTTCCTCCTGCCAACATCATCAGTCAAAGCATGAAAAAAAGTAAACATGTTAAAAACTACTTTAAAAATGTATTGTAACATAAGGTAATAGTACAGGTTCCTAAAACTTTCAATGCAATGAATGAGTCAACTCATAATGTCATCTGGTAAAAAGTGATGTATATTGTTATCGTTACTGTAGTGCGTTACACAGCAAATATGTGCATTCTCTGATGTCAGTGTTCTAGTAGATAAAAAATGCGGTGGTTCTGAAGCAACTAGATTTGTTGAGCGATGAACATTTTGATGATAATGATAACAGCACTTGATCGAGATAGAAACAATCAACTAGATGATGCAGAACCAGTTAGCGACGACGTGGATAATAAACCAACTGAGGCCTAGGCATCCTCAGTTGCAGATGCTGGTAATGATAGTTTAGACCCGAATCCAACCTGTCAAAACTGCTACGACACCAAAACACAGACATTCTACCGCCCCCTCAGCGCAAAAGTTGCTAACTACTAAATGTGTTGCATGCAACGAGCATGAACAGCACAACGCAATACGCTATATTTGCGACGCTCTGTGCTTCTAAGATTGTGCTCTGCAAGGTGCCATGTTTTCATGATTATCATCCAAATGCAGTCAGGCTACAGTATCGTAGAGTAAAGTAATTAACAGTTTCTTTGCAATTTCATCCATTTTTTACATTTTCAGTACAGCATCGCAGAGTAGAGTAAATATGTTCAGTTTCTTTGCAATTTCATTTGTTTTTTACATTTTGAGAGTTACTTTCGATAACAAATGATAATGGCCATTGTTTCCTAATTTCTTCACATCTCCTGTAATCACTGGGTCCACAGTCTACGTATTAAGCAATTATTCTTCACACAATAGAACAGTAGAGTTGAACCGTACCACATCCATTTTCTCGTCCTTCTTCTTCTCCCCCTCCTTCCGCTTCTGCTGCTTGGCCGTTATGCTCAGCACGGCCGTCTCCACCTTCTCCTTATTCTTGTCCTTCTTCTCCTCCAGCGCCGGCGGATACGCAAACACGGATGGCTTGGCATTCGACTTGAACTCCACCTTCGGCATGTTCATGTCGATGTTGAGGCCAATGATACTCGTAGGGGTGAAGGCCAACGACAGGAAGTGCGTCAGAGGATACCAATACCAGAACTGGACGAAGACGAGCAGACCGACGACGGCCGAGAGGTTGGTGTGACCAGTGCGTGACTGGAGACTGACGGTGGCATTGCGGCCGCCGGCATCAATGATGCCCTGCGCCAGGATGGCACCAAACTTGGCAATGACATCCTCGTGTTTGTCAGCGATTACCTGCACAGGTGTATACACGTCAGGTGATCATCGTTCTAAACAATGGCAGTTTAATTTTCTTAAAAACTAAACATTTTTCTTTCTTCAGTGATATAAAACTTAAACAGATTACCTGATGATCGCAAACTAATCTAACTTCACGATTTAATAGACAGGCAGTGTTGCTAAAGCAGGTTCGCCTACCGTATAATTATATTTTGAAAAAGAAATAAATTCCAGCAGCTTACAATCACCTAAGCGCAGATTTGTAAATGGCTTTAAGAATCACATACACTGTCATCCATTTAACTAATCACAACAATGGCCAAACAATACATAGAGAAACAATATCCACAATCACATCAACATCTAATTAATTATCTATATACTACAGTCAGCACATCCCAGCAAAACGCTATTAAAACCAGAGGTTGTTGAATCTCTCAAACATGAATTGCTAGCAGAATTACAACAAAACACACCGCATAACAAGCTCTCAAGCACAAACCTTCGCATAAAGTTGGCGGAAATGGGTGACCTTCGAGCACGTGTTGTCATTGTGCTGGATGAGGATCAGTGCCGACGCAATGAGCGCACCCTGGCGCACATAATTAACCGGATCATTCGTCATCGGCTCAATCAGCCCAATCGCCTCCTTCATACCGGTGCCAGCACATGCAATTCCCAACGCCATCGCAGCACCGTAGCGAACATGCGGGTTGTAGCTCTCCGACAGCAACGACACAACGGTGGGACATTGTTCCGGCATGCGGAACAGCAGGAACCCAAGCGAAGTCACGGCGGCACGACGCACGTCATCATTGACGTCACTGACGGCCATATGAAGCAGGCGCTTGATGGCATCGTTGTTTCCAGTGCCGCAGTAGGCCATGGCCGTCGTGTACGTGGCCGACCAACGCAGAATCGGATCTTTGTCGCGTGACAGCGTCTCAATGAGCGTGTTCGCCTGCTCAAGTCGGCCGTACATCGTCATCGCTATGCCAACAGCGAGGCCGCGCAGGATTTTCTCGTGCTGTGTCTCCTGTGCGTATGCTACCATGTCCTCGATGGCTGTTGGCGAGGCCGTGCCGAGCATGACAAGGCCAATTGCCAGACCAGCCGCCTCACCTGAAGGATAGCAATGCAGATCGATAAAATTTATCGCAGTGGGGGGCAAACTGCATCACGCCATTGAACTTTACAGAGCAACATTTGGCATGAATACCTATTTTCATAACATACTTAGAAATTTTAATATAATTCCTAACATTCAACACTGTATAGTTTGTTACTATGAAGTAACCGGAATGGAGGTTAATTCGGACGTAGAAAGTTATGAAGAGGCTAAAAAAAGCTAAGAAAACATCTGATTTAACACTTTTAAAAAACACCTGCCATTAGTGTAGAAATGATCAAATTTTGTGAAGCATGAACATCTCTAGAAAACTGACGTCTCTCTGTTGGCATTGCTCATTGTTAGATTGTATATACTGGTAACTTTACTGATAGATGTAGGAGTTGTAGGTAAATGTGGCAAGCAGTTCAATTATTGTATGCCTGTATCAACAACACTTTCCCACTTGAGTTGTGGTACTAAAGGCTGTACGACTGTTTAGCTGACACGCAAGCATGACAGCAATCCAAAACGAGTAAACAATTAGAGATATGAATTGACCATTTCATACAATGCATCCAAATTCAAACTCTGGAGATAGAAGTGAGAAGCAAATGCATTCTCAGCTACCCAACGTTGATGCCACCAACTTAAACCTTCATGTAACTTTGAATCAGACGTCGTATTTCAAATCATCTCTGAACTTGCCTGTAACCGCATCATCCTGGTAGAGGCTGAGCTTCAGCTGTTCATACAGATCCTGTCGGGCAGTTCCCATTGCCGCCAATCCGAGACCAAGACAAGCGCCGTGTCTGACAATGTCTGTTGACGCCTCCTTCAGCTGTCCCAACAGGTACTCTGTTAT
Organism: Lumbricus terrestris; assembly: GCA_949752735.1. Classification (NCBI taxonomy): domain Eukaryota; kingdom Metazoa; phylum Annelida; class Clitellata; order Crassiclitellata; family Lumbricidae; genus Lumbricus; species Lumbricus terrestris. The sequence continues at coordinate 40,108,648 of OX457041.1, forward strand.
CTCACCTCCATGATTAGCATGAATCAGGCCTACAGTGCAAATTAAACACTTAGATAAACATAAATGAATCAATCAATTCTGTTAACACATTCAAGATGCATGTTTTTCATCATCTTATCAATTTAGGATAAGCTTTGGATGTATTCTTGTCCGTTGGTTATAGGTCATGGAAAATTTTAATTTCGCATATAACTGTCCAAAATTAAAACTGTCAGCCAGGGCTTTTTTTAACGTGCAGTTGTACACAAAATGTGCAGTTCTAAATGGATTTGTGCAGTTGTAGAAGCACTTCTGTACAGTTAAAACTAGCAAAAAAGGTCATTGTCCTCTGATTGGAATTAATTTACCATGGAAGTTGGGAAAGGAGTTGTGCAGTTCTAAAAATTCCTTAAAAACAGCTATGCTGTCAGCAGATTCTTAAGAAAGAAAATTTAGAAAGTAAGCTTAATTCTCAATCTTACCGAGTGCATAGAGGCCGCCACCCTCAGAGTAAGCAGAACCTGGTCCCGAGTCCTTAGGCAGGTATGTCGACATAAGATGCAAAGCTTCCTTCTCATGACCCTGTTCAGAGAACCAAATAACAGTAATCTTAGAAACACACCGAAAAAAACTTCATAAATAAATTAGAGTGGCAAAATTAGAACGCCATTATTACAGTTCTCTATCCTACGCAATCCTACGGGATGGCATTCTGAAGGATCTTTTGTTCCAAAAAGTATATAATGCATCATCTGGAAATCCCATTTGGGAAATACCTGCCTACGGAAATTCTCTTTCAATTTCATGTTTGGCTGCCTTTGGAAATCTTTATTCAGCAACTAGCGCTAAATTTGAATAAGAACTCAGAATAAATTAATAAAACACTATAAGACTGAATGCATACAGATGTGAGATACGGTATATTTTAAAAATAATAATATTAATAAAATATATTAATACTGCTAGTAATAGTAGTTGCAACTTAAAAAGCTCAAAATAATAAAATCTTCTGGAAAGAACAAATTAGTTAACACGCTAACAATTCATGAGAGCGTACTAAGAAAACAACTGGAAAAACAATGCAGCTTGTTGTTTAAGTGCAAACTAAATACTAACCCAATAAAATCAACACATCGTCGCCTCAGAATTATCTTCGCGTATGTCCATTTTTTTCAAAATCGAGTTTAGACTTGATTTGTAGCAAAAATTTGCTTCTCTTTCATCTCTTTTAATAGTTAAGAGATACGACAAGTCGTTTTAAAGATATTCACCGAAAACTACCTGTCGTATGTCCATGTCCAGGATTGCCTTGTCGTATCTCCAATTTATTTTGCCGTATCTCCAGTGCCGCGTTCACGATTTAAAAGTGCATTGTCGTATGTCCGAGAAAGCTCGTCGTTGATTGGACGAAGGAGATACGACATCCCAATTCGTTGTATCATTGTGTCGTATGTCCAGGGAATAAAAAACGTTCTTTTATTAAAAAAGGGTATTAAACTTGCGAAAATTGAAATGAACAAAGCCGCAAATGATTGTGTATTGCTTTCTTTTATTATTTGAATAATTTTTTCAATTTTTTTCTCGTCAGGATGACTTGCAATTGATTTAAATTCATTTTATACATTTTCCAAAATTTCACAAAAACCATTCTAACTTTCAGTTTAATTTTAAAGCAACATCCTTTAATTAATGTCGATGCTTTAATATGACATCTTTGCCGGAAGTTTTATGGCACTCATTTTTTTAAATTTCCGTCCAAAGTTCCGAAATTTCAAACTCGATTTTCTCGGAACTCACAAAAGTGGAGATACGCGAAGATAATTCTCAGGCAACGACATGTTGAATTCAATTAAATATCTAACGTACTACTCTACCAACAACAATATTACCAAAATATGATTTGACAATTACCTTATGGATGACACCCAAACTAGCAGTTGCTGTAAACTTTGCCCAGTTTGTTGCACGAGCAAGCCATTCCAAGTTGTCTCTACAAGAAGCAAGATTTTGGTTTATATTTTACATTTCCAGCTTTCAGTGTCATTTCATCAAATGTTACTATTTAATCTGCAGTTATATTACGATTGATAATAACGGTAGATTATAAACAGTAGATTATACGACAACATTTGGCTAATAGAGACTGAAAGATAGATAGGATGTGGCGGACTGGTGGTGCAGTGGAATGGCCTGCACTTTGTAACCAGAGGGTTACAGGTTAATGTCCACATCAAGCCACTGTCCTGTGACTCAGGACAAGCTGCTCACCCACAATTCTTCTCATTTCCACCTCAATGGACCAGCTGTTGGGCAGATAACTCATCATCACCACATAAATATAAGATCAGCGTTAACAATATCGAAATGATAGGTCAACTTATGTTCAGATAAGGCAACAGATGTAGGCCCACAAAGCGTGAACAAAAACCATTTAACACAAAATAGTTCTGCATACACTGAAACACCATTCGAAAATAAAATGTCTCAAATGATTAAATTGTAACTTTAAAAAGTTTCATGGCCAAGATCTGAAAGCGACAGCAATAAGGCACCGAACAACAGCTCGGCACTCCCACAGAACTTAATAAAGTTTTACCATATCAATTACTTCATTGCAGTTTCTACACTTCTCTTCATGGAGGGATAACAATGAAGTTGCGGGAATTTTCATTTAGTTTGCATTTGGATGCCTTGGAAATTATACACTGGCAATCTTGAAAATTATACACTGGTAATCAACAGACCACGGGTACCGAGAACTTCCCAACTCAATATCATGATTTCAAAACTGATGTCGATGGCACTGTGGTCAAATGCAGTGTAGTAAGAAACTGGTTCTTTTACATAACCTAAGGAAGTTAACGTTCTTTTAACTCCCATGTTACTTCCTCGCAGACCAATCAACTGCATCAGCTACAGAATTAATGCCACAGTACTAATCACTCACTTCCATGGAGACATAAAAGAGAAACACAGAAATGCAGCATATAACAATCAGAGGCACTCCCAGGTTTATCACACTGCAAGCACCTCTAATTGTGTAGTACTGTGAGAGGCACTGTCTAGATATGCAAATACCATACAATACGATACGACACATGATGATGATGATACCTGAGAAAGACATCCGATGTTGTTCCGCAGTGCATGAAAGAGTTTGCAACAACCGTGGCATTGTGACACATTGAGTTCCTTACAGCATCCTATAATATGAAACAGCACAAGGATATGTAAACATTTCATATTACGTGATGTTGCATGTTCTACTACATCACCACAAATGCTGAATTCGCATCAAGCATGGTGACATTGGTGAAGTTTTGCAAACATGAGTGATTTTAACTAATTAATTATGACAATTTATATGTTTGTATGTGCACTTGTTATATGGCGCCGTAACACAGCGCACGTTACAAGGGCACCTTACAAAACAACCAACACGATCTATGATACAAGACGTAGACTGTCGGCTATTATCAGGACTTTTTGCCAACCAATAATCCCACATTGGCCATGTTGTGTAATAAGGCAGGTGCCATTCTCAGTGACCTCTTGTCCTCTGTGATCTACACATGGATTAAGTGGAATCTACTCATTGCGAATACTTCTGTGATTTTAGCACGTCTCATAACATTTATTATCAAACTGTCGCTGAACTCGTGGACGACGCCCGCGGAATCCTTGGGTTCAGCTGAAAAAAACTGCAGTACATCAACTGACTCAACTGATATAATATTAAGGATTCGGTGCAATTAGTCAAATATCCATTAGAAGTAACAGTTTGTGACCACTTAAGCAGCACAATAGTGAGCTTATCAAGCTAAAGACTTCCGAAAGTTATGAAACTGCATCAATGGTAAAAAGACAACTGATGCAATGGCATTGTAAGCAGCAGACAACATCTTTGATGTTCTACCACCTACCTTAGTGTTCTTTAGAATGAGAAGATCCGTTTTGTTGGTGCGAATGAGAAACTGGAGATGAAGCGCAATTGTTGTGTCACCTCCAAGGATCGTGTGTAGCTTAGTAATGCGATCCTGCAGCACTTTATCGGCATCACTCTGCAAATAAAATATTCCACAGCTGATCAACGTTTAACCTCTCAACCCAAAAGATCGCTCAAGCAACCAATAAATTAGCCATCAACCCCATCATCGCTTACAAGCTTAACTTATAAAACTTTTCTGCATTTTATGTAACCTTAAGTGAACAACAACTTGGAAGTTGGAAACAATAATTCTATCGATTGTAAACATTAAGTAACTTGCACATCATTTCAACTTCTACGCAATAGACAAAATACTGCATTAGGACCAACGTTCCTTATGCATTCGAGGCATAGTGAGCAGGAGTGAAATGTAAAGTAACGATCAGTTGAGTTAGAAATTGAGGTCATTAGCAATTCATGTAGATGGCGGCCACTAAGGTGCTGCTCTTCAATTGCTCCTCCTACTTTACACTGTACACACCAATACTTTAGTCACTGGGTCAAGAGAGAATTTTCTCTCTAAAAACTGACCAGAGGAGCAGCAGCAGCAGCTGCAGGAGGCGATGCTTCTGGAATCGGCTTCTGTTCATCTACTTCCATTGAACTGTCAACAGCAACAATTAGCCAAACATTAATTGCTACACATATAATGAAATAATCTAACTTTTAAAAATTAAAAGTTCAATAATAATTAATTGATCAGTTTCCTCTGTTCTGCAAAGGCTTCAAGTCCATTCTCGTTTATTGTGGGTCCTCCATACTCAATCAGAGATGCTGCTGCTGATGAGTTTTCCTAAAGAAACGTTTAAAAAATTGCCATTTTTGATATGGTGATACATGACAAAAACTGAACTTATTTGGCTCTACACACACACCATATAATCTCTTTCACAATGCAGGTCTTCAGGCTCGTGTTGAACTGAAAATCTCTCATTTCCATTATACACTGTTTCCTTACTACAGTAAACAGCCAATGGCAGAAAATGTTCAGTCAACTTTCCAATTGATCACATAAAAGTCTGGAATTATTCCAACGCAAAGCTGTGTTACATTAGAACATTGTCTGCAACAAGTTTTTAGAGATATTCTCAGCAGTCGGAAATTAATTTCTTAAGGAAATGCTCACCTTTCATTGCCCTCAACATCAGTGGTGGTCGGTTTGGAAGCAGGGGCTTGAATTGGCAACGGTGCTGTTTGACGAAGTGCGGCTTGAACTCGCTGCAAGAATTGCTGAGTGGCACTCTCATAAAGATCGAAACCGATCTGGTAAGCCATCAGCACCGTGTCCTACACAATTAATTGATGAATCAAACAAGCAATTGAGCAATCGTCTACCACACATTAACTCTGTCACCGGTCGCACTCTGCCAGTGCCAGTCCCAAATAACGGAGGAGGGTGTCGCTAACGGTCTTTGTTACCACACAGTGACGTTAAACTGCAACTACCACCTACCACACATTTCCCTACTGAATGGAATAACTGACCACTACAAAAGTGTAGCTAAACACAGAAAATTATTATCGTACTATAACAGCCATCTGTTCAAAACAAGCAATCACTTAATCAAGAAATAATAATAAGTCAAGCAAAATAGGTACATAAATGGATGAAATAATCAAAAGAACATAGTCTTCAACACATCTAAGTGCACTGATTTCCAAACTTTTGGGACAATGGCCCCACATACTTTTTCTAAGAATAGCTTGCATGTAAAAGTAAAAGAGGAAAAATTAATTATTCAAAATGCAAGCAAAAATCTTGAAAAGTTGTTTCAAGTAAGTAAGTAAGCATGTACTTTATCGAACCGCTTGCAAACGCACTGTGGGAACATCGAATAAGAACAATCTAAGAGTTTTAATCACTAGATAATCATATAATATGCAATTACAAAACATAACAGACATCTTCAGAGCAGTGAGAGAGAAATAATAAAGTAAGAAGGAAGAAAGCCATACTGAATAAAGTGGTATTCAACAAACAGAATAACTCCATCAATGAAACTTTAGACAATTTCTGTCACACTTACATCAGACTTTCTTATGAGTCGTTCCAAAATCTCTGCCACCTCCTGTGGTTCATCCAGAAATATCAAGCACTACAGCAGAAAGAGCAAACAAAATATCTTGCAAAAATCTGCAACAGTCACACTCAAATAATTAGATTTTCAACCTAAGCAATTCTCCTGACTTAATAAAGTCTATGACAAAAAGCAATGGATGGATCATAATCTATGTGTCACTTTCTGAATATTCTATATTTATAGCAAACTATTCTCTTAAAATTCACGCACTTCTGCAATGTCTACTCTCTCCATTTCATGCATAATAAAATTTGTGTCAGTTCGCATGCTTATACAATAATTATGCAATGCATATGTAATTGAATTTCTGAACTAGATACTGGTGTATATTGCACCTGTAACGCACCTCTCAAAGGTTGGAAATTTGCTGAATAAGAGTTCCAAAATGGCAAGCTTCAAAGTTTAATTAAATAAGTTTCTTGTGCATCAAATGGTGCATCAGATTGGTCTTTAAGGGGCAATTCCAACAAATTATCCCCTCTTTGTCTATGTCATCCTGTTCCTTATTCCTCCCAGTCTGTGTGTCTGTCTGTCTTCTTCCACCCCTCCCTCTCTCACCTGGCACACACTGATGTAGTCTGGGACATCAAGCCTCCGGTAGAGCTTGACAAGTAACTGTAGGACCTCTGTGCGAAACTCTCTGTTCTGGATCAACGAAAGTCCAACCTTGAAAGCGTAGCTTAGCATTGCAGGCCTATCACCCTGAAAGAATCCAACAACACCACGATGCAACGCCGCACAGATAAACTTTTAAAACAAAATCTAATCAGACCAGAAAAGTACTCAAAGACATTCAAAGTATGCACAAATTCACTCATTCAAATGCTCTTATATAAATGTGCATTCAAGCAACCAGTTTTAATCAATCACACTTTCAAGAGATTTTTATTGATCTCCATAGAACTATTATATTACATAATACAAGTAACTGTCTGTATTACATACCATAACGTATGTGCATGCTTATACATATGTATCTGAAGTTCTCAAATACTGTTCTTATTCATTTTCTACTTCCAATATTTAAAAATAAATTTAAATGAACATAACTTATAAATACTGTATAATTTTTTTATAGAACTCTTGTATTCATGAAACAACATAAATAAAACATATTCATAATGAGTAATTACTGCATCATTAAATATGCAGCACATATTTGTTTTCAGTCTTAAAAAACCAAAATAAAGTTACAGATTTGTGATCATGCTTTCTATGAAGACATTGTATTTATTTTATTATGTCTTGTTAAATGAAATTACAATAAATTAGAATATAAAGCACTTACTGATCCCCAGATTGATTCCTCAAACATATCCATGTTATGGGTTTCCAGCGCAATGCCAACAGCCTGCAATCACAGAAACATCAAACTTAATTTTTCAAAATAAGTGAACATGGAGGTTACCAATAAATGCAGCTTACCATTGCAATATACACTGTGTTCCAATGAAAAGTAGACCCAAACAAAAAGTGCCATAATTCGGTCAAAACTTTTAGTAACTGCCTGAAATTTAAAAAGCAAAAACAGTAGCTATATTGCCATCTAATCCTAACGCCATTTAGAAATGTTCGTGAGTTTGTCAAGTTTATGAGAATTTGAGATGCAGCACAGAAAAAGGAAAATTTCCAACAAACAAAAGCTGAAAGGAAGTGAAGTTCAGGTACAGCTGGTGTTCAAAATGTCCTCCCTGATCACGGAAACACAACCATAGGCGTAGTAGCTGTCCTTGGAGACACCCAGCTTCATATCCCGTAGCTGTGGCCGCCCAACAGACCACACCTCAATCCAGTGTACTTGAGGAGTGCGTTTTTCATTCCCGTATTCACAACATCAATAACCTTAGGTAGGGCACGTCTGTTTGAAGAGTGGCAGCTGTTTGACCACATGATCATCGACCGGAACATTCAAACAGTGGCGTCTACATCTACGGTCGTGTGTCGGTTAACAGGAAGGACATTTTTTAACACCAGTTGTAGCTGAACTTCACTTCCCTGTGGCTCTTGAATGTTGGAAATTTCCATTTTTCGGCAGTGCATCTAAAAAGCTCATAAACTTGAAAACTCACAAATACTTATAATCGGCGTTAGGATTTGGCAATAATATAGCTACCATTGCTGCTTTAAAAATTTCAGGCAAATACTAATAGTAGCATACGACTATTAAACTATTTTACCACTGGTTTGGAATAAAATGGTATATTCTCAAGAGATCACGACCAGATGACTAAAAACTAAAACTAAATAAGTAACAAAAAAGGTCAACAGTTATTTTGGCAGGGAAAACTGGTATGTTTTCCAGACATTTTGGCCAAACGACCAAAAAAGGGTCATCAGATGCTTCAGGCAAAGAACAAACAAAAATGTTTCAAACCCAAGGCAAAATTCTTGCCCACTCCCTTCGAAAATTTCTGTATCTGCCCTTGTGTAGCTATCAAAGTGAATCGTAGTTAGGCTAAGCTGAAACGCAGCATTGAAGAAACCTCAAACAGACTGGAAAGGCATTTGTATGCGAGAGGAATAAGCTCACATTGCAATATAAACTTCTCCATAATTTATAATTAAATTTATAACTAACTCACTATGTTGGATAAACAGAAATGATGCACAAAGCATTACCTGTTTAAACTGTTTATCATCAAAACACCTTTTGAACATCCGATCAACAACTCCCTGCAAATTTTTTGTGATTTCTTTCTTCTGTCCTGCAGCCGCTGTTGCATTGTGAACACGTAATTTGATGTAAAGATCGATACACTTTGCTGCATAAACAAACACAAAATAGTCAGGACAAAAACAGTGCATAAAATATGAATGTACTGAAATATATGTGAAACTTTATTTAATAAAACTGTTCATTTAATAATTCAACATCACGGGTCTAACCGGTCTATTCAGCACTACTAGTGAGATTGTGAAAAAGCCACTAAATGGAAACAAATCGGATTAGATTTCGAATGACTGACGGCATAAAATATTGCTGATATCATCCCAATATCTTTCTGTATCTGTCTCTCTCTCACTGTCTCTGTCTGTCAACAAAACCACTTTTGCTCATACCCGTGTCTACCCTCTTCTTAAAATGCCATCTATCTCTTTAGGTGATCTTTCAAACTACCCTAACTGTACTCTAAATTTTTTTGTCTGAAGTACCGAAAAAGCAGCTGTCAATCATTTTATTTTGACGACAACATTTTTAAGACTACACCAAAGAGCCCGTTCTTTAACCTTATTTAACGTCGAAATTATCTTATTCCTTCATGAACGTAAAAAGCTGCGGTTTGCCAACTTACTATTTTTTCAATAAAAATTATATAGATTTGCCAAATTCATAATCACGTAAAATTATTCCATGTCTTAAGATACCTTCTCCATACTCCTCGACCTAGCTACTGTGTTTGAGACTGATGTGCACACCATACTCTTCTGCCATTTCAGAACCTTCATTCGGTCTGTTCAGTCTGTTTTTCCATTATCATTCTATATTATTATTAGCCTCAGTTTGTTTCAATGCCTCCCATTTATTAGACTCAGTCTGTTTCAATGTCTCCCATTTAGGATAGCTAGCAACCCCCATCTTACAGGAATGGGTAAAGTCTCAGACCTAGTGTCTTGTATTGAAAATATTAATTCGATGAAAGTGGTAGCAGGTTGCTTTCACCTTATTTCATGCAGAGACTCACTTTAAAAATTGTTTACCTGTTGAAGGAATTCATAGTAGAAGTGCATTAATAGTATCAATGACTTGATAACGAATCTAACTCTGACTCAGGTCCTGGTAGATGCCTTTCTCCCATATCCATGCCACTAGGCAGAAATGCGACTCCCACCAACTCAATTGCCGGACAAAGGTGCAGATTGCAGTGTGCAGTAGCGGCGCTAGGGGGGGACTGTGGGGGGCTAAGCCCCCCTAAAAAAGGCCATCTATTTTTTTCGCCATGTAAAAATTAAATATTTGGACGATTTACCCCCTTTAGCCCCCCCAAAAAATGAAGCGCAAGGCTGAAGATTTTGGTCGACGACTAAAAAAAAAAGTCGTCAGAAATTTTGGCGGCGGAAATGGAAAATTTTCTTAAGATTTTGGTCGATGACTTAAAAAAAAAAAGGTCGTCAGAAATTTTGGGAAAATTTTTCCCCGAAAATCCAGCCCCCCAAAACGAAAATCCTGGCGGCGCCACTGGCAGTGTGTGTGTCATGCATAAAAGTTCAGAGATTGGCAGGTACAAAGAAAGACTGCATGCATTCTGAAGTGAGAAAGGCAATGTTCATCCATGCACATCAGTTACAGTCCTGCACACTGGTATATACTGATGCAACCGCACATCAGTCAACCTTGTACAGCATACGATATAAACTTCAAAGCCTGCCGATTCAGTAAACACATACTTTATTACACTCAACTTATCCTTTGCTGTGCTTCTACCCTGCGCAAGTGCTGTCAATTTACATAAAAACTCAGGCAGGAAAAGACTACAGATAAGTAAGTTGTGCGTTCTCTAAATCCTAATCTAAATCTAATCTATCCCATAAGAAAAAGCATAAGATGAATGATGACACGATAGTGAACACTAACAGACAATCGTTTCAACATATTCGCTTGTGCTGTTGACATTGAAGAGATTTCCGGCTCCCAGTGCATAAGTCACTGATTCCTCGTAAGCACCAAGGTGATAGAACACCTACAATCAGAAAACAAACAGTCAAGACCGAGCATCAAAAATTAACTTACTACAGAAGAATAGAGGCTCTGGATTGGGCATAATTGAAGCTAACCTAAAAAAATAAAATTACAGTACATGGAACTTTAATCGACCCTAACATCATTACTTTTCTCATTCCTGACTCAATTGGGAAATGAAAAAACTGTCATTTATAAGTCAGCTAAAACATGCATTGAGTCACAGCTCTTCATGACATTCTGTAGCTTCAGTACATATCAGCTAACGAAAAGCCTGACAAAGACTGAGAAACTGCCTTTGCAATAAACAAAACTTCGGCGTGTACAACTCTGACAAAAGAGAGTAAAAATATGCGTAATTGCATATGCTTTTGTTGCATTCAGGCCATTGACTGCTATTCAACAGAACAGGATATTGAAAGCGCTGCACAGCTCGATACATAAGCCTACTGAACTTATGCTGTACCAATGCAATCCAAAAATCTCAACTGTCAGAAATGAACTCATTCTATGCATTTATATAAAGGCATTTAAGTAGCAGGAACATATATTATACAGATGGCAACTAGAGGTACCAAATGTAGGGTCCAAGCTACCCTGCTGAAAATATTTTTCATCATTCAATGACAGCATTCTCTGGACACAAGTCTCTAGTTGAAGAATCTAACTACTTGGAAAGCCACGATTATGCATCAATTAATTAGCTAACAAGTGGTCAATTTAATTTAAATGGTCAGTTCAAAAGCCTACAGTTCAGAAATGACTCGTGTACCCAAGTCGTATTTTTTGCCAAAACCAGGTTGGACAATGCATTTTAGAGTACATATCATTACCCTTCTGAGTACAAATCAATCACACGTGCAAAGATATTCGCCTACCTTTGAAGCAACTAGACCGGCCAGCTCTCGATGAATGAAATTAATGTCCTCGTGCATCTCCTCACTACATATGATCAACAGAGAAACAGTTCAATTACTGAAAATTACTACCCTCACAGGCTACACACAAGGAACGTGGCCAATGTACAGGTTAGTAATTTACAGCTTAACAATACGGCTCATTAAAAGCCTAAGCTAATCTGCATATACATTCCAAAAACCTACGGACATAACACTTTGACACTTTGATAAAGCACATATCTGTCGTCTCAATCTCTCTTATAGAAAAGTTCTGCTCCAATTTTCACTGTAAATTAACTATCGTCGCAACTATTCCTTAAAAACGAAATACATTCAGATTTACTTACATCTTGTCAACTGAATCTGATATCTCATGCCAGAACACATCCACAAGCTCATTAAGCTTGTTGAGAGCAAAAAGCTGTAAAACAAAGAAAAATAACTATAGCATAGATCACTCTAACATATACATCATGATCGATATCCTCTCACTTGTTTTATTCCGGTAACACATTTTATATCTCAGACTTAGAGTGGGATCTATCTCTTACCCTAAAACAATGAAGCTCGTATTAATTTGAACACGCTTTCGTAGCAGAGCATCCAGCTTATGCAATACTTTATTAAGCAGACATTAGATATAGATACCAACCACGAAAGCAAAACAGGTTGTGGTGAATCAAAATCCAAAATTGAAATGGCTATAAATTATATTCACACAATACAATTGTTACATTTATACACTTCTTCTGTTTAGTACCACAAAAGTACAATGAGTACAAGTAACAGAATGCTGCATGAACACAGAGATTTTACACCACTCCAAACAGCACTGAAATGCTGGCAAAATTAAAGAAACCATGAACCAAAATAATATCAAAGATATAAAAAAATTGGGACAAATTATTTGCTGCTTGCTGCATAGGTATACTAGTGCAATTTAGCATGTTGAGAGACTTTTAGGATCAGCAGTTATCAATCAATCAATCAATCATAATTTATATAGCGCCCCTTCAAGGTACCTACTCAGAGGCGCTCCCGGCCGAGATCAAGCGAAAAAGAAAAAAGTTATGTGCTTAATGCAGTAAAAATGTGCAGCATAAATGACCAGATGGCAAAGAGATTAAAAGATACCAAAGTTTATTATGCTTGGATGGTCAAGGTACATCATCACACTGCCCACACAATGAGTGCTCAGCATTCCTTTCTCATTGCCGTTTCCAACTTGACAACCCAAAGAGCCTACATGTGCGGTCTACATCTGAAGTGTGACAGCATCAGGTACAAATGCATCCTTTATCAGATCCATTGTTGAACATCAGAGATTAATCCAGATGTTCGGTTGTTCAGCTTCTGCTTTGAGGATGACCATGCAACGAATGAGATATTGTGCAAGTAGATTCCTAATAAGGTCTTTCACTTAAAAGTTGTGTATTTTGTTTAAGTATTATATGTAAGTTGTTTCTGTCTTTACTACAAAAGTTCATGCTTTTGTCTGTTCACACCTAGACTACTGCAACTCACTTCTTATGGGCCTCCCGAAACAGCGTCTTTCTCCTCTTCAATCGGTTTTAAATGCTTCGGCTACGCTCGTAGTGCGACTCCTTCGCTCTGTGCATATTTCTACATATATGCTTCAAGTCTTGCACTGGCTCAGTATCACCGCACTCATCCAAGTGCTGCAAGATCCTCTTTTTGGTCTCCAAATCACACCTGGGAAATACCCCTAAACACCTCTCAAACTATATGCAAAAGCTGCTATCTGGCAGTATCTGCATCTCCATCTCGCTCAATGTGTTCTGCTAAACTAATGACTCTTTTCCCTCATCTGTCTCACATACTTTAAAGGCATTTCTTTTCACCCTGAGTTTTCGTGCTAACGGCGCTTCAGAATAGTCAGTCTGAGAGAGGTGCTATATAAATCTATATACAATTATATATACAATACAAAATGAAATACAATACAATTTGTCATAAGAAGTTGTGCATAATTTGTCAGCGTCACAATCCCTTAAACAAAAATCCATGATGCTGATGATAATGACCTATATACAAAATAGTGAAAAGTTTAAAAAGTCAATTGCCTAAATAAATAAAAACTTCATAGCACTGTAAATAAAATTTCTGTTGAGAAACAAACCTTGACTTCAATCTCTGGCTCATTCAGCAGTGACATGATCCCCGCTGAAACAAATAGCAAAGTCCTCCTATACTATACAGACAAACAGGGCATGAACTCCAAGTTTCAATACTAGTAAAATTATGCAACTACATAAAGAGACTTCAAAGAGCTCGCCCGCATGCCCTTTTTGACCTGCCAACGATGTTTATCTTGCTTACAGAGCCTGGTCTAAAAAAACACAATTGGAGAGTAAAAATGGGTACTATAATTTCAATTCACCCGAATTAATTTCGTATTTATTCTATAAGCATAGGGACCTACTATAACCTTATTTTTACAGTGCTGCCAGAGTTGTCATTGCTGCATACCACAAATACAGACTATTTATCCCAAGAGGGTATCCTTTGACGTAAGTGTCAGTTAGTTCAGGTTAAGCATCATGAGGGCCGGTTATGGTTAGGGTTAGTGTTAGTGCCGTCATTAGAAACTCTGGTAGATCGATGGAGATAATTTCTGGTGAAATACAAGTTTGATTGATGAAAATAGTATCGCTGAATCAGAAGTTGGATCTGACAATTTTCTCGGAAATGAAATGGCTCTCATTATATATCCTAAATTAATTTGGGTGAATTAAAATTTGAGTACCTAAAATATTCAAAAAACTCAATTTCAAAGCTTAACATTTGAGTTTATGTGATAGTTTTACTGTTAATGAAGGCACAAATTTATATTTTTAAAACCTAATTCGACAACTTTCCACAATACAAAGCTTTCCCCAATTTACATTTTAACTTAGAAACTTGTGTACACGTGACCTAGACCTGTGTCATTTTGGACAGCTTGCGCACATTTTCTGCACATGTATGTAACCAATCTCACACGAACCTCTTACTTTCACCTCTGTTGTCTCAGGGCCATTCGCAGACCCATCTTCCTTTCTACTATGACATCCATAGTCATGCATTTGCTTGTTCTAGAATTGATTACTGCAATTCCATTCTTATTGGACCTTCAAAGGTCTGTCTATCTCCTATTCAATGGTGAACATTCTTAATGCCGCTGCTCAACTTATCGCCTGATATCCTAAAAACTCCGACATATATTATTATTAAGGTCAACCAGTGCTCAGTAGCTGGCTTCTTCTCTCTGCCTGCATCCAATATATAGTCCCTGCTTTGGTCCTCAAGTCCAAACTAGATCTTGCGCTGAAATGTATTGGGGGATCTCACCTCCTCTTTCTGCATCTTCTCATCATCCTCTCCGTTCTCATCATCCTCTCCGTTCTCTTGCACCGAAATATATCAGGGATCACACCTCCTCTATTGTATCGTCTTATCGTCCTCTCTGCTCTCTGGGTCGCTCTGACTTGTTTGTCCCACGACCTAAGACCACTATTACTCAAGCCCCATCCTAAGCCATCATTGGTCCTCCTTGTGGGATGGCATTCCCTTTATTCCGTGTCGGATGTTATCCACCTCTCTTTTTTTTCTCCACTTAAAACCTTTTTTCTCGGGGTCCTCGCACTGGTAGCACTACTGACTGGTCATGGCTGTGAGTGGCGCAATATAAATAACTAATCACATTACATTACACACAGCATCTATTCACGGGAACAATTTAGAGTTGCTTCCGATTTGACAACATCAGACCACGGACCATCAATCGCCAGCGAAATAAAGGGCATGAGTTGACTGCGTCGCCGCACGTACACGTCGTAAAGATTTTACAGTATTGCCAACCTGCCGACGTTATGTTCAGCCTCATCTTTATCTGTTCTTAACGTTACAACGAGCTAGTTCTACAAGTAACAACTAGCTCTTTATTTGCAATAACGTTAACTTTAAACACAAACCAAATAATATAATAATGCCTAATCATGCAGTCGTCCGGCGGAAATTCCGGTGTAGTAACTAATCTGACGCACTGCTCTGCATAGTTATTCGTAGGTAAGTAGAAGAAAAATCAGTTAAAATACCGTTAGAAAACAGAATCGGATTAAAATAATAATTTTGCATATATGTGTATTAGTATAATTTCAGAGTGACCGATCGCATAATTAATCGAGCGTTTACATTGTAGTATGTTTTCTATTGTTGATGAAAGTCTGAGTTTGGTTTTTAGGAGTACAACATGTTGTATTTCTACAGATGTCTTTAAGAGACCATCTCCAGAAGCAAAAATAGTTTGGGAGAGGGGTTAGTATAATGAATAACACTCTGGCTCGAAGTGGTTCGAATCCCGTAAGGCCTCTGGGTTTAGCTCTTTCTTCATTCCTTAGCCTAGGTGGCATATATGTCATTTTTTGTCGATAAAAAGTAGGCCTACTATGGCTGGAACTTCGTGATTATTTTTGCGTCTTTGATCTGTGATTTGCGGTCTTGTGAATTGTTTGAATTACATAGCCTAGTTCATACATGCACGTAGCCTACAGTGCAATGCGTTTGCAGCGTTTCATCAAAAAATAAATAAAATAATGATAATAATGATTAGTATTAGGCCTATTGTTAAATGTCAATTTCTCAGTTTCCCTTTTTTATTGGTGTCTTAGGCTTGTGCTTAAGTGCAATTTTTCATATTAATAACCAAAAAAGCAGTTAAAATAGGTGTCAATTTTCCAGAGGGGGCAATTAAGGGATCCCTCTTGCTCCTATGTGCAGGCACCCATTATGGTAACAAGTAGGCCTACAAGTGGACTTCGGTTTATGGCCAGTTTTAATAGGCCCCTATAATTATATGGTACAGACCTACATGGAAGGTTCAGGTCCTTCAGACCGATCAGGTGTTACAACCGATTCCTCAGGACAGAACCCCAATCCATGACTGTCAACAAAACAAACCCGATATGGAACTAAGCCTATAGCCTGCGTTGTCGGGTCCAGTCATTGGAAGGGGAAGTAAAAGCCCGTACGTGTTCAAACGGAGTTATCATCAAAGGAGCATTACAAAGGCAAGATTCTCTGCGATACCCAGAGACATAAAAGTTATTTAAAGATTTGCGTTTTATGAGGCACTGGGTGCATATCAATTAACGCTAATTTCCGGATACATCGCGGATCCTTCATGACCCTCTGAATCACATCCTTGCTGGTGGTTGAACTGATGTCATCTAGCATGGTATCTGAAATAGTGTCTGGGCCGTCCGCCGTCGTGGCTGCTTACGACAATCTACGACAATGGTGTCACATTGGTTTATAGTTGGTCGATAGTTCTGTTTTCTTTGTTTTTGCGAAGCATGAGTGATTTAGTATGGACGTATCGATCAGTCTTCGGCTCTGTTTTGTAGATTTGAATCAGACCAGAGTATAGACCGATGAAATCGATCGCTGCTCTCGTAGTGTGTGATTGGTACGTTATAGTTTTGACATCTGCCGCCAGCAGTTTTGTAGCGCTAAGAGTGTATGATTAGGCTTCATTATTTTGCCGTGGCTTTTTATATACCGCGGTACGTTGTACTTCCGAGTTTTTTTGCGCTGACCTGAATGCATGCCCGATAAATTTGCATCCTGTAACAAACTTTCAAGTTTACACTCTTCAATGTAAGTGTTTACGTGAACTTTCGAAATTTATGAGCCTATGCAAAAGCCACGTCAGAGAGAGACATCGACGTGGGTACCGGTGTAGTGCGATATGCAGTCCGGGCAACATAAACGGTCCGACCACGCCCACTTCGCTGCTAGGAAACAATCTCGCACGACTTACGTGCGAAATCTAATCCGTTGACAAATACGGTCCGGATGGCCTGACCAACTTCGTTAAAATGATTATAATATTCTGTTTCTTCAGCATAGAAACTCGGTGCGCAAACCCATTGTAATTCACGCATGTAAGTGTGATTGTGGGGTAGTAACATTACGAATATGCAAACATATTTTAGTAGAAAACGTGATTCCAAGGGACGAAGCGGTGTTAAGTACCGTTGCGTATGCTATTTTTAAAATGGAAAATCCGCGTTGGAAAAATGAACTAATTGATGCATCCGATTTAAAATTGCATTGCTTATAAACTAAGTGCGTCCTATGTTACGGGCATCTTATTTTAAAGTGTTTGGCTGTGTGTTTCGTCTGATTGTTTGTGTGTGGATCAAAGTTATGACAACGCTAACGATCTAAATCATATCTTTTATCGTAAACACCTTTTTCTCACGATCTCGCAAACCTATATAAGAATTAACTGCTGTAGAACTCCGCCACTGGTTGCATTCTACCAGTGCCAGACCCAAGCCTGGGTAAATGAGGAGAGCGTCGCTAATGATCTTTGTTATCGCACAGTGACATTAAACTAAAAAACACACCGAGTTGTCATAACCTTGCAACTGATGTAACACTACACGATCATACTCTATTCTAACATTCTGGAACCTGGTGAGAATTATAGCCCTACGTCTTCCTTGGAACACGTAGTGTCTTCGTTGTACTCAAACTCTATAAATCAACATCAGCCCCAGACTACTTTTCTTAATTTTCTGTAATTCTCCTACTAAAACAGTCCACGCCCGTTTCAAGTCTTCAAGCCCTGTCCAACCCTGTAGCCTATATATATACCATCTCTTGAACTATCTGTTCTTTTCCTTAACCCCTTTGCATTCCACTCAAAACTAAAGTATCGCCAGAGGGCAATTTGCCTGTGGGGTTGTGGGTGTTCAAACCCCCAGTTAGGACCCCGTATATTCCTCATTAAAGCCCATTACCTTAGCTTAGACCCTAATCCTACCCGTGCGGATGTGCACTTCGGGCAACGCATTCCGCACCGTTTATCACCACCTCAACAGCACCGTTACACGTCATCACGAGACATCACAAATCCTCTCGTATATAGTCTCCACCTAGTTCTTCCTTGGTATTCCTCTACCACGTGCTGCCTCCCGGGTCCAGATCGTTGCTCGTTTGGATCTTCTGTCTTGATCCATTAAGAATACAAGCTCATATAGGCCTAAATCAACGTCTGACCCCTCAGCTATTTTTACGTTTGGCTTTCGATTAGCGCTTTAGAAGTTCAAATATAGGCCTAACGATTAAGCTACTCCTAATCAGAAGGTGTAGTTCTACCAACCTTGCTATTTCTTATTTCAGTTACAAAATATTATGTAACCTAGTTCATAGTCTTGTGAATGGAATAACTGGCCTTATTGCAACTTGCAAGAGTCAGAAACAAATAATTAGGCCTATGCTTGACAAGATATTAAATTATTTATCATAATCGACATACATGTATATGGTCTATGCCTAACTTTTAAATCGGCGATTCGGCATAGCAACGTGAGACTAAACACGTTCAGTGCTGCGACTAGAGAAAATAATTTTTAAACAGTTCTTCAGCTTCATAACGTGTATAAGACCCTACACTTCTGAAGTTCTTTAATAATGAGCTTTGTTTAAATGCATTGGCCTAGGTTTCAATTGAGAACAAGATCCGTTATTAAGGCAATTTATAAAAGAAAACAGGGTGTCTAACGGATATAATATTCAATTTGTTAACATACATTTCAAATACATCATTCTGTCTGACTCTACCACTGGTTGCACTCTGCAGATGTCAGTCCCATGTCTGAATAAAGAAGGAGGGCGTCGCTAGTGAGCTTTGTTATAACAAAGTAACGTTGAACTTGAACTTCAAATATTACTAAAGCCTACAACTGTCTCTTCAGGTTCTGTGGATCGAAACAGCTGCAGCTAACTAACCACTCTGATCATCCATCCTCAAAACATCTTAATCTCTCGGCTCTTGTCCCCCCAACCCTTTACTCTTTTTTTTTTTTAGCTATTTAACACTATTTAATAACACTAAAAAGTCCAAACAACCCGCCTCTTGTTTTCCGCAAGAAAGCAACCCGGACCATATTTGTCAACGAAAACGAGGCAGTGGCGTCTAACGTTGCCCTCTGACGTCATATGTCACGTGGACCAATGACAGAAGGTTTCGGACCGTTTTTGTTGCCGGACTGTAAATCGCACTACACCGGCGCTGTGTCAAATCGCGTTTGTAAGAACCAGGTTGGTATATCCGTTTGGGTAACAATTCAGATTCGAGGTGGAGTGAAGACTGCACATGGTGCTAGACGGAAATCGTTGGTGCTGGTGATGGTGGATTTAGGATATTGGTGGGGCAGAATCAGGTTAGAATAGTTTGAAAAATTCGATTTCAGTGATGAAAAGAGGTCAAATGGGGAAGTGTATTGATTGACAGACAAGAATAGGATCAAGTGAATGACCTGACTGGGGAGGAGTTTTGGGAGATTGCTTGAAAGAGCTGTTCTGGCAATAGACTAAGGTGCAGTTGCCTGCTTTGAAAGAGGAGGAGCCTGGTGGCAAAGAAAGAGAAAGGTGTGATGAAGAATGAGTGTGTAGCTATATAATGTCAGCTGAATGTCTATTCAGTCTTACAAACAAACCCACACACTGATTAACAAGCCAAATTCACCTTGCAATTATGGTCTTTGTACAATACAACAGCGGCGGCCTCACCAAAAGTTGTGACAGGAATTTGACATACCTATTTTGCTATTAACCTGCCTTATGACAGCCAAAAATTCTTTTAAATGCTTAGTGTCTTCTTTACGTCTGATTTCTTCGACCTGCTGAACTGCTCCCATGACCCTGACATGACTTGCTGAAATTCTATGAATGAGATGGACGGATAGAGTCAATGTTCAAATGGATAAGCCGAGCTATTCGTGAAAGAATAAATCGATTCATTGGATTACTTTTGAGTTGTGTTCTTAGGATTTGAATTCATCCTATTTATTTAATCCCATCTTCAGGGTTGGAATTAACTTCTGATTTCCCTGACCTATTGAATTTCAGCTATTCTTCTGCAGCAGATTTTGATGCTGATTGCTCTATATGACTGGCAGCCATTGTGATTTGCGATAATGGTTATAATGGAAATTATTAGATTTGATCAGTGTGAAATTTATTGGTTTGTTGTGGTAGTAATTTATAATAGAGAATGACATGCAGCTGAATATTTGTCCTTCCCTTTGCACCAAGCTGCTGCATTTTGACTAAGCTTTCATACAGGTCTGTCTTTGCCCAGGGAGAGTAGGTTTACAACTTTGCCAACTTACCAAGTGATGTTAGTGACTACCATGAAATGTCAGCTACAGGTGTATTTCTGCACAATATATTGTTTCTGCTGGAGCAAATCACAATATCCTTATTGATTGGTTTTGACAACAAAGGCTTGACTTAGATTTTTACTGGTTCTAATGTCACCATATGTATGTATTCAAATTTAAAATGTCCATATAACAGACAAAATTTGAAGTATATTATGGGCTGAAAACTGTTACATTCATTTAGAATTTCACATGTATGAGAACATTTTGTAAAAAGATTTCTATCGCTAGAGCATTCTGTTCATGAGCCAAGTGGACAAACGGATCTACAAACTTTCAGAATTAACGCTTTGATGCTTCATTTTTCGTTGATGTCATCATTTGCCTTTGTTATCATTTGCCTTTGTCATCATTTGCCTTTGTTATCATTTGCCTTTGTTATCATTTGCCTTTGTTATCATTTGCCTTTGTTATCATGTTTGTAAATCAGGAATGACACTCGTCGTCCAGCTGTGCTCTGCTTTTCTTCCTCCTGCACCGCTGAAAAGCAACGATGAAGAGGCGATCGTTGATGCTGATCGCTATTGTTCTCTTTCTTCTTTGGAACTTATTTACTTACTTACTTCTCGCTTCCAGGCAGCCAGACAAGGTAAACAGTTTTGCAGTTGCGATTACATTGGTTGCATAGATCACCAGCGATAGTGATGATGATGATGAAATATTAAGTAAGTAAAGTAAGTAACTGACAACACTGTGCCTTTGATATTGTCGGTCTTTCTATGTGGAATGACCTTCCTCCATCTATCCATGTTAGTTACTAAGTCCCTGCAGGGCTTAGCGCTTAAATACCTAGGGGTGCGACTTAATGTGTAGGCCTCTTTCTGCAAGATTTTCACGCCCTCTTCGTTCCGCTGACCGCTTTGTACCACGAACCTCATTAACCCAACTTCGGGCTTTTGCTATTGTTGGTCCTTTAATTTGGAATCACCTTCCTTCTGAAATTCATGACAGGATTCTTGTAGGAAATTCACCTGCATCTTTTCGCTGCTTGAAGACATTTCTCTTTACATGGACCTGTCACACTGAGAGCACTTCTGGATAGATCTGCTGTGAGAAGCGCTTTATAAATATTAGATTAATTAGATTAGACTGAGAACGCCTCTGAATAGATGGTTCTGTAAGAGGTGAGCACTGTATAACTTCTCATATACGATACAGTGGCAGTATTAGTTGAACTTGACGATGTTGTGAGTTGTTTGGACGAAAGAACGAGTGATGTGGATCAATGTATGTGTTTTCAGTTCTCGCAGACCTACATGAGCAGTATTATAGTAGTCAAAACATTTTTTGATGAAAATGTGGACCTGGGTTATGAAAGTGTCCAGTGACAATTTCCACCAAATATCCTCTTCTGATATATTTATTAAAGGCTGGACCTACTTTTAGTGACCTGCAAAACTTTGCTTTGATTCTAATAATTCAGTTTGATATGAATCGACGACGATCAATTCATAAGTTTTGAATTGGCACAGCTCTGTTTTCTGTAACAACACCAGGATAGATAAAAAAAATTCTTGTTGCCTTTTGGATCAACTTAGTTGTTCAAGCATGACTGCAGTATTCGTAATGCGTGCAATGGGGCGGTAATTGCACTGACAAAGATTGGATGCAAACACTGTAATTTATCTGGTGAAAGTAGGTTGATACTTGTATACAGTCTGGCAACCAAGTTGTGGTGTTAGCCTCATATCTCACTAACTAATGACCTATTAAGGTCTAGAACTCTGCAGGCCTTTAAGATATAACATGCTCTATATACCAGTTGGCCAAAATTTTCAAAATCTGAGATTGTTTGAATGTTCACAAAACTGGTTGATGTGACAGTGGCTGGCTAACTCTAAACAGAACTCCTCATTAACATCTGTTTTTATCATGGTGCTACGTAGTATCTTTCTGTTTTTTAGGTTTTTGTTTAAACTTTGAATGTGATTAATTATTAATACCACTTTAGAAGAGTAAAACTGTCACTGTTTTAAAGTATAACGAGGCATTAAACAAGTGCACTGTAAATATTAAAAGAATTCATGCAACTTCTTTGTTTTAAATAGCCAAATTTTGCCGCATACAAATGTATTTTAAAACTTATAACACAGGCGAGTTTGCCATTGCTAGTAAATATTTTGATGTGTGTTTCTGGTAATTATTACTTACCCAGTGATGTTGATATTTTGGCCATTAACACCTTGGCCTCATCTGATTTCAAAATTTTGACATCCCTTATGCACGCATCTGCATAATATGTAAATTGGCTGATGAATTTTAGAAACTAGTTGATTTACTTGTTCAAATTTCTCAGTGTTTTTTTCTGCATTTCTCGTCAGGATGCAGATGAGAAGAAGCAGCTGCTGCAGCTGAAGTTCGATGACTTCAAGCAGGAGTTGCAGAAGCAGATCGCTGATCAAGAAGCTATTCTTAAAGTACTGAAAGAGGCACAGAGGAATCAGCAGATGAGAACGACACCAACTGCACGTATGTTCTCTTGACATTGTAATCACAGTACAGCGCAAACGCATTTATCTGCAGATATTAGGAACCAGTCACCTTGACCGCATGTTAACAGACCACATGTGGTTAAGAGGGCTGCACTGAAATACAGTATTGCATGGTAATGTAAATCGTGGTGTGACTACAAAACTGAAAGACATAGGTTGTACTATAATCTTATATCAGCAAATTGTGTGCAATTATTATGAACTTAGGTGACATTGCTGTCTAGTTATGGACAAAAACGATTGTTTATTTAATACCAGACAATTTATGCTTCTGGCCAGATTGCTGTCGACTGTTTTCAGACGTTATTCCAGAGCATGAAATTGTCTTGGTTGAGCTGCCAATCATATGGGTTATTTTGACCAAATGACCTGCCATTGTTAAGTAGACTGACAGTATGGTAATGTACTTAGTAATTTCTATGGCACTGCTCACAGACTATGTCTCAGAATTTATATCTGGCTATGTTCCTGGTCATCATCTCTTTGCATTGCTAGAAATAATAAACTTTGAAACTGTGGTTGCATTCTGTTTTCATCATCTGCATACATGTTCTTTGCTTGCATTCTCAGTTTCAGCCTCTTTGTGCACTTGTGCTTGTCTGCCACATAGAGACTTTTGGCTCTGCAGTATCATTTGTCTATGAATTGCGTTATCTAGTTTTAAAATTCACAAAACAACTGATGAATATGCATATTATGCAGATGAACTTAGTATATGGTTCTTAAGCTTTCACATAACAGAATTTCTCCATTTAACATGGCAGGTAGATGGGATGCTCTGGTTTATCAGATTGAGTTGAGTTGATTGAGCTGCGGGTTACTATGCATGGCACATGTGTGTGCGCACGCGCGCGTTGCTCGTGCGTGCGTGTGTGTGTGTAAAAATGGAAAGTTGTTGTTTTGTGACCCATGCACGATTTCTTCATTGAATCCTGATTAATTATTTGTGTCTTGTTTTCTTTTCACATTGCATTATTCTTGATAGCTGTGGGACATGTTGTACAAAATAATGTAATGTGTCATTTTTGTCTTAATCAAAACAGGTCTTGTAAAATGTCCTGATATGCATTAGTTGATCCGGTAGGTAGTCATTTGGTGAATTTTCTCCTTTTTTTTCTTCAGAGCAATCAGTTCATGACCAAGGGACGTATGCTCCGCTTCGTATTGACCCGAATGTTCAGCTTGTTGTTCTTGTCATGGCTTGCGACCGTCTTTCAGTCAACCGTAACCTCGATCAGCTTATCAAGTAAGTAAGCAACAACGAAGGACGTTCACAAGCAACAGTCAAGTGAAAACCAAGCAACATATTAACTCTTTTCAAGATGAAATTTTTTCCAAAAAGTATTTACACTACAGATGGTCTAGCAATAACAGTGCAGCAAGGGTTACAGCTCTACATACATGTATTGTAAGATATACATTTCTGAAATAGCAGACTTAAAACTGGCTCTGAAATTTATCTTATTGTGAAAACAAGTTGATTTATATGTAGCTAAACCTTTTGACAACACGCAACATGATCTCCAATGCACAGTTGGACATTGCATTTTTGCAAGTCTTGATTGCCATCTTAGTGATTTTGCGTGAGTAAGCGGACATTTTAATTGAATTTGTTTATTGCAGGCAATACATTAGACTTTTGTGTGCAATAAACAAATTCAGTCATTCAGTTTACACCAGAATACGAACAATTGTCTAGCAGGTGACTTTCCATAACTTTGCTTATTATTGATTGATCTTTAAATTGTTAATGAGTTTACTGATGAAGATGAAACATATTGTCCTTAAAACATGTTACAATCGCCGATTGCTGTATACAATATACATGCAACTTTCAATCACTGTTAAGTCTTTTCTAGTGATCAATTCAATAAACTCAATATCTCACATGATACAAAAGGTGTGAACATCTTCTGCATGCAATATACTGTTGCCACTCGTAGGGATGATGTTTTCAATGCTTAGCCAAAGTACACTATATCACCTAAATCAGTGGTTCCCAACCTTTATTGAATTTAGGGCCACTTTTCAAAAGTTGGAGGACACGAGGGCCTCTTTTTTTAGTTGAAGGACATTAGAGGTCACAAGGCTAAAATTTAATTAACTGAAATCATATCAAATTGTTATACTTGAACCAAATTAGAATGTTTGATGTTGTTTTTAGACGTCAAAATAAAATAATTTGTAATAAAAAATAATTGTTTTCTATTCTGTCCAAATTGTCAAATTTTCATATATGTTTTGTTAATTCTTTGAGAGATTAGGGCCACTTTTTAGGCCTGGTGGGCCACTTTTGGCCTACAGGTCACGGGTTGGGGACCACTGAGCTAAATGGTTTTAGTTATACAATTATTTTATTTCTTGACTAAAAATATCTGGTAGATGTTCAGATTTGCATCATTTGCCCAGATGGCATTATGATGAATTGTTTTACACGTCTGGTTGCATTATTGCCTGTAGACATCGGCCTTCACCAGAAAAGTTTCCGATCATCGTGTCGCAGGACTGTGGTCATGTGCCTACAGCTGACGTCATCAGGACATATCTTGAGACAGTCACGCATATTCAGGTTAGGTCAGTTTGCTTTTTGAAGGCTTACCTGTGTATTGTAGTAAACTGGTCCATGGTATAAGTAGGTTGTAATGTAGAGTAAATCTTTAAAAAATTCAATGCCACGCAAAAATTTACATCGCCAGTGCTTTATCAAATGAAGTCTGCAATAGCTGAATGGTTTGAACCATGTGCCAACTCAGTGTTTGAGGGAGATCACAGTAGTGTCGGCCTCCAAATGTTTACAGATCTTATGATTTACACATTGCAAATGTAACATACTAGGCTGTCACCTTAACAAAATTACTCAAGATTTCAGTGCTCAGAGACGTGGTTTAAGGCTTCAGTACATATCCCATACCCATTGGTTTTAAGGAGAATGGTAAAAGTGGAATTTCAGGAATCGAGTTTATAATGTTCAGTTGAGATAGCTTTTGTACCGGTGTTCTTGTAATCAAGTTTTTGGACGCAATTGGCAAGATCACGAATGTGCATGTAGCAGGTATGAGATTGCTGGGTGATAATTTATGTGGTCGGCATAGGTTTGGTTTTATTGAAGGTCTCAGGTTTGTGGACTAGAGAATAAGGCAAGAAACGAGGTCTGTTGGAGAACGGTTGGAGGGTAGGGTAGTTTTGTTTAATTGCTTGTGAAGGCCAATAATGATGAATTCTGTTTTTGAGGGCTTTGGGCTCAGAGGAATCAAGCTGAAATTGCAGGTGCAGTTGGTACTGCTGCCTGGTCTGCTTATGCACAATTTTATGCATATTTCCTTCTGAATTACTGGCTAATACCTGTAGACTGATAGTTGTGTGAATGTAGGACATTTAGGTGCTAGAAATTTATACAGCATAAAAATATGTTGTTCATGAATATAAATAACTTCTCCAAGGGTTGGTTGTGTGCAAAATCGCTTAGCCAATAACATGATTCATAATAGCACAGAACCCATTCATAATGAATATGGGCGCCATGGCTGCAAACTTTGAACAACCAAGTTCTGCTGTTCTTTAAGCAAATAAATTTTAAACTGCACGCACTATAAGCAATCTTAGTTGTAATTGTTTGTGTGTATGTGTGTGTGTGTGTAAAGTTCTGTGGATTGTCTGTGTGTTCTGTTTTAGCAACCCGACTTGAGCGATATTGAGCTCCCAAAGAAAGAGGAAAAGTTCAAAGGTTACTACAAGATCGCTCGGCATTACAAATGGGCGCTCGGTCAAGTCTTCCATCGTTTCAATTACACCGCAGCAATCATCGTCGAAGGTGAGCTGTCTGCCAACGAGTAATAGCCATTCATTCATTCGACTATTTATATAGCACCTAGAAGAGGTGCTCCCAACTCCTGCACGGCCAAAAAGAACAGTTTTCAAGTTTGTTTGTTTGTATGTATGTGCACTTGTTATAGCGCCCCTCAAGCAGTCTACTCAGAGGTGCTCCCGACTGCAGAGCGGACAAGTGCTGAGCAATTGCTAGTGAAGGACTTGCCCAAGGTCCCTGCGCGGCGACTTGAGGTGGATTCGAGCCTTGAACCTTCCGGCTTCAAGGCAACGACGCCACCACTACGCCACCGCACCCCATGTGCTTAGAGAATGTTTAGAGAGTGACCTAGTGCTTATAGAATGTTCAGAGAGTGACCTACTGCCTATAGAATGTTCAGAAAGTGACCTAGTGCTTATAGAATGTTCGGAGAGTGACCTAGTGCTTATAGAATGTTCAGAGAGTGACCTAGTGCTTATAGAATGTTCAGAGAGTGACCTAGTGCCTATAGAATGTTTAGAGAGTGACCTAGGGAACAGGCACAGCTCAAGATGCAGGCTATTCAATACTGCCCGGACAGCCACAGAAAAGCACGGCTTGAATGATGAGGTACGAGCAAATTGGACTGAGAGCACTCCCCTTCCCACTGAGTGTAGAGATCAGATTCTGTGGCTTATGCACTGTGATGGTTAACTGTCAAACCGCTTTAATCAGATAGCTGACCTGAGTAGATTTATTATGGGTTAACTGTTTGTTGCAGTCCAGGCTATTTTTTGTTTTATGTAAGGACCTACAGGCATGCAGATGGGAGGTTGCTGGGCAGGTGCTGTAC
Source organism: Lumbricus terrestris (assembly GCA_949752735.1). NCBI lineage: Eukaryota > Metazoa > Annelida > Clitellata > Crassiclitellata > Lumbricidae > Lumbricus > Lumbricus terrestris. The sequence continues at coordinate 40,136,638 of OX457041.1, forward strand.
AGTAAATTGCTTAAGCAAAGAAAATTATGCTGGACCTTAATGCTAAACTGTGCAAATGGGGCTGGTTGAAGTAGCAAGTATGTTTTGCAAGCAAGTAGAGGAAGAGGTGAGTCTAATGTTGATGCCGTTCTGAAATATTACTTTGCCAATGACATGGTTACATGTAGTTGAGTACACGCTGAGTACCAACATGAGTAGCTGTAAAGAAGATGAGACCAAGATTAGTATTAGATGATTAGTCACCTAATCATCATTGATTTCCTGCACAGAAAGTGGATTTCGGTTGCTATCCATGTACAGCATGTGGCAACTACGTATTGTACATCGTATGATGTGCAGTACTGGCATACTTGAGTACTGACTATAGCGCGATATTAGTACCTTATAACTAAAATCCAGCCCTTGTGCAGAAAAGGCATTCACACACTGAATGATAATTAAATGTGTTTTGCGTATTCTGTATTTATAATCACATCTACTACTGTTATTATCTACTACACTAGCTAGAGCAACTTAGGTCCTCACAGTCATTCTTTGATTATCAGGAAATCAAAATTGTTTGCACAGTGCATGTGCAACCGAATCTGACTGATGATTCAGTTGCAATATTTAAAATGTTTTAAAATTTCTTTCATTTTCTTTCGTAGATGACCTTGACATATCACCCGATTTCTATGAATACTTCAATGCCACCTATTCACTTCTCACTGCTGACCCAACGTTATGGTGTGTGTCAGCGTGGAACGACAACGGCAAGATGGGTCTCATCTCGGACGATGCCGGTGAGATTTGATTGTACCTTTAGAAGTGAAACTTGAATGACGGCTTAATGTCAGCTTCCTTAAAAGGTGGCTGTTTATTTGCTCGATATAACTTTTTAGCTAGTTCACATGATTTCTCGTTGCGTAATACAAATCATTGTAATTTTATTTTGCGTATTCTGTATTTATAATCACATCTACTGACGTAATATTTTATCATTGTCTTGTGTCAGTCTCCGTAAATGCCTTGTGCAGTATTGTCTGTTTAAATTGTGCTAGCTTAGTTCTTCTAATAAACGAATTGATTGATTGACTGATTGATTGATTGATTGATTGGTTAGTGTAATCTATTATTTCAATGTCTGTCTTTGGGTATTTTCTTCACGAGTTCAATGCAGTACTTTGGTTGACTTAAAATTCCAACTTTGGCCATTGTGACTGTCTTCCGAAGCCTACTTAGTCATTTCTTGTGGGGATTTCTTTTGCTTGTAATGTCTTTTCATTCATTTTTTAGTTTAATTTTGTGAAATCCTGAGTCATAATTAATGCATATTTTGTTTCAACAGAGCTTTTGTACAGAAGCGACTTTTTCCCGGGACTTGGCTGGATGCTTCAGAAGAAAACGTGGTTAGAATTGGAGGAGAAATGGCCGGCAACGTGAGTACAAAAGCTGTCTATACAGACGACGTGTACTATATCCAGACACAAATGTCATAGTGCTCACTTAAGACTGAGTAATGTAGACTCAGCCTAAACTCAGCTGGTGTTAATCTTTGGCTATAAGTTGAATTTTTGACTATTTTGGAGGTCCAGATTTGGGTGAATCACCTTATTTGAGGGTCAGGCCAAGGTCGCATGAATAGCCTTCCTAGGTACTATTATTCGTGCTCAGATTTGATCTGGAGGCGTTAATTTTTCTGCCAGGTGTCTTAAGACTTTTCTTTTTCCAGGAGTTCTTCGCACTGGGAGCGCCTCTGATTAGATTGTACTGTGAGAGCAGTGTTATTTAAGTTTCAATTTACTTTTCAGTTTCAGTTGTAGTTTTAGTTTTGTTTTAACTTTTCAGTTTAGTTTTAGTTTAAGTTTTCAAATCGTTTTAGTTTTAGTTTCAGTTTTCATAACTTTTCAGTTTTAATTAAGTTTTTGTAAACCTTCAACAGAAGGAATTGAATTTTTTTATTACTGACGTTCATTTTTATTAGCAAGAGCAATACATTTACCTAAATTCATGTTTTCATGTAATTGAGCTGCAGTTTGAAGCACTCCACTACATGTTTAGTTTCAAAAGCACTCATCGCTCAAAAGGAACACTAATCCGATTTAATTTCAGAGCACTGAAGCCTCACAAACTGAAAACTTTTTTCAACATTTGCCTGCAATCCTGGAGCAGAAACTTAAATCAAGCTTACTAATAGTAATTCTGTCCGTACTGCTGAATTCTGTGTATAGGGTCAGTCATAAGGAAAATACTTTTTAAAAGTATTTCGAGTATAAGTATATTAATACTTGATCAGAAAAGTATTTAAAATACAAGTAAAAACACTTTATTACAAAAGCATTAAAAGTAGGCTACAAGTATAAAATACTTGGCTTGGAAAAGTGTTTTAAATACTAATTACAAAAACTCTGTGCCAAACTATACGACAAAATTAGTAAGAAAGTCATAATAGATTGCACCGAAAATTCTTAGCATTGAATTTTGAAGACCAACAGACATTTGATCCAGTTCAGCATTCTTTGTGTCCATGTCTAATGTGTCTCATGGAATTAATTAGCCCATTCCATCATCACTGTCACCATCATCATCGCAACCAACAGACACGTCGTCTATTTCCATCTTCATTTGTCCTATCTATAAACATCTTGATCGATAACATGCTTGATGCATCTAGCCTGTGTCCTATGCCATGGACAAGTCCATTGAGGTGTCAAACATGAAACTGATTTCAAACATAATTATATGCTGGTCATTGAATCCTCATAGGTAGGCTATGTATACAAGTAGGCCTATATCAAGATCGTGTATTGAAAGAACCTTGCATGCATAATTGTATACAGACATGTGCATGTGATCCGTAGACCTGTGTAAACAGGCTGAAGTTCAAATATTCATACTCTTCCACTACACGGACCAAGCTTCAAATACGCCTGTAACTAACTTCGGCCGGGGCGGCGGTGCCCAGCCATCCATAACAATAACTAATCAATGTCAGACTGTTTAACTGACGCATCGTTATCAAATTAATTAATTTATATATACATCACAGGCCCACAGCCAATCTTCATGGTTGACCGCATTTTACAATAGACTGACCACTATAGAGAAATCCGATAGAGAAAGGGTTAGACCCGATGTTTGCTTGCCACATATTGCAGCTATTGCTCAGTCAAACATCTGCGCCATTCAGACAGTGCGCTGCTAACAGATGCAAACATTTCTGCCATTTGGTTTGAGCGCCACGCAAAAACTAATTCAGTTTTCAACTTTCAAGTTTAGTTTTAGTTTAAGTTATGAACTTTTCAGTTTAGTTTTAGTTTCAGTTTTCAGAACTTTTCAGTTTTAGTTTTAGTCTCAGTTAACTCAAATGGAACTTTTCAGTTAACTTCAATTCAGTTTTAGTTTTAGTTAACTTGAATAACATTGTGTGAGAGGCGCTTTATAAATTCAAAAATAGAATAGAATAGTAACAAAGGGAATTTGTGTGAGGCATCATTAAATAAAATATGATTTATTTTGTGACATGGATCAGGTCTTGACCTTGACAGTCATACGAGTCATGTTTTGTTGGTAATGAGACTTGCTATCAACATCATTGGGCAATCGTTCTTGGTCTACTACTTAAGAGAAGAATGTCCGCATGAAATATTTGAAGGACTGTCCTTACATAAGAATCCATTCATTTTGACTTGGTTGACTTCTTGCGCTAGCTGGTTCACAGTACTTAATTAATTAATTATTTAATTGGTTTGTCATTTTGATTTGGCTTTATGGTTTTTTGTTGTTGCACGACTTTCTTTTCATTCATAATTTTCGTTAACTGATGTGTGTTATGTTGAGTATGTGTGCTGACCTGCAATTAATATTTGTTGTGCTTGTGCTGTCCGACGCCTTATTGGATGTTGATGGAATTGTGTTGTATTTGGTTTCGGATAAGGTTTTGGGATGACTGGATGCGACATCCAGACCAACGCCGTGATCGTGCGTGCATTCGACCAGAGATCCCACGTACGAGTACGTTTGGCAGACAGGGTGTCAGCAGGTAATTTGTAAACTGCCAATGTTAGTAGTTTTTGCTGTGACGATGTCCGACGCACAAGGCATTGACCGATGGCGCTCCAAGACCATGTCGTAATCAGGTCGTAATCGTGCATTTATATAGTGCCACTTCAAGAGAAACTACTCCGAGGCACTCCTGACCTGACACTGAGCCACAATCGTAGAGAATGGTTTTCAAACGCTTGCAGAGAAGTGGCAAAGAAAGACGAAGATGCGGATACTACTAGATTACTCACTCCAGAAAGATGGACCGACCGAAGATCAGTAAATCACGCTTCAGTTATCGAGATTACTGTTGTCTTAATCGTAAGCTGTAATTTCCTAAAGCACTGCTCTTAAGTAGTTGAAGTTATAATCAAGCATGATTACAACGTTAAGCAATCAGATCTATAGTATTTCTATGAAGTAATCTATGAGTTAGTTGCTTCTAAACACTGAGAAGTGTTTGTCTACTAAATCTTTGCGGTGCTTGCAAGTTTTAGTTTATTTTACAACTGTAGAGTTTCATATCACTGTATAAGAATAGTCCATGTGTTTGTAATCTTACAAAATTCACTAAATAGATTTTTTATATTTTGTTAGCATGATGAAAAATTAGGTGCACTGTTGAATTTGAAAGGAATGTGCTGTTATAGGGACTAGACAAGATGGGCTTCATTTTAATTAGTGTATGTTTTTTGCAGGGGTCAGTTTTTTGATAAGCACCTCAAGTTCATTCGGCATAATGAGAAGTTTGTGCCTTTTACCAAACGGGACCTTTCCTATCTTTTAAAGGTACTTGGAATCCTTATTGCATGTTTAATTTCTGTGAGCTCTGTTATAATATTTACTTATAAATAAATAAATATAAATAAATAAATAAATAAATAAATATAAATAAATATAAATATCCTTATTGCATGTTTAATTTCTGTGAGCTCTGTTATAGTATTTACTTATAAATAAATAAATATAAATATGCTCCTGCCTATCTTTGTGAGCTTTGTAGCCCTACTCTTAGTTCTCACCCCTTCCGCTCCCTTCGTTCGACTGAACAAAGTCTACTCTCAGTACCTTTTGCTCGAACTTCCACTATGCAGAGCCGTGCTTTCTCGGTGGTGGGACCCTCAACCTGGAATGGTCTTCCTCTGACCCTCCGCTCTCTTTGTAAAAATCCTTCTCAGACTTTCCTCTCTCATCTTAAAACAGTTTTATTTGGCCGCGCTGAGGTTGGGAGCGCCTCTGAGTAGCCCCCTTGAAGAGGCGCTATATAAATGCATATAATGAATAATGAATAAATCTACTATTGCTTCACTGTAAACTGTCTGGTAACCGATTTTTCTTGCTTCCATTCCTGTTGTAGTCAAGATTTATTTTTCTGTATGTACCAAGACAGTTTTATTTATCACCTTTTAAAATAGTGGTATATCTCAAATACCTCCATATATACAATTATACATGCATACGTGCATTTTCTACCGAATTTTTTTTCTAAATGATGTCTACAGGTGGCACGGCAATTGATTGCTAACGTGTTTGACTTTTACATCTGTCTTCAGAGTTCAAATCCTGTTGCACTGTGTGTAACCAGTACTTTCCTGTTGTTGCTTTGGTCCTGTCGTTTTCTTGCTGATGTAAGTTTGGAGTGTAGCTGACCAGTAACTTCTGTGCTTGTCATCAAAGAAACCAATTTGCTCTCAGAAATTTCAATTGGAGCCCATTTTTCAAAATAGTTGTGTGCATTGAAATTTTGACCCTAAGAGCCTATTGAAAATTGAACGCTGTATAGGGTCATTCCGCCTCAATTCAACAAATGGCTCCAGGTCGACCATCTTGGATTTTAATTAAAATTTTTCAGAATGTTTATTATGGTATTAGAGGAAACTATGCCAAATTTTAGATCAAAATCTTAAGTAGTTTTGAAGATATTAATTTTCAAAGACGTCTGGGGTGACCTCGTTTTCGACGTTTTGGGAGTCGCGTCTAAATTTGTAACAACGTTCAGAAGCTCATAACTTCATTAATATAGCAGATAATTTTATGAAATTTTCAGGATGTTTAGTCTTTGTGGTTTAGATGACATGCTGAAGAAATGAAAGATCAGTGTTGAAAATTCTGATGTTAGGACCAAACTGAAAATGGTGAAAAAAAACTTGCGAATGTCTGACGATCATACTTTGCTGCCCTGGTGTGGCCAAATTGAATTTTTTAAAAAGAATAATTTAACAGCTTGTGTTACTAATGTACTTTCTCTACAAAAATATGCAAAAATTTTGAATTTCTGATGCATGCCTACTGCCATATGGCCTTCCAAATTTGGAAAATTCCATTCCGAAGACCATTTTCAAGGTCAAAGATCATCATGTTTGTTAGGTCATGGAGCAATAAAATTTACATCATTGGAAAGAGCAGCTCAGATACTCTAAGTTCACCAAAAATTGTGATGGTGTCTCTTCTTGTTCGTGCAATATTTCTTTTTCAATTGTGGCAGTTTTCTGCATTCGCGAGTTTATAATGGAGTCAATATCAGGGCATTATATTGTGAAATAATGTCTGTAATAAGTCAATTTTTTCAGATTTCAGTCTCCTCATCTTTCACAGGTCTTGAAGTTATTAGGTGGATGTCTAACTTGATGAGTCACTATCATATGAAAGATATATCTAAGAGATACACATGCCCGAAAAAATGTAAATTGGCATTTGTGCAACATTTACAAATTTATAAATTTAAAATCACAAGGACTACCACCCAGATTCTTGCATATTTGGAAAGAACACAAAAAACTGATTAGATGAAAAAAATATCGGCCCACTGGTTAATTTCCTAGTCGTGATATTACAGTCCAAACTTGGTGGATCAGGCCGTTTCTCGTGAATGATGTAATATGGCATTTGTACAACATCTGCAGATTTATTAATTGAAAATCACAAGGACTACCACCCATATTCTTGCATATTTGGAAAGAGCACAAAAAACTGATTAGATGAAAAAAATATCAGCCCACTGGTTAATTTCCTAGCCGTGATATGACAGTCCAAACTTGATGGATCGTGCCGTTTTCTCGTGATTAGCTTTAAATTCAAGTGGCACAAAACTAATCACGAAAAACGGCGACTCCCAAAACGTCGAAAACGAGGTCACCCCAGACGTCTTTGAAAATTAATATCTTCAAAACTACTTAAGATTTTGATCTAAAATTTGGCATAGTTTCCTCTAATACCATAATAAATATTCTGAAATTTTTTTATTAAAATCCGAGATGATCGACCTGGAACTTTCTGAAAAATTTGTTGATTTGACATGGAATGACCCTATAGCAAGTAGACGTCCTTTATACCGTGCTTTAAGATCGAGTTTTTTCCTGATGAAATATCAAAATACAGTTGGGCGATTGTTGTTTGTATGCAGGACAATTATGACCGGACGTTTCTGAAGACCGTCTACGACTCTCGTCTCGTCGCACCAGACGATCTGATGCGCGATGCTATTCGCTTAGATCAACCGCCCGTACGAATTCAGTACAACGACAAGGACGACTTCAGGCTAAAGACTAGGAATCTTGGCATTATGGAGGACTTGAAGGTAAAGTATCTTTAGTGACGGCAGGGTGAAGAACTGTCATTTTTTATGCTATCTGCAGAATTATCCTGAGTAGCAGCAATGTTCATTATGCCAAATGAGCAATGAGGTGCGCATCAATAAACTGACTAGCCGCTGTTGCAGTGTATTTGAAGTACATTAGGTATATCTAGGAACATTGTTGTGGTTAAACTTAGTTGCTACTCAGATTCATGTTTCGGTGTGGCCTTGCGTGCATTACAAATTTATTCAATAATAATAATAATATTATTATTATTATTAGTATAATAATGATAGATAATGATAGACCTGGCAGCTGTATTCATGACAGAGCTAGAAAATATTTGAAACTCGTACAATGACTTGACCTTTTTGGTATTGTATTTGTATCCATATACATTTATATAGCACCTCTTGCAAAATGACCATTCAGTGGCACTCTTTCTTATACTAATATCTGAAACAGCAGCTACACTGCTACACATACTGCATTAATTCTGATCATGTCACTCTGCTTCCTCTCCTGAATATTATAGAAGTAGCATTTCACATGGTCAACAATGAAACTTCAATCAAGCGTCTTGTAGGCTCTCATGGCCTATCCTGCTATTGTATCCGAGGCGCCCTTGTGATAGCATGACTGTGTTATGGCACAATAGAAATTGTCATTGTTATTATTATTATTGTTGTTATTATTATGATATTAAATGCCTTTAGAAAATACTCTGGAAGACAAAGCATCACACATTGTCTAGTTACCAAAAACAAATTGTCACTCTAGTTCAGCAGAACATTTGGAAATTATTATTATTATTATTATGGAATCAGTCTACTAAATCTGTAATGGCTGTAATCTATCCTGAATGGATGGACAGTTGAGGTAACAGTCAGCTCAGATTGCACACCTTGAACACTAGTGCCGCTCTTTGTCACACAAGGCGTAGTACTAAGTCTGCCTCTTTGCAACCTCTGTATGGCTGAGTTGAATCATGACTTCTGTGGGAGCATGAATTTACTCGTAATGCACAATTTGTACTGCATGTGTCATCCAGCTTATGCACTTGCATGCAATTCTTCTGGACAGGCCACTGTAATGGATTGGCGCATGAATATCTACTAAGTTTGACAAATATCTCCCAGTGTTTGATGATTACTGGGTAATAAGCCATGCTGCAGTTGCTTATGACTGGACAATAGGTTGGCTTCTTAGTAGGCCACAGTGAATGTGTTTTGGCATCAGAAGACAGCTTTTGTCTGTTATCATCCTAGCCACATCTAGATTAGAGATGTTGCTAGTTCAGCATGAAGTTAGAAATGAGCGACCATAAATTTAGCTTCCCAGTGCTATATAAATGGATTGAATAGCAACTTTAGTAATTAATGCAGGGTAATAAAACTTGGTGATGCTATCTATCATCTGAATTGTGTTCATTTGTCTTATGAAGATTTCTGTTTTTTTTCTAGGCTGGAGTTCCACGCTCAGGGTACAGAGGAATTGTCAGCTTTATTTTCCGTGGACAGAGGGTTTATTTGTCACCCCCTGCGAACTGGACCTCATACGACACTGACGTCTGGAGTTGATCTTAACTGTATTGACTCAAACTAGTACGAAACGGCTTCAAATGGTCATGTAATGTCGATGGGCAGAGCATGGTTCCCACTACACTGGCTCCTCCTTACAACCATGTTTTACCTGTGCTACTTGCAACAGGACTCAAATTTAGGTTATACGGAGTATGGACAGTCCACCTTTGCATGTCTTCATGTTTCTGTTCTGCTTATTACTTCCCATCGCTACTTCTGACAAATATGCCTAGATGTTTATTGCAAGCATTAATATGTTGATGTGCGTACACTACGTGGTACATGTTTAATTGTACGTTACATCTTTTGCGTTACACTTTAACAACGAGCTGCATTGACTTCCCAGTCGCTTTTGTTACAGGCACATTGTTGAAGTGTTAATAATGTTGACTGTTTACTGTGTGGTTGTACATTCCTTTGTTTAACCAGCAGCAATATGTTATTTGCTAATTGTGTTAATAGGTAGTCGGTCTGATTCTGACTAGATAAGCAAACACATTTCTTTCAACTGATCACTTCACGAGCATTGCTCAAAGCCACCGGACTTATGGATGTTTTAGGAATTCGTGTTTGTGTATTAATGAATCTATGCATGGTACTTAGTAAGTAAATGTGCAATTAGTTTTTCTTATTTTTGTCATTGTGAATTTATTTTTCTGTTTGGCAGAAGTTATTGCAATTTCTTTTCCTGTAATTCAAACGAAGCGCAGTGTTTTACTGCACAGCAATTTGGAATTTATATGGAAATATACCGTACTAACTTAATACTGAATCCTGCATGTGCTGCTTATAAAATCTTGTGGTATAGTCAAGACAGATTTCTTCTGTCTATTGCAGACTATCACAGGAAAGCAGCTTAGTCACTTGTAGGATGTAACTCATTTCAGGATTTGTAAAAGAATGAACATGGTATTCTTAGGCTGCATTGGTTTTGCAGTAACCATGACATTGTTATCTGAACGTTTCACATTAATTTTATATTCAGTGAATGACGAATGTACATGAAAGAGTAAAATATTAGATAAATATGGTGGTAGTCTTTAAGATTTATTCGTTTGGAGTACTATTATGTTTTGTGATTGAATATTGTTATGTTTACTACAGGATGAGAGTTTTAAACTGCTTTGTTTACTAGAATAAATTTAGTATATTAAGTTTCGTATGAGTGCATATAGTTGCTACAAGGCTGCTCGTTTATCTGCCCAATATTTTGCGTTATGGTAAAATTTCAGATATCAAATATAATGAATTCATTAATCCATCATCATAATTATGCTCAAGGTTTTAGTGATTTGTTGCAAAAGCTTTGTCAAAATGTGAGAGGTGACTACGTTGCATGTACCGGTTTTAAGAAACATTGTGCTGAGATAAAACATTGGGCTCAGTATAATATATAATTATACTCGCAAACATATATACATCAAGTAGTTGCTGATGAGGTTTACAAGTTATTAAACATTGGTCTTTGGTGTCTTGTATGTATATATGGCACTACTGTTTTATGTAGGAACCAATCGTGTATGGGGACTATGAACAGCATGAGCAGTTATTGGATTGACGTACATTGTAGATGACCAGAGGGTTCTGAAACCAAGACCATGGACCTTGGATTCTTGTTGATCTTACAAGATTTTTAGGTGTCCTCCAGCAGCGGGCATTTGCAACTCTGTCATGTTGATGGATGCAAGTCAAATTAGTCATACAGCAAAGACTATGCTACCAGGATGATTTCACGTATTCAATTCTGTTTTATTTGTGAAAATGCGTGTACTTTCGGGGGTCTGTTCGGGGGTCTGTCCAGGACCCCATTGCAGGAATTTGCGATGATGATGCAGATCAATTCATATTTGGGGTTTCATGTCATAAGCACCTGCACTATTAGACCCCCACAAGTTTCATCAGCATACTGAACCCCAGGTTAGACGAAGTCATAAGATTACGTTTAATGCGTTTAATTCATTTTTAATGGTTCAAAGCAGTTTCATGATGGAGAACTCCAGATCTGACTGGTTAAGAATTTAACATAGACAGCTGTATGCAGTATAAAAGCAGAAGTGGGAAGTGGAAAGTTTGCTGGGGGGGGGGAGAGAGAGAGAGAAAGAGTAATGCGTCGACAAATATTCATTGTCTGAACCAGTGAGCATGACGTTCAGTTTCCTGTTGTCTGAACCAGTGAACATGCCATTCAGTTCCCTGTTGTCTGAACCAGTGAACATGCCGTTCAGTTCCCTGTTCTAGAAGTCGCATCCGTCTGCTCAACCATTTAATGTGAATTTTCGCAATATTCTGAATGCTTTTTTCTTCATTGTTTAGGATAAGGTTTACTTGTATTAACCAATAGTGAGGGAAGAAATTATATAAACCCCTACAAAGGAACTTGTGTTTCTGCATGTCACTGTTTTTATAGCCACACCAGCTTGCAGTTTCATGTAGCATGTGGCATTTGTGTAGATTGTGCTGAGCTGTGAGCAATTTGGCTGAAGTTATTGCAATTTGATTCAACTACCGTATGTTGATTTGCTACACGACTGACTGTACAAAGCTCTTCAATTTGGACAAGTACCGAATCTTGAATTGTGTGATCTGGTAGTGCCGTTTAGTACTTGCCTTGTTACAGGGAGTGGGTGGTTCAAAACTGCCCCAGAGAGTGTTTAAGTTTAGGGACGTTGGGCAACTGCGTGACATAAAATGATTGCTCGGCATCGCTAATTGATGCCTCATCATTTGTTTAAGGAGGCTCTTAAAAAACCTTGTGTATACTCGTGGAGGTTTCAGATGCTCCTCCCCAAACTCTCCGGATCTTGACCCCTGCCTATCGACTGTGTTTCGATTGAGGGCCTGTGAATAAGCTGGTTCCCGCGACTTCGCTTTTGCGGGCGCTATAGATGTCCCGATTTTACAATTACGATACGATTACGATGCTCTGACTATGGCAATCTCAGACATCGAATGGATCATTTGTAGTTGAGCCGGATGTTTGGCAAAGTATCTGCATTTCATGTTTCTGTTCAGACACTTCGGTGCATGTGTATATTGTGCCTTATGTAAATGTTTGCTACAGATATTTGCTGAATTATTGTTAGCTAGGACTTTGCTGGATATGTGTAATTCTGAATTGTAACATATTAGGGAGTGTGCTCTGTCACGTATGTACACAGGCATATTATGCACATAATGTATAATGTTCAGTGAAAAACCATGATTCACAAATATTATTGTATATTGATGGTTTACGTAAGCAAAACGGTTGTAAGGAAATGAATAAAATATCTGGCTCGATCTATCATTCTGTAACAACTTTAGTTTGCTGCCTTATACATTCTAGCCCAGTGTATATATTCAGCTGCTATTTGTTATATTGTATGTACTCCGTACTAGTGAACTGATATCCTGCAAATGTTAGTGAAGAACTAGCTGAAGGTTCCTACAAAGTAATTAAATTAGGACAGCATAAACCCATTCTATCCAAGTTGCTTGCGCTAGCTAGCAGTGAGCACTCTTATTATTCTGCTGTTGTGCTTCATAGTAAAAAATTGACTTCCTTGTGACGGAATGCGGCTCTTAGAGAGACTTTCAAAAGGCGTTTGGATTGATGGCACCGTTTAGCAAAGCCATGCCCGGTTACTTGTACGTTGTGTTTTACGCTTGGGGTCAAACATTGTGGATTTGTGTTGTACTTGTATGTGCATCTAATCCAAGTATTGTACTCTGGTACTTGAATCTCTGTACTTCGTGCCTTAGTGGGGTATTGTACTTCAAAATACACTACATTAAAATGTACTTCTACATAACATTCATATTTATTTATTCATAGCTAGACACATAAGTGATTTGTGTTTCAATACATGCTTAGACAATAATCAATACATGCTAAACAATAATCAATACTTGCTTAGACAATAATCAATACATGCTAGACAATAATCAATACTTGCTTAGACAATAATCACTACTTGCTTAGACAATAATCAATACTTATTTCCATACCAGGCAGTCCAGTATTGAAGAAGGAAAGTCTGTTTGGTTTTCAACAGCGGTCAAGAGAGAAGGATTTTCTAAACGTTGAGGATGACTAGTAAAGCGCAAGTGGCTGAGTTTCAATGTGGTTGAGACAGTGGCAGACACCAGACAAACATGAGTTAAATTGGTTATAGGTTAATTAGCTTTCAGATACGTTACCAGCAGGGCACAAAGTGTGACTGGACGCTCATGGACTGCATCCCTGCACTAATTTTCAAATCTGAATGTGGTCATGCCACTTATTAGGCCTGCACAGCCTGGAAAAGGTGAGGGCGTCCAGGTACTTTTTCTACACTTTAAGCACAGGTTAATTACTAGTGAACCATCATTAACTTGGACACACAAATCCACTGAGCTACTGAAAAGAAGACCTTGACCCTGATATGTTACCCAATCTGACAATGCGAGATGTGTCCACTACATATAGGCCTTGTGATCGATCATCGAACCTGCATGAAAGTATTCTCATAAACCGTAGGCTAGGCCTAGGCAGGGCTTAGTGTGACTGGACGGCGTCCATGCAGCTATTTCAAATTTGAAAGCTGTCCTGTCAATTGGGCCAGCACAGCCTGGAAAAGCAAAGGGGCGTCCAGACATTTCTTTATGAAGCATTGGTATAGGCCAGGGCCTAAATAAGTTCCTTAAACAGCCTGGCACCCATTCAAGCGGACAGTAATCGTAATCGAAATCTCCAAATTTCTAAAGCGCCACTCAAAAACCAAGCGTGTGGCACCAGCTTATATATTCACAAGCCCTGCTTTGAGTCAAAAGGGTTGTCCGTAAGAGTAGGCCTAATCCAAAGGGGGTCCGAGTCCGGTTGCCACAGGAGCAGAGGGGCGGAGCAGAACAGCAGTGATGACTGATGATGCATCTCGTAATCGCAAATCAAAGTTTCTAATGCGTTTTGTTAGCCTATTTATGTAGATAGCACAGAACGCATTCGTGAGAGCTGCGTCGCATCATAGGCCTAGATCGATGTCCAATGGAGATAAGAGTCCGGTTGCGAGAGAGGAAGCTAAGCAGCTGCTAAAGCGGGTTTATTTAGGGATCCTATCAATCAATTGAAAACGAGCAAGGTTGCGGTCAAACGGCGTGTAGGTCTTCATTTTACAGGTTCGGATTAATATGTGTCAACGTCAGCGTGGTCTGATAATGAAGCGCTATAAAATTAGGTTTCTAAAGTGCATCTATGGAGAAGGTCATATAACACTCGACTGATTTTCTACAAGATACTGCTGAGTTAGTGCGACCAACTGGCGAATGCTGACTTAATTGTACCATGGTAAATAATGGTACTATCGATTTTATTTTGAGGATGTGTTCGTAAGAGAGCGAATTACTGCTTAATTCATTGCGCATCCATTCTATAAAAGGATGCATTTTAATAAACGCTACATTTCTAATGATGCATTATTGGTTCTATCCGGCAACTTCTTAATGCAACTGCTAGATGGCACTGCCGCAATTTCTGTATAGTGACGTAATAGAAAAAGTCAGATGAAAAATAATACTTCGTTACTCGTTAGCAAGGAATTAAGCTGGCAGCAACGATGGCTGCTAGTCTTCCGAGAACTACAGGCAGAGAATGAGGAAATGTTACGTTTGCCGTTTAATTTCTGATGGATTGTTTGTGGGTTTATGGTAGTTTATGGCAACAGTGCTGTCACGGATTATCTTTCTAATGGTAGCGGTGACTCTCTGATTGACAAACCCTAAAGTCCGCTGCTACTTCAGTCGACTGGCGAAGGTATTTGCTTATTAATTTTTTACCATCCTGATGTGACTTGAAATTCACGCTATGACCACAGATAAAAAATTTGATTCAGAATTCATGTTGTTTAAGGTTTTGTAGAACCACCTGGGGAAATGCTGCTTGACTGTTCTGCCAACAATTTCTAACGGGGCCAATACAAGTGATATTAATGATCCATTGTACTTGGATTATGGTGCTCGTGCACTGTAGTTTTGGTACTCAGCGCCCATGAATGAACTGACCAGTGCTCTGCGTGTTGCTTTAGAAACTGGGGTCTTCGATTACAGTGGAGTAACTTACACGAAGAACATCACTTTAAGATATTCGATTACATATCTAAGTTGCTTATTATGGTTACTTTCACAAAGTTGTAGTTTGATAGTGTAAACGGATAAGCTAAATTAATGAGAGCTACCATATAATTATACAGGTCGTTGCCAATTTCATTACCCTAAAGAAACAAAAGATCCTACCATCATATCCTAAACTTTTTATGGAACCCATACGTCGAGTATGGGTACCTTATGGAAATATTGGTCGCATTCAAACCTTTTGTGTGCCAGCTTGCCATGTACAGATTCGTTAAAATCAGTTAAATGTTCACCTTTTCCTCGAAAGTTCTACAGAAACAAATTGCTTATCTGTAAATAGTTGATTTGACCATTTGGACCCTATGTGTTTTATATTGGAATCTGTACTCTGTCAGACTCCCCCCTCCCCCATGCGTGGGTTGTATGGGATCAGCGTTGTAAGGCACTGATATAAGGTCCGTATGGGTTGTACAGAATGCTGTTAAGTTTTTGAAACCTCTGTTAAGTTTTTGAAACCGGGTAGAAAAGATGTTCCTTGTGAGTTTCTAATAAGTGCTTTGTGAACAAATAATTGTCACTCTAGGTGTAGTTTGTAATTGGACTTAGAAACTTGTGCAGTAATGACTTTTGGTTAAAATTATAATCAAGGTGTACTATGAATGGTTTCAAGCAAATTAATCAGCAATAATAAAGTTATGTTGCTCGCTAATAATATTTTGAATATCTTATGCGTACATTTATCTCATAGACATTTACTGTTAAAGTTTATTTTAGGTGTGGGTGCACCTTTTTATAAGATGTTCTATCAATTGTTCTAGAACCTATATAGTAAGGAGTGTGTTATAGATATTTCAACTGGAATACATAATTAGCTGCCAAAGCGAAGCGATCTAATATTGTTCACGGTAAATGTTTTCTAGTGAAATTCTTTCTTGGGGCTTTATTGCATAAATTCAGGAAACTGAGGCATCTATTTTCTGGTAAAAATTTATGCCTTTGTTTTTGCTTTTAAGATGTGATCTTATGTACTAGACAGGGGCGGATCCAGGATTTCTGGTTAGGGGGGGCGTAAATACTACCAATCCAATCCCGTAAATATATATATATATATATATATATATATATATATATATATATATATATATATATATATATATATGAAATTAGATCACGCAAAACTATAATGATCCTTTTTATAGAAAATGTTATGGAACTTAAAAAAATATATAGTTTCTCATATAAAACCACTGGTCTCCACTGAAGATTAACAGTGAAACGATAATATTATAATATATCAGTTATCGGTTTTGATCATGCAACCCTTGATCCAAAAAGGAAATAATTAAGTGTCACATGCCAGTGGATTAAGCAGTGTCATTCTCCTTGGATGCTTTCTGGCGTAGGCATTGATAATGTCATCAATGTCTAACGTGATGTCCTTGTGGACAAACAATAAAATGAGTGCATTAAATCTGTCCTCGTTCATTGGACTTCGGAAACACGACTTAACAAATCGCAGACTAGAATTTGCTCATCCAACACTGCAAGCCGTGACAGAAGTGAGCATCAAAATGTGAATTATTGTGGTAATATTTGGATACATAATACGACAGGAGCGGCTGTCAGCGAGGGTGTCCGACAGGGTGCTTGGTGTGCTGTCAGCGTTTCTCCACATCTGCTGCCAATTAAAGCTTTAACTCTTGATGAAAAGAATCCGGCGAAGGCAGGTCATCATGGTAGTAATGAAGTATACCATCAGCAGTGAGTGCGTCGATTTTGAAACATTAGATCAGTGATGTCCAACCTTTTTGGTACCGCGGGCCGCAGACGATATAATCTTAAAGCCGAGGGCCGCAACAGTAAATTCAAAAGCAATAGTTAAAATTTAGCGATAATTATTAGAGGTATTGACATTAATTATGGAATCATTCTAACGAGATACGAATGATAATAATACACAATAGCATAGGCTATGCATATAATTTTATATACATACAATGTATGCAATAATTATTATCCATGCCTTACAACGGTCAGCACAAAAAGCATAGGCCCATAGGGTGACCCATGGCAGTCACAGTTTTCTTGCTCAGCTCCACTTAATGGCTGAACCGAATTTCCAGCCTGCTGCTCGTCGAAGTGAGAGTCTTCGATGTAAAGATATCAGTCCTAATCGTCGGTCGAGAAAGATACCAAGACATCGGTTTTCGTCGACCCTGGGTCCCTTAGGTCTACATCGATGTTTTCCTTTCAGCCCTCAGGACTAGAACTGACCTATCTCTCGAAAGGCACGGTCGCACCCACTTACAGACATGGTTGAACTCTGCAAGAAATGATTAGAAGTGAACGGTCTGTGATGGATTGCGACGTAAATTGCAGGAATAAAACCAGAAGTCGCGTTTCAGCCTCATGGAGAGACTAATGGAACCTACGGTTACCTACCCTACCCAGTGGCGTAGAAAGAGGACATTAAGCTTAGTTGTCGGTTTGCCTTCCTAGGAGCCGTCCAAACTCCGACAACTGTTACAATATTATCATGAAGAATAAATTAACGTAACAGCCGACCACTGACTTTATCTTTAACTTCATTTGGCACAAAGTTTAAAAAAGTTTTAGTGAGCTCGGCGGGCCACTTGAAATCGCACCGCGAGCCGCACGTTGGACAGCACTGCATTAGATGGAATGAGACTTAGACCACGAATTGCTTGTTTTGCAAGATCTCCAAATCGTAGGCTAAACTGCTGAAGTAGACTGTCCAGAAATGGAAGATAAATGTTTAGTTTGAGAACATTTGCTGCAGGTTTAGGGGGGGCGTACGCCGGGTCCGCCCCCCTCTAAATCCGCGCCTGCTAGAGTTGTATTAAAAAATCAGCACAGTGTTGCACATTTGTTACTGCGACATTAATGTTGTCCACTGATGTCTACTTGTTTGTTACAGAATCATAGACATTAATGTCGGAACATCAACTCAGCAGTAGATGTAGACAGAGTGATATGCACTTTCGTACAGAGTAGACACATAGTTGGCATCTCTTTTTAAATTGGTTACTAAGCAGCCCGTTTTCTGACATAAACTTTGCAGCATTTATTTTCAATATGCAAACCTCTGTATTTAGTTGACCTTTCTCACATTAAAATGTTTGTTGTGACTGTTTTTAAAAGAACTTTGACTTTGATAATCATGTGATAACTGATATCTCTCGGCTGAATCAGTTGGGCAACTTCTACAAACAATGAGCCACCAATTGTATTCATGTATACAGGCTGACTTTGGAATTTTCCTAAGTTTCTAAATTGCCAGTTAGCTGTACATATTGTTTTTAAATTGCCAGTTAGCTGTATTGTTTTAGATAAATAAATCATGCTTTGTTGCATTTTGAAAATTTTGCAAGGC
Organism: Lumbricus terrestris; assembly: GCA_949752735.1. NCBI lineage: Eukaryota > Metazoa > Annelida > Clitellata > Crassiclitellata > Lumbricidae > Lumbricus > Lumbricus terrestris. Next base: position 40,155,297 of record OX457041.1, read on the forward strand.
TGAATCATCATGGGAAATGATGAGAATTGCATTTAATTTAATTAGTATTAATTATCACTAATGATAGAGTCGTCATATAACCATGCAGGGCTCCATAGCATCATTATAAGCCATTTGGTGGGGATGGGCCAATGAATAAATGATATCCATTGTCCTTGGTCATTTGTCCAGTCTAGTTCAATGTCAGTCCACTAAATGTTGGTGTCCTTATTTATCTTGTATATCCAGCACAGTCTTGCTATATATTTTCTCTGTGGACAATTTGGTTATTTAATCAGATAATTGCCACATATTTGCCATGCTGTTTGCATGGCGGTATCGCAGATCTTATGTGATTAACTATTAACTTTCAAATGGTATTAATTTGATATTTGGTACATTTATCTGATGTGTGATTGTTATTGTTATTCGTCATCTTATTATTATTGTTTCTTCCTATATTATTATTTCTTATTATTATTATTTCTTTGATATGTTAATTTGAAGGTGTTTTTATATTCCAGGTGGAGCCTTACTGCTTGCCTCTCCGCCACCACCACAACCGCTGCCAACATGAGACTGAACTACATTCTAGGCATTGGAATCGTTTTGGCTTTAGTCAGTGCATCTCTGTTGGTTGCGTTTGGCTTCCTGTACGTTAAGCCTTACATCAACGTACGAACGTACAAAGAGACGGTTTGTACCGCTGTGTCTCAGGATCACTCCATGCGACAGCTCGTCACGTGTCAGTGCGCCGCAGACGGTAGCTCGACGTGCGTTTCTCAGTATCCGTGCATCAAGGTCTGGGTGAACTACACGCGGGTCGACGGTAACTTTGTAGAGAATGCGACGTTGTACGACAGCTACGAGACATTCCACATCCAGCAATCTGCCTTGCAGGTACGGCGTTGTGCATTATTTTTTCTCTTGAATTAATAATATTCATGTTTTCTGTAGAGCTCTCCTTCGCCTGCTGTGCAGGTGTTCTGTGCGGTGGTTGCAAGTTAATACCACTCCAGATGGACGATGTGAAGATTTCATGCCGGTTCAGACAGATATTTCGATAAATATGTGCTGCTAGTACCTGTGTGTTGTGCACGTCTATGTAACGCATGCACACTGCACAACGTGCACAGGTAAGCAGGTTATCCTAAGATATGTACTAAAATGTTTATCGAGTGTTACTTGCAAGTCCGTATGATCTGAATTGACTTTCCTTTGATGTCAAAGTATTTAATTTTTTAAGGCATGTCTTAGAAAAGTATATGTTGGGTTAATTTATGTTTAACAATTACATTCATGCAGATTACTTGACTAGTTGCTAACAGTTATGTTGCAATTTTGTATTCTTACGGGACTGACAAATGGCAACAGTTTCAGGAATTTTTTCGTTGAGATTACACTCTGAAGTGAACATTCACTAGTTGCCAAGCATTTTGCAGGCTTTGAGCTATGCAGAAACAGGAGTGATTGCGCGATGGCTTTATGGTCATACTTCCAAATCACTGTGTTGAAGACAATTCGCTTTAACGATATATAGCAAACAACAAGCATGTCCTAAAAGTGACTGGTCCAATGCAGCTTGTCATTCAAGTGTTAAGTCTGCTATGCTGTGGCGATGGTGCTATTGCAGGACAGGCCAGTGCATGTGCTCTGGCAAAAAGCCTTTACTCTCAGAATAAGCTGCCAGAAATTTTGCCGTGCTGGGAATTTATTTGGGATGTGAATCACCCTCTGCACTGGTCCCTAAGTGTGACTGCCCTTCTATGACCTGGTTACACAAGTTGTAGGGTGTTGCTTGAACTGCTGACCTGGGATTGTTCTTGATTGAATTTTATATGAGATTGTTACAGCATGTGCTGGTTGATTGATTGTTTGTTAGCACTGTTTATTCGCTTTCCATGTTTGGATTAGGGTAATAATTTCTTTGTGTTATTTGCCATAATGATAAGTATCTTGTGATGCTAGTAGTTCCGTAGTACTTAGGATTTTGCAGTGGAACAATGAACTGGTTACTTTACGTATCTGGACCAAGTAACTTTGCTCTACAGCTTCATGAGTTTCTGTAGAGTTATTGTTAGACAGCACTCCATTCTATGAGCTGATGTTGCTACAGTTGACTGAGCCATAGGCTTGTTCAAACCAGTTACTTGTAGGCAGTGCAGTTGTAAGGGCTCTTATCTGGTGTGTTTGGCCTGGCTGAGATCCCTGACTGGTGACGGGCTGATTAATCTAGGGCAAGTTGTCCCATTGTTGTACTCTTACTGGTGTGTTTGTCACTCAGCCAACTGATATTCTCAGCTCAGTCATCTCATACACACTTGAGATTGGTCAGAAAACACTTCTAGGAACAACAGTGCTGTTTGCTCTATGGTTAATGAGCTACAAGGTATCTGAACGCCAACGCCATTTTCAGTTCCCGTAATCATTATTGGTATTATTAGTCATCGAATCAATATTGTGTTAGTGAATGTTTCACTTCTGTGGTGAAATCATCAAGTCCTCAGAGCTCTGCTTCGTGGTAGCAATTAATAATTAATCAATGGATGCTAAGTCTCTGAATGAACCTTTTGTTCATATTAGTGGATGAGACAATGGGGAATGGGGGAGGGGAAGGTGGAGGGGCTGACCTTTTGTTTGATCATACAGAGTGACAGAAGACAAACAACTGGATGGTCAGTGAAAGCTGACCACAAATTTGATAATGCTGATAATGCAGGGTGAAAGAACAAAAACAATATGACAGGTGTGATGGAAAACGAGTGTGATGGACATGTATGATGGAAAAACAAGTGTGATGGAGAACAAGTGTGATGGAAAGCAAGTGTGATAGAAGACAAATGGGATGGAAAACAATTGTGATGGAAGACAGGTGTGATGGAAAACAGGTGTGATGGAAAACAGGTGTGATGGAAAACAGGTGTGATGGAGAGCAAGTGTGATGGAGAATAGATTGTCAAAGTAGTTGCTTCATTGATCAATGACCCGTATTCATGACATTGATCAAGTGTAGCAGAATGAGGCCACAGTCATCGTAAACAGAATGACATTAACTCTATGGAGATGGTGTCTCAGTAAAAACACTAAGAGGAAGGCAATGGGAAACCACCTAGAGCTCTAAGATTCCCAAGTTATGAATTATGGTACAATTAGTGGTATCATCACCATCAGACGTGTGAGCCTGCCAACTGGCAGAGAACAACATGATGATGATTACTCGACGATTAGATTTTCATAGGAAGTAATGCACGATAACTAATCTGGTTTTTTATATGGTACCAGTTTTAGAAAGCTGCGTTCGTGAGTATTAATTGTGTTTTAAGTGATGTTTTGATGTCTGACATCAAAATAATGTATGGATGTATAGACTCCAAAATTTGCCTGTTTACATCCTATATACTACTGTGCCTCATTATGAGCTGAGACTTGGATGCACAGTGGTCCTAGAGAAGAATCTGGATTCCTCCCAACTGTAGGTGTATCTCATTCATTCGTTCATTCATTCATTCATTCATTCAAGAATGATACTGATATAATGCACACATCATATATGGGACAGGCCACATTCTCTGAGGTGACGAAAGCTAGAAGACTGCGTATATAACTATATATGTTTAAGCACTTTGCTTCAATGCGATATCAGACACACAAAGGGACGAGTTCAGACCCGAAACAATTGGTGAAGAGTTGTGAAGATGTCAGCACTTTGAAGAGACGTTTGTCACTGTTGGTGATAATGATTGCATTGTTTTGAGTCAAACACCTTATTGGAATATTTACATACAGAATGTGCTGAGTGCTGTCTGAATTGTGTGGTCTACAAATGAACTTGTTCAGCACCTGGTATTGGTTGAAAATAAGATCATCTTGAACAAACCTGTTCCCAGCAGTCCTGGTTCTAATTTCACCTACAGGTATGATGCACAATTGGCATTTGGTTGCCAAGCCATGCCGCCTCTAGAATGGCCGGTCCAGTCCCAGCCATTGGGTTCCTGCTGCAGTTGGTGGCTTGCCAAAATATGTGTAATCAACCATGCTGCATCTACGTGAACTTGTCAGACTGGATAAAACCAATATTGATTGAATATTGATTGAACAACTGTTCCTATCAGGAATTGATTTGACTTTGTGGTAATTGATTCTGATAACTGAGCATTCTGACATAAATTGCATTCCCAGATGTGATTTCAGTGTTAGAGTTCAGTCCGACCTTTCTGACCATCTTCCCTCAATATCATGTCACTTACCTGGTACATATATACTTGTTTTGATTGGTGTGTGATAAGGTGAATGAATGTTCATTGTGCGCATTTCTGTTCTTTCAAGATGACCACCGTATTTGTAATCGTTTTCCCACAATATTGAAATCTGTGATATTAGGAATGAGTGAAAGGAGACGTGACTCCAACATGCAAACAATCAGCTGTACTTGGCTTTTCATGAGAAGATATCATTTTGTGCTGTCTTTTGTTAAGTCGAGGATGTTTAGATTTTCTCTTAAATTAGTACAGGTCTGTGTTTTGCTGGCAATACTTATATTTAGTTTCTGTTAAGTGATTGTGATTACCTGTATACTTTTTCATGATAATCGTGGGGCACGATGGTGTAGGTGTTATATGAAGTGCCTCTCTCAGTGCACACCAATAAGAGGTGTTAGTTGTCCTAACAAAATTAGTTGTCCTAACCATTCAATACGAAGGCCACTAATCTACTTTGTTCGAAGCAATTGTGGGGCACAATAGTGTTAGTAGGGGTATGTTTCTTCATATGGTAACTTGATTAAAGCAGTGGTTATGAAATTTGCCTGGTGCACCAGAACAAAAGCCATGGTGCATTGGTTATTTACATGAGCAATGTAGTTTCTATTGTTTACAGACGTGTTTCTTCTCTTCTTTTGTAGTGTTCATATCATAAGTGCAGTCGAATTCAAAGCGACAACGTTCAGGCGGTGAACAATTTCGCGGAGAAGTACGACGTCACGACTGCCCCATTCACGTGCTATTATGACCCCAACGACCCAAGCTTTGCCGTTCTCGACATTGTGCTCTTGTCGACGACGGCCAACGCCATCATTTGGCCGGCAGTGGGACTCATTGTTGGACTTGTCATATTCTTTGTTCAGGTATGGTCATACTTACGTTGGTTTCATGATCAATGTCAATTATTTAGTTTACTTTAGCTTTTATGTGTAATGCTTTTCAAGGGCATCCGAAGAACGGTAATAGGTATAAAATACGGGATGTTAGGAATAGTGATATGTTGGCTTATTGCAGAGTAGCTGGCTGTTAAGTGTACTCATGTGCTCGTATAATCACTCGTGAATTCATATATTACATGTCTCACTCAACCACAGTGGCCATTTAATCACTCATGAATATATTGCATGTTTCAACCACAGCGATAGGTAGAGGTCGAAGTATCTTTCAGCTGAACCGTCCATCAGCAATGTTACCACTGGACCAAAATCTTTCCCAATGGATTATTGTCATGACATGAAATTGCAAGTTTTACTTGATGCTGTGGGATTTAACCTTGCGTAGCCATAGATGTTGATGCATAATAATATTATGTATTCTGTAAGTGTGTAATCCTAAGTTGTTAAAATTATGAACCAAAGCGGCCACAGAGCATTACAGCAGGCATTCTGGTTTAGCTGCTTGCTGAACTGGTCTGGTTGTTGTGTTGTTTTTCTTTATATGTAAAATTATATATATATGTATATGTATTCTATATACTCTGTATATATTATATCTACATATATATAATATGAATAAACAGTTGGAGTGCTTACAAATAATTGTTAACCAGACCAGTTGGTCACTTTAAATATTATAATCACTTGTCAGCAAGTGTTGCAAAGTCTAATTTTAATGACAAGTAACTGCAAAGTATTTTCTAGTTGGATATGTATGTAGGGTAATATTATCTGATGTTGTTCGACTTCTTTGCGATCAGATGTTGAGCCAATAATTCATTAGTTCTTCTGACCTCACGATACACACAGTGTCACAGATGTTAACAAAGGAAATGGTTTCAAATTATGTCAATTGACCATTGATCAAAGGACAAAGACTCTGAAATAGAGCGGAGTTTATTTCAGTTACAATTGATTCTTCTCTTCAGTGTTTCTCTGCGCTCATTTCTTGCCATTTAGCGAAGTCATTGACCTTTTTGTCATTGTTACTGCTTGATTAGTTCTCTGAAACTCACCTCTGTATTCACTGTTTTATCCAGATGGTATGGGCAACCATGTTTTAGTAGACCCCAGTTATTGCCAGGGTCATGTAGAGTATTTTGTTCAATCTCAGGGTTTTGCTATTATGCAATTCATTAATGTTTCTATTGCCATTTTGTAAATTTACACTTACCATTCTACCTCTGGGGACTAACATTGGTATGTGTCCAATGAAATGAGCAGTTGTGTACCCGGTACCATACAGGTTGTCATTTCCTTACTAGATTCTTTAGCATATAATGAAGTTTCTTTGTTATGAAGCATTTACTGGTTATGCAATCTATGTGACATTCAAACGACTTGTGCATGGTCAGAGCAAGGACATTCAATGTTAACAGCTAAGTGACTGCAGAGCAGTAAAAGTCCTACTTCATTCGACTCTCTGAGATGTGTACAAGTCAAGAAGGTTTTGTCAAAAATGGATCAATTACAGATCAAACTGTGCTTCTATTGCCTTTCCATATGACTGAAACATAGGGCTGTAAATCACTATGTTTAAATGGATCTTATTTAATTGATTTTTTTAAACAGTGAAAAAGATTGCTGCACTGGATGAACCTGTAAATGATTTTTACGGATCTATGACTTGCTGTTCATTCCAGGTCTTTCATATTGATCCGAAGCGGGCGAAGCAGAAGCGAAACCAGTTCAGCTCTCTCGAACGACAGTGGTCTCGCATTAAGGAGCGCAACTACGGTCGGATGGAGTCCGCTGGATCCGAGCGACTTGTGCAGTCTGAGCCACTTGGAGCGGCGAGTCACAACACGGTGTGTCTCGTGCACTGAGCGTGAGCGATATCTTGTACAGTCGACGTGATTCTGTGATGGATGAACGATTTCAGTTGTTTTTTCGAGCTGAAATAAAACACATTTGATGGATGGCAAGCGGCCCAGGTCTCAATGTTGAGCCGTTCTTGTGTTGCTCGAATTGTTGTAAGAGACTAGAGCAGAGGAATTGTATTGACGTTGCACTGCAGAACCACCGTGAAGTGAACACTCCGCCATGCATAGTTTCGTTTTTAAACGGGATTCTGTGCACTTGCTGCAAGAACTATATCAAAGCTTCAGATTTTATTGACTTTCAAAGTTTCGTGTACAGTCGGTGTAAAATTTACGAGATGGTGTAATAAACTAGTGATACTCGGGGACAAGCATCGAAGCTAACGCCGTGGTTATCGTTTGGACCAGTTATGAAAATACCATGTTTTCGTCGTCTGGTTAAGCAATGACCTGGTTGTAAAGATGCTGTATCAGTATTTGTATAACTGCCCAATGCTGAACAATGCTTGTAATTCTGTAGGGGCAAAAAACTGCTCTAAACAATGTATTAATTGATTATTGCTTTCCATATTGATTTTTATTTTGTTTGCATGTTTTGAAACCAAGATGAGAATGGATTTCTTTTAAATGATTTATTTGGACTGTGCTTAGCATCAGAGGTGCTTTCGGTTGGGTCACAAATCTGTCTTGTGTAAATCAATGGTGTTGAAAGTTGACAGCTGTAATTTGTGATTGTCTGCCGATGCTGTTGGGTTGTCGTAAAATGACCTGATTGAAGGCAGACTGGATTTGATTAACAGCATATTGTCATTTATGATAGGATGTGTAACATGCTTAAAACTTTAGGAAATGCTGACCCTCCCTATTGTTGGGCATGAATGTTCTAAGGGATTACTGTAACAAGAATGTAAAATTACTGTCCCGTGTACTCTACTCCAGATGCTGTGAAGTTTGTTACTTGGTCAGTTAGACTTTCTCGTGGTTGTAATGTAAAATAATATGACACTTTTATAGCAGCACTATGTAAACATGATGGTGTTGATCTTCTTAACCTTTTTGCGAGTTCCATGTGTGAATTTTTTCATTGGAGGCAGTAATTGCATGCTTAGCCCATGACTTGACTAACTATTGCAATCTTTGAGAAAGCTGATAGCTTTTTGTGATTCAAATCCTGCACTGCTAAGGTAGAATATTAAAATACTACATTTTTAAACTTTGAGGAGTTACTGACCCTTAAAAGCGGTTGAATTATACTGACTTGAAATGAAAATAGCTTTAAGAGGTTGATATTCTGTTGGAAATAATATGGTCTTGACATAGTAAATTGAGATTGTAAGAAATCAGGATTTTAAGCAGTAAGTAGTCTGTGATTGCAATTAGATGTATGTGCTCACAATATACAATACATTTATATATGTAATTCATATTACATACATATATAAATTATATATATATATATATGTGTGTAAAAAATTACAATTCCTTTTATGTAGGCATGTGCATGTATATATAAATCTCTGTGTGTTGTGTTGGAAGACTGTCTTTTCTGAGCTGTGCTTAGTAATTTCAAATGTGTTTACTGATATATGCTTAAGAGTTATTGTTATTATTATTTTGAAAATTACTGCAGCCTGTGAAATAAGTTACACCTAGTAGACATGCAGACCTGAGATGTGGTTAGTCAGCTGTCAAGTGAAGCAGAACTTCGGCTTTAATATTTGAAAGCCAGTGAGAAATGCTGAATGTGCTGTGGTTCTTGGAAGGAATAAAAAACAATTTATCAGATAAACATTTGTGTTGGTTCCATTATGATGGTTTTTATCTCTTTGATGTGGGGCTGGATATTCAATTAGTGAGTTATGGTAAACTGAAATGTGTTGCAACTGAATTAATTTAAGTAATATTCATATGTAAGTGAAGATTGTTTGAACAGAACGTGTTGTAGAGTGCTCATGTTAAGGATTTTATGGACCAGACAAGCCAGTTTAAATAGTATTCTGAATTCTATGCGAAGTCAGTGCGGCTGACTGAGTAGGTTAGAGGAGTGTGCACACGGAAGTATGTGCAGCACCATGTGAACCATGGAGCCATTTTGGCTTCATTGAGATGAGGGTAAACAAGAGAGCAGGGTGTGATTTGTGACAAGTTTGTCTTTTAGTCCTGAGCAACCCTTGTGTGAATTATCTCCCTCATTTTGCAAAGATTTGCTATCTGTGGTCAAAGTGTGAGATAGTCCAAAGTTAACCAAAATGTTTCTATACTTTTTGACAGGAGGACAGTATTGGCCAGCATGTGAGGGAATGGCAGTAGCCGAATGGGTTTACTTTGGTTTACGGCTAAGCCATTGAAGCGGAACGGTGAATGCACTGAAATGAATTATGTGTAGGCCTACTAAGAAGTGTTTCTAATGGCTGTCTTTTATGCTTGGCCCTTTTGTGTAAACATATAGAGCAGATATGTATAAGCGCTGCTTTTATTTGAGAGCATGACTTTTGTGTTAGTTGAATTGGAGGCGTGTTTCTTGTTGTAGAATGAGTGTGTCTTTTTTTATATGTGCTTTCTTGTTTTGTACCCAGGTGTTTTGCTTTGTGTGTGTGTGTGTGTGTGTGTGTCTGTATCTGTATGTATTTGTTCTGTTTGTGTATATTGCTTACAGTAACTAAAAGGAAATGTGTGTGCATGGGTATTGTGTATGCATTATTTTGTGTGTGCATACCGTAATATCTGTTGCTTAAGAACCATTTGCAGTATCCTTAGATCTTTTAACTTGCACATCGTGTATCTTCTTATGGTCATAAAAACAATAATAATTGCGTGCGTTGTTGAAATTATGGTATTTTAATCGACTTCTCAGTACATATGAACCTGCATCCTGTTTGGTAATGGAACTGAGCTGTTTGTAATTGTCAGCAGAGGAGTGAAGTTCCTTGTGCGTGCTCTGCCTTCCCTCCTAACTCCCTCCCATTGTAACCTAACTCCCTCCCATTGTACTTTCGCTCTTGACTGTTTTGGTGTACACAGTTCATGAATAATGAACTGTCATTGTTTTTATGTTTACTCCTTAATTACTATGCAGCGCAGACTGGTTTGCTGCTTCATGAACATTCACAATCACATGCATGCACACACCAACACACTCACACACACAAATATATATATACGATTTACTGAATATTTTATATATAATGCTTTAATACTTTTAAGAAGTTCTATGATGAATGAATTGGTGAAATTTACTAATTAATTTTTCTTGATTGCTGAATTGGTATCCGGTCAAATCCAGCAAATGTGTTACATGAAATGACCGATTACATTACATTGTCATATGCTGATGTACATGTATGTAAAATGCATACCGATCTATTTATGGTCGCAGTTATTTTGGTCATGTCTTACTTCAGCAATTTTTGATATTCACTTTTTGTGTTGGTAAATTGTGTGCTTCACTCTGAATGTTTACATAAATATATCAGTAATATTTGTTACATGCACAGGTTGTTATTATTCTTACTAATTAGCATCTTCCATGACTCCAGCGTCAAATTCACGTGTACTGCGTTGACTGATTGTTGACCAAAACCAAACTCTAATTAGGTCAACATTACTATATTGACATCGTTTTCATGCTGCAATAAGAAGCTTATCAAGGTCTTTAGCTGTCAGACATGCTTGCCTTAATAGACAGGCTGATGGTAGTTATTCCCCTATCTTTTTCCCTATCTTTTGCATTTACCCTGCACACACACGCACACACACACACACGTTGTATATGCATGATAAGACTTGTCTGAAGTGTTTCTTTACATGTGAGCAGGCGGAAGTTAGCACTTGTCGAGTAATGTCGTGGGGTTTTTGCAATAACCATGATGGTCTCTGTGCTGAGTTGGTTGCTTAGTCACTTGTCTTGATCATGTCATGCCTGCTCCATTTATAGAACACACAGACTGTCTGACTTCATGTAGCTTACGTCAGGTCTCTGTGTGTACATGCACTTTCAAATCTATATATATATGTGTGTGTATGTGTTATATGACATGTATATAGTAGGGCTGCAGATTTTAATGATTTATTAATCGATTGATCATTAAAGATTTTAATCGATTAATTTAGGCTTTTTAGATTAATTGTTGTGCTTATTTTTTTGATGTATGATGGTCATAATATATGCGGAACAATGATAATTAAAATGAAGCTTTTGAGTGGATAATTAATTTTGTGATCGTTTTGCATTTGAGGTAAATGCAGGCGGAAAAATTCAAAGATGGCCGCAAAATTAGTTTTCATGGCAATAAGCAGGTCCAATTGCTTTTTTAATGAAGAAAGTAGTGCTACATTTCTGCCAGTTTTCACACCTTACCTCACATGGAGGACATTGATCAAATTTGATCGAGTAATATTACTCGTAAGGTGTGAAAACTGACAGAAATGTAGTCACTGAGCTATATTTAGCAATTAAATTTAGGAGATTGATTGACTAAATTATTTTAATCTGTACCAGCCCTAATATATAATATATATGAATATGAATGGTTGAATGCACACATGTATTGTAGCAGAATATTTGCTCAGCATGCCTAACATTTATTTTTGTATGTGTTATGCTCACTTGTGTGTTTTTGTGTTAGTGAGTGCATGCATACATCTAGCATTTTGCTTATGTGTGCAGGTATTTTTATATACCTGTAGAATTAGTGCTGGTACATGTGTTTTATGTTGTATTTACTTTTATTTTAATGAATGAGGGTTCATTATTCATGACTTGTGTGAGCTTAGAGACATGCATATCTCTTATTTATGATTGTGTTACGGTGTATGTTTTATAAATGCTGTTTGTGTGTTTGGATGTGATCTTCAGAAGCATGACTTGTGTTGGTAGAATTTTGTAAATTGTCAGAATTGTGATGTGTTTCCCTTTGGAGAAAACCGGCATGTTGACCCGCTGCATGTGATGCGATGGTGTATAAGCACCTTTTATATAATGCAGTTTCTATGTTGCGTGTAATGGATCTTTGATGGCGGCCATACTTGATTTTTGTGAGACACAGTGTCTGTATTGGCCGTGAGTGATGATGCATTGCATGCATAGAGTATGCGCTATGAATTATTGAAGTACTGCCTCTGATCAGCTGTCAAAGGCTTTAGTCTGCTAATGGGTTTGTCGTTTTATTATGTACCGCAAGAAAAGTTGCTTGGCTAGAATGCTTGAGGCATAAAATTATCTTTTAGGAAAAACATTCGGTGTGATATGTCACTTCTTTGCAACTTGAATAGGATTGAATGCTTAGCCATCTGCTACTTTGTAGCCATTTAATTGTATTTTGATGCCAGTAAGTGCTGTTGTACTCGTACTAATCTTGGCTTTGCAAGATTTCCATTATCTGCGTCTTCATCTCGCTCAATGCGTTCTACTGATCGTCTTGATCTTTTTGTTCTCAGGACTAGGACTGCTCTTGCCTAACATCGGGCATTTGCTGTGGTTGGTACCTCCATTTGGAATTACCTTCCTCTCGTATTAAGGGCTGAACTAATTACTCATTTGTCCTCAACTGTCTGTCTCTCGCTCTTTAAAGGTATTTCTTTTACCACGATTTTTCCATGCTGATTGCGAGAGGCACTGTTTGAATTTATAGATATAATGCAATACAATTTCTCTTTAGCAATATTTGGTTTAAGATTTTGAATGCAAGTATGTGTGTTTATGTGTGTGTGTTTATGCATGTGTGAGTGTGTTGTGGTGTATTTATGTGTGTGTGTGAGTGTGTTGTGGTGTATTTATGTGTGTGTGTGTGAGTGTGTTGTGGTGTATTTATGTGTGTGAGTGTGTTGTGGTGTATTTATGTGTGTGAGTGTGTTGTGGTGTATTTATGTGTGTGTGAGTGTGTTGTGGTGTATTTATGTGTGTGTGAGTGTGTTGTGGTGTATTTATGTGTGTGGATGTGGTCGATAAATTCCAAGTTCCGGTATTTTCATGTTATGAGACAAGTCGCGGACAGACGTACAGTTTTTAACGTGTGATAACAGAAACAATGTAGTGCTTCATATTGTGATGTTATTCCGTATCAGACGAATAATTCTTCTATATTTATTTTGCTGAAGATTATGTTTTTGATTTTTTTACAGACTGTTGCACCTTTTAGAAATTGTGCATTATTGGATTACCATACTTTTAAAAATAATAATCTTTTGTAGCTTATTATTGGGCAACATGAGTGTGAATGTTTCATGTTTTCAGCGTACATTTGTTATGAATAATTAATTTTTATTGTCAATGTACACTCCATTACAACCACAATAGATAGAGAAATTTTTAATAGAAATTGATATAGAGATGTGCTGATACAGTTGTCTCTCTTAGATCTTTGGCTCTTACTGTGGTTCTATGTACCGTAAGTTCTGATTGATTGGTTGATTAATTGATTGATTGGTTGATTTATATGCTGTAGGTCAATGGTTCCCAACCTTTTTTGACTTGCGGGCCACTTTTTCTAAGTTGGAAGATACGAGGGCCACTTTTTCTTAGTTGAAGGACATTAGGGGGACACGAGGTTAAAGTTGTATTAGATAAAAGCATATAAAATTTTTATAATTGATTCAAAATAGAATGTTTAATGTTATTTATCGACGTTAAAATAAAATAATTTGCAATAGAAAATAATAATGTGTTCTATTCCCGTCCAAATTGCTAATTTTTCATATATTTTTTATAATTCTCTGAGAGATGAGGGCCATTTTCTGAGGCCTGGCGGGCCACTTTTGGCCCGCGGGCCACGGGTTGGGAACCGCTGCTGTAGGTGATACTGTTTTTAATGTTGCTCATGAGACAGTTTCGACAACATTGAATGTGGAATGTTTTCTGCTCTAAAACCTTGGCAACTGTGCTATTTACATAGTAAGAACTTGTTTATGGGCAAAAATTTCTTATATGGATTTTAGCTTTTTGAAAATGACAGTGGTCTGATTGCCTGGCAGAAAAAGAGCTAAGGCTTGACTCATGAATGTGTTGCCAATTGATTGCATTTGATTTATTTGTTGAAGGATTTCAGAATTTCAGTATATGATCCTAAAAATGTATGAGGGTTTGTGTTTGCTTTCATTTGCCCTATAAAACGGGACCTTAACTGCATTAGTTCTATCTGCCTTTGCGTGTGGGGTGCATGTAGATTTGGCGTATTGATATGGTTGCTTTATATTCAGCTAAATCCACATAGGTCTGTTTGGTTCTTTATTTACTATGTTACTTTCTAGTATTTTGCACTTTTTATTACATATGTAGTCGTGTTTTTTACGATGATTATTGGACTTTTGCTGTTATGGTCTTCCTGTTGTAAGTATGGTAAAATGCTAGAACTTCAGATGGTAAGCACTGTTGAAATTAAGTACCCATGGTAGAAAGTAACCGGTAATATTTTAGTTTAGTTTTACTAAATGTTTTAATCTGTACTTTTTGTGAATGGATGTGACACTTGTCTGGTATTTTTAGTGTGATGAAAATGTGTTTGGTTTATATTTTTATTTGTGTGAGGTGTCTGTTAATTTTCGACCTCGATAACTAAGGTGTGGGCAAATAGGGCTGTTTGAACTGTGATAGACCGTCTCACATTGCCATGTTTCTAAGTTTATAAATTTCGACTAAAGTCAGAACCATTTCTCAACACTATCAGGTGTTGACATTAAATATTTGTAGCAAGTGTGTTTTGTGTTTCTTCCTCTTATGTGTCAGTTGCTTTCTGGAGCCTTGGATCTCCGGAATCCTCCAATGTGGCTTTTGACCAGTTATTGCATTAATTCAGAAAATTCCAATTTGTCTTGTGTCGTGTTTCTAATATGTTTCTAATTGGCATGTTGTCAAACATTTTTATCTAGATAGCGTTTCATTTTTTGAGTTCATTTATCTTGCTACTCAGGATTTTGTCAGCATTTCCACGGTTATTGAATAAATGTGTTTTATGGGGCTATATATGAAAGCAAGAGCTTTGTATTCTTTTAACCAAATCTGTTTTCGTTGCCATACTTTTTTAATCGAGTCTTTGTTTCACACTGTACTGACGTGTACTGTGTTACTTTGTATACATTAGAGATATCAACATTAATTTTAATAATAATGATGTCAACAAGATCTCTGCTGTCATTCAAGATTCAAATAATTGTTCCTCACCAAATGTTTCTTGTCTTGATTGAATGTTGACATTCACTTTAACAATTCGATTGCTTGTCTCTTCGTATGAATTGTTGTTTAGAATTTGTGTTAGAAACCGTCATATCTTGACATGCTGTCGTCTGTCTGTGCCGCTGGTTGCTGCTGTGGCTTTGCTGGAAAGTTAAGAATGCTTCTAATTTTATGATTTTCGTAAGGTCTGTGTCTTACTGGCATTCATTCATTAATAATAAACAAATCACTTTGGGCTTCATTGGTGAAATAAAGAATTTCATTGTAAAGTGGTTAAACATGACTTTGTTTATTTGGAACGCAAGAATGTAATCGAAGAACCATTGTGTGCATTACATTACTAATTAGCGCCTCTGATTGGTATACTCTGTGAGAAGAGGTGCTATACAAATGTATCTATAGATGCAGTATAGATACAATACAAAGCACTTAGACAACATGAATTTAAGTCTGTGTTTGATTCTGGTGGATGTTGTCGCTAACTTCGATGATGTTTGGATGTTTGTTCATTGCCAAATGATGTTCTGACGCTGAATATACTTTCTAGTATGTCTGTTATAAAAAAAAATTGAAGTTGGCAATATGCATTTCTGCATTAAAAATGATACTTTTTCGGTTGACTGTTTTCGGTAGGCTCAAGTGGTAAGAATGAGATATTGGAGGACGAGGGATTTTAGACTGTTGCGATTTTTATGCCATTTTGCAGTCACTGGATTATATTTGATCACTTGATGAGGTTATTTGATCATATCTTTTGACCAAGCCCCATTGACATGTCAAGGTCATTGGTGTCAGAGCTCGTATTTCCATGTGATGGTTTCAGCAATCTGGTTGTAAAAGTTAGATGGTCAATATCGCCTTTTCTCGGTTTTCGGTGCAGATTGTTAGAATATCACACGAAAGACCCGGCTTTGTTTTCCGGGCAATAAACTTCTACTGTAATGCTTCAATTTTCCAATTTATTCACGTTTACTCATATTTCAATTCCAATTTACAGTTTGTGGTATTTGATCCATTGTCTTTGGCAACTGGCTTCCTCTGTGGCTAAGGAGAGAACTGTCCTACTGTCCTACTTTTGAAATGATTTGGACATCCATTGTCTTCTCCATCTATAATAAGGTATTCTTGTTGTTGAGAGGGAGTTAGATAGTAGTTCATAGTACGCCGGTTATAGTGTTGGAGTTAGTGTCGGCGTTAGGGTGACTGGAATTGTTGTCACTGTTGGTGAATTCTTACATATCTTGCTTTGTGATGTAGATGCTTAAATGGTCCTTTTCTGCAGGGACTGTGAGAGGATGTGCCTAATTAAACACTTGCTCTATCAAACACTGTAGGCGACTGCTAATGCTATGGCAACTGTTCTGTATGTGTGTGTGTGTTTACACGAAGAACTACTTAAAATTTAATAGGGTTGCAAAGGTTCTTAATGTCCGGATTTTTCCATTTGCTCAACTAACTAAATAAGTAAGTATACAGCTCGTAGAAAAGTGTGGAAGCTTTAATTTGCTTATAAGAAAATGACTGAGAATAGGAAAAGTAACTTTTCTTAGAATGGGATAATAATGTGCAAATGTTTCTCATTGTCATACGTGATGTACAGTTGTTGGAGAGAGTGGAGACAGGATGTACATTTCCGGATTCAGGATGTATACAATTATTGGATTGCATTGCGTAGAAAAAGTGCAGTTTGTTTCTACTGTACTTCCTGTTATCTGGGTTTGGTTTATGTGACGGGCAGTTAACATCCAGGCCTTAAATTGGCGGCTTTGCAAGTTTTATGGCCTGAATCTTTCAGCTGACGCTTCTGCATACTGTTTGATTATAATTACGTGAGCCTGTTATCTGTTATGAATATATTAATAACATGTAGTGATGCAGGCGTACATTTAATTGTTGAAAGTTCTGTCTGTATACTGAAGTATTTATAGACTAATTTATAGTTGCCGATTGCGTATAGTTAAAGTAGTTTAATCCGTGCACGTCTTTGTAAATATGTCACTTGAGAGAATAAAATATGTCTCTTGCGTTTCTTTTGGTCTACTTCGGACGTCATGATAAACGAATCTGTAGCATGAATGTTTCTGGGTTTGTAGGCTACGTGTGTATGTATTGTTGTTGGACTTTCGAGAAAAGAGAGCAGAAGAAAGGATAGGGGCAGATGAATGCCTAAGACAGATTCTTAGAGTATCCAGGGTGAGAATTGTCAGGTGGTTTGGGGGTTTCAGACCCCCTAGTCTTTCTTAGAGGCCCATTGTAAAGTCTGTTTTTCACACCCCAATTCCAAGTGAATCATAGTCCAACACCCCAAGTTATTTTTCCACAATTGTCACACACTGAGAGTGTCATGTATGGAAGAGAACACTCGACTGGGTAGTAGGGGGGCTACAGGAGTGGAAAGAAGAAGTCTGTTCAGTGTTCAACTCGATCAAACGAAGCCTGAAACTGTTTTCATCGGACACCTGATGAGAAAGAAGGGAGACTGGCAGGGAAAGGATCGTGCTGGGTGTGAAGAATTTCCTCGAGAAATGTTTCAACTATTTTAATTAAAGCCAAATTCAGTTCGCAACGACTAACTCTCTAGTCACCACCGCCACAACTACATCTAGTCAACACCGCAACGACTACAGTCACTCCCCTCAGTCGTTTCCTCGTACATCCATCCAGCCTACACACACCACACACGCTCCAACATCCAGCCTAGGTCACGGTCCGTCAATCACAACAGGCCACTTTGGTCTGCACTCTCTAATGCACCTAAATTAAAGGCCCTAGTCGGCCTATTCGCTACACAAACCAGTAGGTTATTCGCCACACTGGGTATATATACATGGCGCGCGGTGGAGGCCAAGGACGGGACGGATCGCCAGCATCAGAATCTGGATGGAAATGTCATTAGGTCGGATGCTGACAGAGACAGAGGAAAGGAAAAGATGGTGAAACTTGTCTTCTTGAATGAAGCGACCGAGGAAAACAAGCTACGAGAGTCTCCGTGAATCTTAGCTTCGACGCTGTGAGCTCTGGTCCTTTGCATCCACCCTTATCACCATTCGTAAGTTTAAAAAATAGAGCAAAAGCACTGAAACCGGGTTTGTCGTCCTGGGTATAATTATGAAGTGAGCCAAAGTTGCCGAATAGCATTCATATTGGAATTTAGAAGGGAGAGTATAGGCGCTCATGTCTTATCAATAGGCCCTTCTGCATTTGGCCTTATGTATATATAGGCCTACCTGCATTGGCTTTCCAAGATGCCTCTGAAGACTGAAGAGCCATCAACAGTTACCGGTACTCTCATGATCTCACCTCCATCATGAGTATCCCTCTGCACTGCAAAGCCGTCTACCCTTTCCCTGTCTCTTCTAAAAAAATCTAGGGTGGATGCGCAGTATATTTATACTATATAAAAAATCTGACCTTTTCGCATCTTTTTGCAGTAGTTATAATCGTAAACTGACATATCTTATGAAGCATCATTTCAAGAGAAAAGTCACCAGTATAATTATACTCTCCCGACTTACACAATTCATGGAGGTCAGCGTCAGATAATTACAGTAGGCTTACAGACTTGAGGCACTGGAAAGGACGAACTGAGAAGGTCGAACAGCAGCTGCTGTCGAGTGGGTGACTCCAGTAGATGGAGCCCAACATAAATAAAGCTTCTGAACGGTAGCAGTGTGCATAGGCTACGAGGGGCAGTCTGTGGTTGATGGTACCATGACTGGAGAGTCGGAGTCTGCAATACAGAACTTGCATAGTAATGATGGGGTCACAAGGTACAGTGACAGCTGCAGGAAAAGAGATCTCGAGGCACGGGTTGTGGCCTGTGGATGAGAAAACGTTGGCTGGAAACCGCCCGTAGCCTATAAGGAGATTAGGTATACGGCGATCTTATGAGGTTGCGCGCGACCACCAAACTGGGTCTTGTTAGCCATATGGCTCAATTGGAATCGACTGGAGGACATTCAGAGACTTAAGTGTACTAGTGTAGTCACAATTAACTCGACTCACAACTCATCTCTGCTTCTTCCTTTAGCACCGTTTCCGAATCGCTCTATGGAAATCCTGTTACTCTGTATTTGACTCGATCTGCCTGTCTGTCTGCCTCTCTCTCTGTCTCTCTGTCTGTCTGTCTGTATCTCTCTCTCTCTATCCCTCTGTGTATCCCTCTGTGTATCCATGTATCTCTATCTGCATTTCTCACTCCCCGAATCCCCGATGTAGTGTAATTAGTAATTTCTGTATAGCGGCGCTCGCAACTATGACCAAATGGTCCATCCAGTAGCGCTTCCAGTGCGAGAACCTTG
Source organism: Lumbricus terrestris (assembly GCA_949752735.1). Taxonomy (NCBI): domain Eukaryota; kingdom Metazoa; phylum Annelida; class Clitellata; order Crassiclitellata; family Lumbricidae; genus Lumbricus; species Lumbricus terrestris. The sequence continues at coordinate 40,174,758 of OX457041.1, forward strand.
AGAAAGAGAGAGAGAGAGAGAGAGAGAGAGAGAGAGAGAGAGAGAGAGAGAGAGAGAGAGAGAGAGAGAGAGAGAGAGAGAGAGAGAGAGAGAGGAGAGAGAGAGAGAGAGAGAGAGAGAGAGAGAGAGAGAGAGAGAGAGAGAGGAGAGAGAGAGAGAGAGAGAGAGAGAGAGAGAGAGAGAGAGAGAGAGAGAGAGAGAGAGAGAGAGAGAGAGAGGAGAGAGAGAGATGTGGATTGCGATCCAGAAAGGAGAGTCCCACGTACGCAGAGTGGATAGTCCAATTATGGTAAACGATCGAGTTTGAGCAATAGTGGTTCTGGTATGCGGACGTTTCATCCCGTACGATTCATCCAGGTGACGATAGGACAATTAATAGAACATCAGCGTCATGTTAGGCCTATGGTTGAAATTTGAAAGGGAGACAGATCTGCGAATGGCCCTGAGACGACGGGACTAAGTAAGAGGATAGCATATAATTATATCTCATAGATCTTCATCTTTCTTCGCCTCCACTCTTTCTATGATGATTCTTATTATAATATTGGAGGCAGACGATCACAGTAGGCCTATCCTTTCAGCAAGCCATATGATTAGTTCATCACCTGCCCAGCTGTTCACCAGTGGCGGCGCCAGACACTTTTTGTAGCCAGGGCAAAGCCAGGGCAGTCATAAAAGTAACCAGGGCAGAGGGCAAGTCGCGTGCTCGGTAGCACGGGCTTACATGCATAGGCCTATTATTTGGCGGTACCGCGCTTGCCATAGACGCCACAACTGGGTTTTCCAGTAGATAGATCTGAAATTATTGGCCTTCGTCTGTGTATCTGCTTGGGGGGGGGACAAATTGTGGGTTAATTTTATTTTACTTGACATTTTGTATTTGCATTTTATTAACCCTCATCTGCGAAATCCAACTTAATTTGAATAAAAAAAGTCTGAAATCGCTTATATAAATAGTCTGGGTTTTTCTGGGTTTTTTAATAACAAAATCTGTCTTTATCTCTCAAACTTCAATGGCAACACTATAAATCACCCACCCACACTAGAAGAGCTGTAGGCTATTATGCCAAACAATTTTTTTCGAAGGCGACGGCCTCTGTTGTCATAAGCGCTCGTCAAAATCTGGATCCATCCATTAGGGTTTGATAGCCAGATGACCTGATGGGCGAAGCCATAAAACTGAACACTTTTGACATCTGGAAAGCAACTCTTACAAATCCTGTTGACCAATCTCAGTGACTTAGCGAAGCATTGCAAATTCTCGTTCATGATTGTAGCAAAAAGTTCAGCAAACAAAGTAAATTAGTGAATTGCATGACAGGTCTCTTGTCTACGCAAATGCCTACGTTTCATTTGAAAAAAACACTGCAGCGACAGTTGGGTCTATGCCGTTAGTTGTGTACGGCAATGTGGATAAACAGCCACAGAATTTTTTCCTGCCAGAACTTTTGTCCTGCAATAAAAAACTGCAATAAAAAGAATTTTTCCCAGCTAGAACTTTTCCCTGCCTGAATCCTGCCCTAACAAAATTTTTACCCTGTCAGAATTTGTCCTGCCAGAACTTTTCCCTGCCAGAAATAATGTCATGCCAGAATTTTTCCGGCCAGAACTTTCGCGCTGCCAGAATTTTTTCCCTGCCAGAACTTTTCCCTGCCAGAATTTTTCCCTTTCAGAAATTTTGCCTTGCCACGATTTTTCTCTGCCAGAACTTTTGTCCTGCAATAAAAAGAATTCTTCCCAGCCAGAACTTTCCCTCCCTGAATAACCCTACAAAAATTTTTGCGCTGTCAGAATTTGTTCTGCAAGAACTTTTCCCTATCAGAAAATAATAATGTCCTGTCACAATTTTCTGCCAGAACTTTCGCCCTATCAGAATCTTGCCCCGAATTTTTGACCTGCCAGAATTTGACCATGCCAGAATTTTTTCCTGGCAGAATTTTTGCTCTGCCCGAATTTCCCCTGCCAGAACCTTTGCCTTGACAGAATTTCTGCCCTGCCAGAATTTTTCTTTCTCAGAACTATTGCCCTGCCCGAATTTTGCCCTGCCAAAGCTTTGCCGTGTCAGAATTTTTGCCAAGCCGTAGCGCGGACGGACGTGAACAGTAAGGAACAATATGCTCGAACAAATTCTGGCTAGGCAAAATTTCTGGCAGGGCAACGACCAGGGCAAAGGCCTTTTTACCAGGGCATTTGCCCTGCCATGCCCTGACGTAGCGCCGCCACTGCTGTTCACCAAAGGTAAGCCCACAACAATATCATGTTATAGGTGACTGCAACACAGCGAGTAAAGCCTGTAATCTGCCGTGACGTCATTTGAGTTTCGTGACGTAAGCGTACCGTTCGCAGGCTTTGAAAGTCAAATGTATTTATAGCGCCGGGACATTTTCTTGTGTAGGCCGATGCTTTACAGATTTATGCAATTGAATTATTTTAGTTGGCTACATTTGGAAAATTCAACTTGAGTACCGTAATTATCTTCTGCTTTTGTGCGTTTTTGCCGATATATGATAATTTTCTAGACCATAATTTAATTTGAACAGGCTGCAATTTGGTCGTTTAATGTTGTAAATTTTTCTGAGATTATTGAAAGAATATTTTGTATCTTAGCCAGCCTAGTATAGGCTATTATTAAAGCTGGGCCTCTAGGCCTAATAGGCTATTAGAAGATTGACGCGTGCATTAAAACGACAAATTAGGGCTGTACACGAGGGTATAGGCCTACGCGAGTATACAGCGTGTATACGCTACTCACCTCCGGCGAAAAACGGCATCGTATACTGACCTCCCGAAAACCAGGGTATAGGCGGTAAAATGCAGGGTACACGGGTAGGCCTATACACAGTGGCGGTTCTAGACTTTTTAGACTGGGGGGGCTAAAAAGTGCATTAGCCCCTCCCGTCCCATAGATGTATATGGTTACGCAGTTGAGTGTGTTGACCCCCATTGCCGTTTCAGCAATATATTCACATAAAAAATAGATATTATAGGCTATCTGACTGACATTCCATATAGGTAAGTAGAATGATTTCTAAAGTACACAATTTTTAATGAATGAAAAGAATGAACGAACGAATAAATAAGTTTTTCATTGCGCAAAACTTATGTCCATGAGTTACAGTTACAATGATGAATCAAGAACAGTGCAACAGGTTCTGAGAAAGACTCGTACCTCAATTCTATCTTTGAGGATTTACAATTAACACATCGAAGAAAAACGTATCATGTTTAACTTTTGTCAAGACCAATATTTTTGGCTTTTCTAAAAGACAGTACAAAAGGCTTAAGAGGACAGTTTTTGTATGCCCTGAAAAAGGGTATCTAAAGAATGTTGTATGTCATCTTCTGAAGAATCCACAGAGCACAATTTAATGTTGCATGTTCAACTTGTCTGTTGCATTGCATGCACTTGATTCATTATTGTAACTGTAAACACTTGTTTTGAGCAAGAGCAAATAACTCATGTCTAAATAAGTTTACAAACAAAATAGCTTCAATTTATCAATTTGCAGGTTTGCAGAACACCTTTTCATCTGTCAGGTTGCGAAAAAGAACAGTACGGTAGTCTTTCCTGAAAATGATCTTTTGAATGTGATAGCTCCATGTATAAGCTTAGTGAAGATTTTCTGGAGTACAGGTGTCCTTTTTTAGGCTTCCTTCCATAACAAAACTTGGTTTATATCATAATATTCTCATGTCATATTCGTATGATATAATATAATATAAGTGCTCTGCTTAGTGCTTATCTATTCACCTGCTTAATGAAGTAGGCCTATTAAATGACATTAAGAAAGTAGAATAATTAACTATCTTACATTTTCATTAGCATCTGAAATTATAAACTCAGTTTTCCTGAAACTGATAAATTTACTTATAGTTGGGAAACCCTTATGAAAAATACCGATGTTCTTAATTTCTTGTTTGCATTTTCACGCTCTTGCTAGAATCTAACCGTCACCATTGTGTTTTCGCCTCCTGCAAAAGTACCTGAGGGCGCTCATATTTCGGGCAAATATATTCCTGCAACTGGTAAATTCTCCCATGGCTTATCCCATCCCCCGTAGATTCATTACGGTATGCCATTTTACATACCTGCTGTAGCATTATCATTGCCGTCGAAAACTTCATCGTTTAACTGATCAGCTTTTCACTTTTCAATTCTCACAATGAATTTAGCCATTTATAATGATGTAGCCTACACACGTGAGTGCTCCAAGCTGGTTTTTAGTACACACTGTCCAGGTTGCACATATGCGCATATATACAGTATACTGTATACACTATAATAGTACACATGGGATCTTATCTGGCCTGGCCCTGTCTTACCATCTGTGCTGCAGATGCTGGGGCTTGTGGCCGCCCCGCTGTCATCGTCAGCTAAGGATGAAGCTGTGTCACTACGGCATACAGGGTCATTAAGAGCTGGCGTATGACTTAATCTCAGCCGCTGAAGCCGTTATTAGTTCTTCACTTTCGCTTGAACATCCCATGGGTCATCTGTAGTCGAAAGGCAGCTATCAGTATAGATAAACATGTGCTTGTGTCTGAGCACTCTCATTGAAGCAACAGTGCAGGGGTATGTGAAAGGTGATAATTATTGCTGTGTTACAGTACCAAAGCTTCACAGAACAGCATCTAAGAATTAGTGAATTAGAAGGCCTTGGTGCCAACTGCCAACAGATATTGTATTTATAGCTGATTAAGCGTTAAACTGGGGGGGCTAACATTTGTATAGGGGGGGCTAGGAAAATCTAGGGGGGGCTAACTTTTCATCTGGGGGGGGGCTGTAGCCCCCCCAGCCCCCCCGGTAGAACCGCCACTGCCTATACACAAGTAAATGAGGGTGCATGACTAAAAAAGTCCGTTTTTCTCCCGGTCAGCGTGTACTCACCTCAAAATTTACCAGTGCACTGAGTAGTAGTGAGTAGCCTAGCCTACAGTCCTGGTTAGGCTAACCGTCAAAATGCTTGTTTTCTGTGTTGTAGGCCTTTGGAGCTTTAGCCAATTCTGACTTGTGGATATTTGTGTTGTGAAACTGCGGAGAGACAGAGAGAGAGAGACAGTCACTATGCCTCACCGTTCGCCGGCCTCATCTCCTCGGGAGGCGAACATGTCGGCTGTGGATCGACTGGCAATGTCAAAGGAACGCAGCAAGGGAATGGAGCTAATTGGATACACTCTGCTGGAAAGACTCAAGGAGATGAGGGATATCATGAGAGTCAAAGGTAAGAGGGTAGGCCTATAGGCGGTAAAATGCATCGTGAAGGTCAAGGTCAGATCGTTATTGTAGTTCTAGTCATGGGCGTAACTTTGCCATAGAGGGCACTGGTGACTTTTGCTCTGCAGCTCAGGGCTGTTTTTAAGGAATTTTTAGAACTGCACATCCTCTTCTCTCCTTTCTCGACCTACATGGTAAATTACTCCCAATCTAAGGAAATTGGCCTATTTTTAGTAGTTTTAACTGCACGGAACGTGACGGAAGTGCTTCTACAACTGCACGAATCCATTTAGAACTGCACATTTTGTGTAGAACTGCACGTTAAAAAAGCCCTGCTGCAGCTCTGCCCACTATAGAGTAGAGGAGGGGAGCTTACTTCCCTGCTCTGTCCCTCTGCGATATGTAGTGAACAGTATGACTGTTCTGGGGTCTTTTAGTTGTTCCCTATAGGCTAATACTATTGCGTTTCGACGGTTTCTTTATTAATTTTCGTTTTCAATATATTTCTTCACAGGAGCAGAAAAAGCGGTGTTGATCTTCACCACCATCTCACAAGTGGTGGTAAAGTGGTGGTGACATGGACACCACCGTCACAATAGAAAGTTACGCCTATGTTTCAGATAATTCAGTTATGTGTGAGCGTGTGGTCGTTTTGCCATGACTGAAAAAGCGGCATCTGATCGATTTCCTAAATGTTGACCTTGTGAGACATTTGAATGTGTTACTATGTTATAGAGGCGAGGATGGAAAGGTTGCAACAGACGACCCGCGAGGAACACAACCTTCAGGAGAAGGTCATTATGCTGTTGAGGAAAGAGATCAAAGTGAAGGAGACCATCATCATCAAAGCTGGAGACGTACGTCTACTTGATTGTCTGCTTCTCTCACTCTCTCTGTCTCTTTATCTCTCTGTCTGTCTGTCTCTGTCTTTTTCTCTGTCTCTCTCTTTCTGCATGTCTATCTGTCTCTGTGCGGTCGTGTACGCAGGACCCGCTCCAGGCACCCCACACGCACAGACCGGAGACTGCAGTGTAGAGAGTGCAACAGTAGTAGTCGAGGCGGGTGACAACAAAAGGAATGGCTGAGAGCACAGCCTACATATGTATGCTGTATACACCGTGGTTCAAAAAAAGTAAGCCAAATTGTTTTGCATATATCTCTAATACCTGATGACATATCACGCTAAAATTTCCCAAATATTTAGAGAATTGGACCAAAGATATTATTCCAAAATTTCAAGAGATAAAGTTGAACGGTTAAAAAGATATGTATCTTTCAACTTCATATGCGGAAATATCAGTTTACAAGCAATTTTCTGTTAGATTCAATGAAATGTAAGTCAAACTGTTTTTCTTATATCTCTAATGCCTGATGATTAATCAGTCTGAGATTTTCCAGATATGTAGAGAATTGAACCACCAATATTATTCCAACAGTATGGTTTGATTATTGAATAAAATAAGATGCTCAAACTGTCCTCCTCCTGCTGCTTGCACGCAAGCCTGGAGGCACTGGCGCCATTGAGCAACAGCATCGTCGATTATCCTATGGTCCGGGCGATCCCAGGCTTCAAACAAGCGTTGCTTCTGATCGTTTATATCATGAATTGTTGTCTGGTAGACTCGGTCTTGCATCACGATCCACAGTCGACAGGATTCAAATTTGGGCTGTTCGGAGGCCATTATGTGGGAGAAAATGAAGTCTGGCGTCTCTGTTGTCAGCATTTCGACCATGGCTTCCTTGGCTCTGTATGTAATGTAATGTAAATCTTCGAGAATTTCTCAGCGCCCACAAAAGCCACGTCAGGGAGACCAGCTTATTCACCGGCGCTATATCAAATCAAGTCCGCAATAGCCAGAGCTGCCGTTTTCGTTCCGGTGCCAGGTCAAAATCCGGGGAGGTCAAGCCGAGGAGACAGCGTGGTGTTACGGTGGCTGTCGGTGATGGTGGTGGTTGGGTGATGGAACTTGATTGGAATCTGGAAGAGTTCGGTTTTCAGTCGTGAATGGAATGCAGCAGAGGAGAGTGCAAGCGGAGGAGAGGTTGAATACTTGAGTTTGGAGGTGAGACTGCAGGAGAGATAGGAGGGTGAGCGAACAGGCGGAGGTATGTTGGGAGTCCGTTACAAAGAGCTGGTGCAGCATAGACTAAGGAGCGGTCGCAGAATTTCAGAGAGGACGATACTGGAGGCCGAGAGAGAGAAAGATATGATGATGAGCGCGTAGACCTGTGCGGTTGGATGGTGATTAGTTGACGAATGTAGGAGGGCTGAGAGGTTTGAAGAGCGTTGTAGGTTAGAGAAACAATTTTGTAATGGATGCGCTGAGAGACTTTTAGCCAATGAAGAGACTTGAGAACAGGGGTTATGTGGTGATGTTTGGGAGTCTTAGTGACTGCGCGGGCAAGAGCATTCTGGATAGTTTGCAGGCGTTTAATTTGAAGAAAATCTATTTCATGGAAGAGCGAATTGCAGTAGTCGAGTTTGGAATGAACTATTGAGGTGGCTATTGTGCAGGCGGTCTTGTAATTTAGAATTGGATGCAATCGACGTAGGTCGCGGATGTGCATATAGCAGGTGCGGGATAGCTGGGTGATGTGGTCAGAAAAAGTAAGGTTTTTGTCAAAAATGACCCCGAGATTGCGGACAGGAGAAGAGTATGGCGTAGGAAGAGTTGGGTCTGTTTGAGAAAAGTCAGAAGGATAGTCTAGTTTGTTTAATTGCTCGCGTAGGCCAATGATGAGAAATTCTGTTTTTGAGGGGTTGAGGCAGAGCAGATTAGCGGTCATCCAGGCTGAAATTGTGGGCTGGGGGCAGTCTGGGACAGGATTTCTGATTACAGGTAGAAGATGTTGTGACAGCAGAACGTCGCGATAATAGGTTCCATTAATTTTTACTCCGGGATCAATGAAGACTAAACTTAATGGGAACGACCAAGCGCCGAAACCGCAACGAATACCATAACAGACTTACTGAAAACTGATATTTCGGGAGATGAAGTTGAAATATCCATATCTTTCTATCCGTTCAAATTTATGAAATGATATTTTGGAATCCTATTCTTGGTTCAATTATCTAAATATTGGGAAAATTTCAATATGATTAATCATCAAACATTAGGGCTGTAAGAAAAACAGTTTGGCTTACATTGAATCTAACAGAAAATTGCTTGTAAACTGAAATTTCGGCATATGAAGTTGAAAGATTCATATCTTTTTATCCGTTCAACTTTATCTCATGAAATTTTGGAATGATATTCTTGGTCCAATTATCTAAATATTTGTAAAATTTTAGCGTGATATGTCATCAGGTATTTGAGATATATGCAAAACAATTTGGCTTACTTTTTTGAACCACGGTGTATGTACATATACATGCATCATTACGGTACATGTCAATCAACCTATCTATCATCTGTTCCAGCCATCCTTCCGTCATTCATCCCATCCATCTGTTCATCCCCTTCTTAGTCAATTTATTCATCTGTCCATATCCATGATCTACCAACGCATTTGTTTGTCCTTCCTTCCTTTCATTTTTTTAGTTGGTCAATATAAGTAATATTATTTAGAGAAGATCTGTTGTTGCCAGTGTTTTAATTAAACGGATCATCGAATGTTCTTTTTCAGTTCGAGCGGCAGATGGTGTCACGTGTCCTGAAGTACGACAGACGACCGAGGTTACAGCTGAGAAGCGCTGACGTACAGGTGAGGCATCATTCTGCACTCATATATATCTTCTTTTCCGTGCTCTGCCATTAGGCAGGTTCGAATGTTTGACGTCTCCATTCATCTCTGTTCTGCGCTTTCATTTTCAGCCTCTGATAATTACTCATATATATTGCAGGCTATCTGCTCAGTTAGTATAGTTAAGATTTGTGTATTCTGTGATCTCCGTTCTTGCGAATTGTTTAAACTGCATAATTGTACACTGTAACCGGTTGCGGACTGTCGACCGGATTGTTGAATAAAGAGAATATGATTATTATTAGTGTTACACAGTCCTATAGAATATCATTCACTTACAATGATCGAGGCTGTCACAGGCGCGATTATGGCCTTCTGACGAAATTTTTCTGACCCGCGGAGTTATTGTCGATTTGATAGAACAGAAAAACTGCACAATTTGAGGGTAAAAGTTCAAATATGTTTTTTTAGCCTTTTTATGGTCTAATGAGTTTTATGTGGCATTCGTGACTCGTGTAGAAGAATCAAGTTTTAAGCCTAATTTGACTGTAGGCCTATGTATATGTCATGTCATTCCGCCATCGTCGCTCTGCGACGGTTGGCTGCACGAATGGATGAGCATTTTCCACAGTTGTCTATCTCCTGCCATGTTCACTAGCCTCCTCCTCAAAAGTCCAGTCCATTTCAAGATGTTGTCTATCCACGCGTTCTATGTCCTCCTCTTTCTCCCTCCATCAATCCCGTCATCAGGCTGTTTTCTATGCTGTACTTTTGCTGTCTCATGACGTGTCCGAAGTATCGCAACTTTCTTGTTTTTACGTGGGTCAACAGTTATTTCTTTGTTCCTGCTTTGGAGTACACGGTACACCTATTCGTTGGTAAACTTTTTTGCCCACGGGATTCTTAATGTCTTTCTAAGACATTAATTTTTGTTCTCGAATGCTTGTCTTTCCTCCTCTTTCTTTATAAGTGTGTATATAGACTATACTTAAAATGGGCCTAGCCTATGGTTGGCAAAAAACTTTCTGTCGACGGGTACTATAGTGTCTATATCTATAGCTGACTCAGGGCTTAAAGTGTGGCTGGACGGTCATAGACGGCGTCCATGCACATCTTTTCGAAATTGAACGACGTCCTGCCACTTATTTCGAAAGCACAGAATAGAAAGTTAAGGCGCGTCCAGACACTTCTTTTTCTACACAGTTTTAAGCACTGCGCTCGCCGCTCGCTTTAACTGATACTTAAAAGGAAAAGGAGAAATTCTGAGATGAGCAGAGGCGTAGCGACCACCCTCCGTACCCTCCGACCGGAGGGGCCCCGCAAGAAAGGGGGCCCCGAAAGTGGCAAAAAAATGTAAGGTGTAGCTATAGGTTAGTGAAATTTATTGACGCTGTTGCACAATCCATGCTGGAAAGTACTGTCAGAAAAACTTCAGCAGCAGTAAGTGCAGACTACATGTACACTGTAGCGCCCTATGTAGGCTATACATAATAATTATGAATACCTATTATAATTTTATTATATAAAATACAAATACCGCATTCCAATTTCTGCATTATAAGGGTCCTATAAGAGCCAAATTTTGAATGCTGAAAATGCAACGGATTTTCAGATATGCAGTACTGGATCAGGGCATGCACTTTGATGCTAATTCTAGAAAATTTCCTGCTCAAGTAGGCCTATCGATGCCACGATTGTGCATCAATACTTTGGCCTACACTCTGTTGCCTTAAAACTGCTTCTGTTGTTGGTGAAAGAGCTTTGTTAAAACGTATCATTGATGTTTGGTCGTTCTCGCTTGCATTGCATTTTTCGTAATTATTAATTGTGGCTTCATGTGAGATTCTTTTGTGATGGGGCCTCAGATAAATATTTTGGGTATATATGGGTTCAAGTAATCTGCGTTTCTTGATCTGTCTGTGGTCAGATAGTTCTGGTATACAATACGTGTCATGGTTGACTGACGCGCAAGATAGTATGATGTAGGCCTACCTGCACCATTACAGAACCAAAGCACTGCCAATTCTAACCTAAATTTTGACATTTTAAGATCCAGTTATGGCCAGAATACAAAGTAGGAGTTCATTAAGCCATAGTGCTGAAGCCTGAAGGTTAAAATAAAAACCATATAGGCCTATATCTGTTTTATTTAGCCGTGGCTGGACCGGGAGCGCTTCTGAGTAGCCTACCTTGAAGAGGCGCTATATAAATTTCTGAAATAAAATAAATAAATAACCTTGAAGCGTCATGCGAGATATGTCTTTATTGGTTCTCGCTCAGCATAACAATACTTGTTATTGTTGCTGCTGAACCTGGATTGCGCTGCTATGGGTATGATACCGGTACGTCTGTATTATATGATTGTATGATATGTCTGATGTTGTAGGGAGCGGTGTATGCGTTGGACGAGTGGTTTGCCTTCCAGAAGAACCTTCTGAATCTGGTTCGATGCACTCAGGGGAGACGCCACAAGTACCTCGATCGGAAGCAAAAGGAAATCGAGTATCTCGATCACATATCGTCAGATGTCGACGAAGAGATCGTCAGGAAGGTAATTTAGTCATACTCACGGGATTAAGGATCTCTTGCTTGTTACATGTTTAACGACACTGCCATAATTATCAGAGATGATTGTTGTCGCCCTCCTTCTTTATCCAGACTTGGGACTGACACTGGCAGAGAACAACCAGTGGCGGAGTTTACGGCAAGGATCGAAAGGGTTTAGGTTATATATATGTATATATATATAACACCTAAACCCTATATATATATATATATATATATATATATAAAGTGGTAAACACTCTGTCACAGGGCTTTTTTAACGTGCAGTTGTACACAAAAGGTGCAGTTCTAAATGGATATGTGCAGTTGTAGAAACACTTCTGTGCAGTAAAAACTAGTTGAAAAAGGTCATTTTCCTCCGATTGGGAGCAATTTACCATGGAGGATGGGAAAGGAAAGAAGGGGTTGTGCAGTTCTAAAAATTTCTTAAAAACAGCCCTGCTCTGTCACGTAGATTGCGGGGACGCGGGGTCTCTACTACCCTCCCAACGGTCCACTCGACGGAAAACCAGACGACATGAAAGGAAGTATAGGATGCAAGACCGTATAGTTAGGGGGCTGTTTTGGGTGTTTGAACACCCTCCCACCCCCGAAATGAGATAATTAAAAAAGAAATAATGCATTTAGGCTACTAGCACATAGCCTAATGTAAGAACTATACATTGCGTAATGTAACTTCGAACAGAAAACAGACAGAGAGTAAAAAATCGCGGAAAATAGTGTTTTTTGAACCGCCCTGAACGTATTACGGGCCAAAAAGGTTAGAAAAGCATGAGTAGTGGGGTTACTGAGAATACTACCTCAAGGGTATACTGAGAGTACTGCCTCAGCAATTAAGAAACCAATTAGCCCCCCACTGAGCTAGTAATTCTAATTAATATTCATGTAAAATAGTCACGTGACTAATTAATATTCATGAATGCAGTGACATCATAATTGGAGTACGTTCTAGAAGCCCTATGTGTGTATGTATGTGTGTATGTATGTGTGTATGTCTGTCTGTCTGTCTGTCTGCGTGTCTGTGTGTGTATGTGCCATTAGCATGCATTGTACTCATTACTATTCATGTATGCAGTGACGTCATCTTGTGGAACCACCTGGAACTTTGCAGTGTGTGTGTATGCTTGTTTGTATGGCTGACTGTTTGTGTCTGTCTATGTGTATACGTAACTGACTAAGCAGCCTTTAATGGCATGGCTAATTAATATTCATGATGTGACGTCATTTGCCACAAGTTTCCACAGGCTTCCAGAATGCGTATGCTTACGCGTATGTCTCACTGCCTGTCTATGTACCTGTGTGTATACCTATATGTTTAAGCTATTGTTAAGGGTGGTTCATTCAGCGTTCAACGACTCATTCATCGCCTAAATGCATGGCTGCATCTGCCGATAGCAGAAAGCACTGTATTATAACAAAGCCCAATAGTGTCACCCTCCTTCTTTATAAGCCCTTTGGGTTGGCACTGCCAGAGTTTCTTAGTTGTGTAGAGCAGACATAGGACTGTCAATGGTCACTGATAGCAGCCAACAGCTTACTTCGTTAGAATATGATGAAAATTCAAATACATTCGTCGCTGTGTGCTAACAATGACCAGTGCTTCAAAAAGAAGCCATAATTGATACCCTTTGCATGCCTACATGTGTGTCTGTCTGTCTGTCAGCGTTTCCTATTGTATTCCCCCTATTGGTCTGTGTGCACGGTAATCGCCTCTGGGCATTTGCACCGAACGCCATTAAACGACGTACGCCTCAACCCATTCACCAATACGCGTCTCATTCCAATCGATTTTGCATCATGTTTGCATTTATTTCTAAAATACTAGACTGTACAATTGGCCTTTAATTTTTTATCCTTCCAATGCCATGCGTAATATAGTTAAGACGACATCCTCTACGCAGGATTGGGAGTGACAATAGCGGAAAGTAGAAAGCAACACGTCTCTTAACTTTTCCTTACTCCAAGTTCCATTCATTTCTATTGAATCGCTTCGTCTTAACAAAGACCATTAGCAGCACCCTCCTCCTTTGTATAGGATTTGTACTAGCACTACCAGCCTTTCAAACACAGTATACAAGTGAAACCCTCATCAGTTATTCAGAATTTGCACTGGCACTCGTCAGAATCCTATAGACAGATCTGTTTACTTAAAGCGCAACTGAGAGACGATTTGAGAATACTGGAGGAACATTTAGAACACGGGCGAGCGTTAATACATGGAAATGTTGTACGCTCGGTCAATTTTGAAGTATGACCACAGCAATGGCTCAACGACACCCATAACCATCCACCGTGACTATACAGGCCCCGTCGACTATATATGCCCCCAGGGCGCTTGCATTGTACTATTCAGCGCGTCCACTCAAGCGACGCCATATAAACGGTTTTATTGGATGCGATAAGAATCTCTCTACGTCGCAGACGAATTTCAAAAACTAACCGGTGCAGGATAGGACAAAATAAAAACCTCAGAAAACTTCAAGCTTTTCCACCCAGAAAAAACCCAAGATTTTCCACTAGAAAAAACCCAAGATTTTCCACCCAGAAAAAAAACCCCAAGATTTTTCAATTTTATCTTTTAATGTGTAGAAGTAGTAAGTTTGCTAGATGGCGCCACTTGTTTCAATTACTTTATTAAAAGATGATACTTGTATCTTTAAGAATTATTTGTTAACCATTCTTTGGGAGTGATACACGTTTTGTGCAAATATGTGTCCGTCGAATGTTGAATGGGAAATGGATGTGTTTGGCAACTACAAGTGCGAATGCGACATTTGTGGAATCGATGAGCGCACGGAGGATGAGAAATCTACGAAATATCGTCTCATGAGATTGAAAGCGGAGAATGAAAAACTCAAAAAAGCAGATACTTGCGTGGTATGTAAAAATAAGCAAGTGGAAACACTGCTACTTCCATGCAGACATGTAAATATGTGCGACCCATGTACAGATGAAGCTACAGAATGTCCTCAATGCAAAGAACGCATATTGGGCTTTGTCAGAATATATATTGTATAAAAGTTTCTTACAACATTTCAAGGACTCACTTTTCGTTATGGATCCAACTTGGCAACACCCGTTTTCGGCTATAGTGAGCGGACCTTCTGGATGTGGAAAAACACAATTCACGCTACGATTTATAGATCATTTACATTATATGGTCAAACCTCAGATAGAAAAAATTATCTGGTGTTACGGAATATACCAAGAAATTTTCGACAAATATTCGCAAATTCAATTTCACGAAGGATTACCCGACTTGAATATTTTCGATGGTAAGCAGAAAACGCTTCTGATATTGGACGATCTTATGAGCGAGACTGATGACCGCGTTACCAAATTATTTACAAAGATCAGCCACCACAGGAACGTTTCGATACTGTACCTGACGCAGAATCTATTCTACAGCAGCAAACATACGAGAACCATCAGTTTGAACGCGCATTACTTTGTTCTTTTCAAAAGCGTGAGAGATTCGACACAGATAGCAAACCTGGCAAGGCAGATGTTCCCCGGCAAGTCGAATTTCATGATAGAGGCGTTCGGAGATGCGACAATGGCACCTTTCGGATATCTGTTGGTTGATCTCAAACCGGAGACGGATGAACGTTGCAGATTAAGAACGAACATTTTTCCTGGCGAGACGCATTTTGTCTACGTAAGAAAGTGAATATAAGGTCGTGTAATCGCTCGAACGTTCATTCGTTGAAAATGTCGGCTCCACTGGAGGAGAAATTTGAGAAACTGAGATTGCTTAAAGAGTCGTCACCCAAAGTGAGGAAACGTATTTTGAAAGATTGCAACACCTCTCTACTTTATTGTCTCTGTGAGTGTGCGCTCAACGTTTTAAAAGGAGTTGTTCCTTTGGAAAAAGCTCAGAAGAAGAGACTTGGTCGTTTCAAACACAAGTTAAGAAAATTGGCTTCCAAGAAAACTCGTGTAAAGATTAAGAAACGTATAGTACAGACTGGTGGTTTCATAGGTGCATTACTTACCCCTGTGCTTTCCTTTCTGGGTACCTTGCTAAGTAATAAACTGTAGCATGGAACATACGAAGAAGATGGTCTTGGTTGAACCCAGACAGATTGAAAAATGGAAGGAAACCATGTTGGACAAGACTTTGTCCAAATTGGATACGCAGATGTACGACATTCTGCATCGCGATATTGCCGATGACGATAAAGCCAAACTCTATTCCAACAGTCTGAGTCGCTATTTGAACATTGATAAACCTACTGTACTTACCAAATTCGAAAAGAAAGAAGATGAAGTGACAGATGCTGAGAAGGCGCAGCCGGTCAAAACCAATAGTATAGAAGCTCAAGTCTTGGAAACTGTGCCAAAGAAATGGAAAACGCAGGCTGCTAGACTTTTGACTCACATGAAGAGCAACCCGGACGTATCGTGGTCTACTAAAGGCGAACTTGTGCTGAAGAACGCGACGGTTCCGAAGACGCACGTGGTGGACTTGGTAAACGACCTGCTGAGAAAACGTACAACAGCTTCACCGCCTACCGGATGGATGCAACTGGCCGACGCGTTGAAAGATTCCAATATTCCTCGTGAGTTGATCGGCAATCAAGATCGTTGGAAATATATTAACGGTTCGATCGATGAAAGTCAGTCATTTGCATCGAAAAGTATACACGGAGAACAACATCAACAACAACACCATCTGGACGCGAGTTGGTTACCCTACTGATGGAGTCTTACTTCGATCCTAAACAGCCGGCTAGCTTCGGCGGCGTTTCTTCATTTCAAAGACATATTGACGATAAATTTAAAACTAAGGATGTTAAACATTGGCTTTCGAAACAGGACGCTTACACGTTGCATAAACCTGTCAGGTTGAACTTTAGGCGTAGACAGACTTTTACAGTAGGAATTGACGACCTATGGCAAGCTGACTTGGCCGATCTTTCTGCATTGTCGAAACATAATGATAAAAATAAATATATTTTAACGTGTATAGACGTCTTTTCTAAATATGCTTGGGCAGTTCCGCTCAAGTCAAAGTCGGGATCAGATTTGACTGCAGCCTTTTCGTCCATTTTGGTAGATAGACAGCCCGCTCATTTACAGACCGACAAGGGAACAGAGTTCCTTAATAGAAGTTTTCAATCCATGCTGCGCAAGAACTCCATTCGCTTTTACACATCTGAAAATAGCGATATAAAGGCCTCTGTAGTAGAAAGATTCAATCGCACGCTTAAGACGAAAATGTGGAAGTACTTTACGTATAAGAATACGTATCGATATGTTGATGTTTTGCAAGATCTTATGCAATCGTACAACAATACATATCATAGAAGTATAGGTATGATACCTAGTCAAGTGACAAAGGAAGACGAAAATAGTATTAGAAGTCGTTTGTACGGTCAAAAGAAAAGTCCAGCAAAGTGGAAATATGCAGTAGGTGATAAAGTGAGAATTGCAAAGGCTAGAATCGCATTCAAAAAGGGCTACCTTCCCTCTTGGTCCGAAGAGATTTTTAAGATCATAGCTCGCATACCTTCCGATCCAGTAACTTACGAATTAGCCGATTTAAAAGACGAGACACTAAAGGGTAAATTCTACGAAGTCGAATTGCAAAGAATTTTGAAAGATGATGACGTGTACGGTATCGAAAAGGTCTTAAAAACGCGTAAGCGCCGTAGAAAGACCGAATATTATGTCAAGTGGAAAGGTTACGACGACAAATTTAACTCTTGGACTCAGGATATATTCGATGTCTAGCACTGACAATGCGCATTCTGTAATAGTCTACATGCGAGTATGGCTCACTTTTATCTAGCGCTACCAAGCAACAGCTCCATGCAGTATTATCCAAGCAATACTGCGGCACACTTTACAACAAAATTGGAAAACGGCATTTCGTTATCGGGCGATTGGGAAGTTGGCTTGATTGAAATACATTATCCGCATACGTGGAACAATATAACATCCGACGATTGTGAATTTATTTATTGGCAAGAATCGAAAAAGTATTCTGACGGTTTGGATTGGCCAGGCGATCAAAAGACAATACAAATACCTACTGGCTATTACGAAAGTATGCATGATATTGTATATGCTGTAAATAGGAATATACAGGAGTTTGCGGTCGAACATAATCTTGATAAATATTCACATTTTAAATATGACACAATAACGAAAACACTCAAAGGTGAAATAAATCTAGGAGCGGGAGTAAGATTCTCCACAGCATTATGCTTTATTTTGGGCATAGACGAAAGTCAGAATCCTATTGTTAACCACAATTTTGGTAAATATGACGCTGAAGAGAATGAAGAATATTATAAAGAGCATTACGAAGAGTTTAATAAAGTATGGGATGAGGTACCCGATGTGGAATGGGAATCTGAGTATATTGGAGATATAAATCCAGCATTCTCAAGCATACACGTTTATTGCAACATTCTGTCACATGTACCTGTTGGCGATACGACAGCCCCATTACTTCGAATAGTTCACATTGAAGGCAAAAATGGCGACAATGTGCATATCATGTACGAGAATGCAGTCTACGTACCCCTTCAGCAGAAAAGCTTCGATTCGATAGAAATAGATATTAGGGGCGACACTGGGAATGCAATACCATTCAAGTATGGGAAGTCGTTCGTATTACTTCATTTCAGACAGTGCAAGAAATCGCATCTCAGTCAATAAAATATGGCTCACTTTTACCTTACGCTCCCCAGCAATAGTTCCATGCTGTTTTATCCAAACAATACCATAACACATTTTACCACGAGATTGGAAAATCCAATATCCCTAACCGGTGATTGGGAAGTCGGGCTAGTTGAATTACAGTACCCTCATAGTTGGAGCAATTTAGAAAGAAATGAAGGTAGAATCTCGTATATGCATGTCAAGTTTTCTGAAACGGGTGACATACTACCAGGATCGCTGCATAGAACTACACGACTGCCAACCGGATACTATGAAACACCCCAAGATCTTGTCGATTCCATAAACAAATTTATAAGTCTTGTTGTGGATGAAATGGAATTGACTACATTCCCAAAGTTCAAATACGATCCTATATCGAAGCGACTGGGGAGATATAAACAAAGGTGCAAATATTCAGTTTTCACCAACCATATGTTCAATGCTGGGCGTTGATGCACGTCAAAATCCAATTCTCAATTACGATGATGAGGATGACTACATTGTTGATTTCGTGGGCGACAATGCTTGCGATGTAAATCGTGGGTTTTGCTCTCTGTACGTATATTGCAATGTGTTGGAACAAGTCCCTGTGGGAGATACGAAGGCGCCATTGCTCAGAATTGTAAACGTGTCTGGGAAAAGTGGCGATAGCGTTCGTACGACTTACGAAAAGCCCCGTTTACATTCCGTTGCAACAGAAGACTTTCGACTCCATCGAGGTGGATATAAGGGGCGACACTGGAAGTCCTATCCCATTCGAATACGGGAAGGCAATTGTGACACTACACTTTAGACATCGTAAGATACCTTATCTTCTGCAATGAAAAAACAATTTTGCTGCGATGCAAGTCGTTTGGCATACGAGGACTACTATGTACAACAGAGTGGCAATGGCATGCCAGTTTTTCAAGGTGCGCGCATGCAACGTGGGCATGGCGTGGGCAGCTTTCTTGGCGGTCTGTTTAGAAGTGCCTGGCCGCTTATTCAGACTGGCGCTAAGGCAATTGGCAAACAGGTTTTGAGAACCGGTCTGCAGATTGCCAACGACGTCGCGGACGGTGGTCAGTTGATAGACTCGGCCAAACGTCGCGTTCCAGAAGGTATAAAAGCGTTTACATCTCCCAAAAATGACAATGTGCAAAGCGGCGGCGGCAGGAAGAGACGTAAAAGATCGTTGAAAAGAATTAACAAGAGAACCAAGGAAGATATTTTCGGCAAAGTTTGAAAAATGGCGTTCGTTCATCCACAATCTTGCGAATGTACAAAGAGCGAATTGGATCTGTTTACCGTGCCTCCCACGCAGACCAGTATCGAAACTGGGTCGTACGTAGAGTATAATCCAATAGCCACCATTTCGCAAGGTACACCGATCGAATTTAGCATTACAGGTGCCGGTCAAGATTATTTGGACTTGTCGAATACTCAGCTATACGTCAGAGCATCTATAATAAGAGCGAATAACGATCCGACGGATGCTGGCGATCATGTTGGTCCTATCAACCTATTCCTACACAGCCTGTTTTCGGAAGTCGACATCACTTTAAATGACACGCTCGTTACTTCTTCGAACAACACGTATGCGTATCGTAGCTATATGGAGACCATCCTTAGTTACGGTGATGCAGCCAAAGCTTCGCAACTTACCTCTGCGCTCTTTTACAAGGATACAGCAACCCACTTGGAAGATGCCAATCCACACGATGACAATATAGCGAATGTCGGTTTTAAGAAACGCAGTGCATTGACCGACGAAGGGCGCGTCGTTGATATGATAGGAGGAATTCACAGCGATCTCTTCTTCCAAGAACGGTTTCTCCCCAACGATATTAATATAAAAATCCGACTCGTAAGAAATAAGGATCCATTCTGCTTGATGTCAGCGACGCAGGGTGCTGCATATAAAGTAAAAATCTTGGAATGCAAGTTGTACGTTAGAAAAGTAAAACTAAGTCCATCGGTGTTTCTAGCACACGCTAAAGCACTTGAGGTTGGTAATTTGAAGTTTCCCATTCGAAGAGCCATTTGCAAGACTTTCACGGTTCCGGCTGGAAACTTGGATGCGTCGCAGGAGAGTCTCTTCTCCGGTCAGATTCCTACTCGTATCGTTATTGGGTGCGTGGACAACGACGCGTTTAACGGAGTCTATACGAAGAATCCATTCAACTTCAAACATATGAATCTGACCCAACTAAAAGTGTACTTGGACGGTCAACAGCAAACGATCAAACCTTTGGAAACGAATTTCGCAAACAATCAGTTTGTGAATGCTTACGCTTCGCTGTTTACTGGTACCGGAAAGTGGATGCGTGACGAGGGAAATCAGATAGCGAGAGAGGACTTTGCCGGTGGATACGCTCTTTACGCATTCGACTTAACACCAGATCTCGCAGAAGGCGGTCACTTCAATCTCATCAAACCGGGAAATATTCGCGTTGATATGAAGTTCGGCCAGGCTTTGGCTAGAACCATAAACGTCATCGCATTCGCAGAATTTGAAAATATTCTGGAAATCGACCGCTCCAGAAACGTGATTTTCGACTATACCAACTGAAATGGACAGTGACACGATATATTCGATACTACGTGCAGATGCAAAGTGTAGTCCCATGTTTCTGGGCGTGTTTCCATGCGACCGCTTACCTTCAACGATAAACAGAAATCGTCCCTCCATTCTCGTGTGTAATACAGATACGTACGGCAATCCAGGGAAACATTGGATCGTTCTTTACATAGAGAATTCTGCCTATGGGGAATACTTTGACTCGCTAGGCGCACCACCCGAAGCACCATTCAGAACATTTTTACATAGACATTGTGCACGGTGGATTTTTAGTGATCGGCAATTGCAAAGCATAGTTAGCAAATTTTGTGGACATTACTGTATTTTGTATTCGTTGCATAGAGCTAGAGGTAGAAATATTAATGCTGTAGCGAATATGTTAACTTTTGATACTGGATTGAACGATTATTTGGTTTATCATTTCGTTTCCAAAGTATAAGAATAAAGTTACTTGAACTTGAAAAGTGTTGTAGTTATTTCTATACATGCTATTGAATGAAAACATAACAAAGTCCTGCTAAGAACATTTAATAATGCACACACAACAGATGGCACCAGCGCTGTAACAAACTTCCTCCTTGCACACACTAAAAGATAAAATTGAGAAAGAAAAGAAAAATGGGATTTTCTAGGTGGAAAAGCAATTAGTCGAGGTCACATCATTAACGACCGCTTACTCATCTAAGTATGCACTAAATGGTCCAGAAAGTTCTAGAATATGACGTCACTGCATTCATGAATATTAATTAGTCACGTGACTATTTTACATGAATATTAATTAGGATTACTAGCTCACTGGGGGGGGCGTGACTAATGGGCGTGACTAATGACTTTTTAATTGCTGAGGCAGTCTTTTAATGGTTTTTTAATTGCTGAGGCAGTACCCTCAGTATACCCTTGAAGTAGTATTCTCAGTAACCCCACTACTAGCATGCGATGACTTAAAACAAGGTCTCAGGTAATTTCGCCCAAAAGAAAGAAAGAGTCGGGACGACACCCCGAAATAAAATCCTGTCTACGGTCTTGGTAAGATGTAGGCCTACAGAGATATAAAAAAATAGGACTAGGCAGACTGATAGGCTCAATGACAGGGTCATTTTACACTGCCAATCAATCAGTGGTTTGTCAATAGCAATTGTGTTGATAATGATTTAAATGTTGATTGATTGATTGATTGATGATGATATTACAAATTTGTCTTTCGCAGTCCGTTAGAAGATACGAGAACAACATCGCAAAGCTGAGGGTGAAGTACAGGACGGCACAGCATCTACAGACATCATACCACAACATACTTGACAGATACCATGAGGCTAGTACCTCAAAACACTATCAATCAGTGGCGGCGCCAGCTCTAAAATATCGGCAGGTCGGGTCGGGGTCATGGGAACTATTTGGCAGGTCGAATAAATTGATGATTGAATTTGAAGTAGGTTTAGCCTTTAGGCCTAGACGTTCTTCTTTCAGTTCTCTGCTCCTCGGCAGGTTTCAACCTCCAATGACGTCATTCTTCTCTTCACTGCGCTTTTCTCTTCATTTCGTTGTATCCGTTAGCCATCGCCCATCCCAACATCTTCTTTCTCGGTCTCCTCTCTTTCTCTTTCCCTCCAATCACCCTTCTATGATTTCTCCCGGAAGGAAATCTCCTTTTAATATCTGTCCAATCCAGTTCTTTTGTCTTTCTCTTTTACCAAAGTTGTCATTAGTGATCTTTTTCTCCTACTCTTTGCAGCACCTAGATCTTCATTCGTCACTCGCTCCGTCCAGCTCATCTTTCCATCTTTCTCCATATCCACATCTCAAAAGCTTCCAATCTCTTCATATCCTCTTTCCTGATGGTTCACATCTTCTTACCAGTACTTTGACAAGTCTCTTCTTTAGATCTTTGCTCAACTCTCCTCTCATCAACTCTCTCCTCTTTTTGTGAACGCATCTTTTCACAATAGGCCTACTATTCGTCTTTTTTTTATCACTATGGCATCTTGCATCTGTTGTCATCATACTTCCCAAGTTGCAAAAACGCGATCTTGACCTGTTCCACTTCCTCTCCTTTTATTGTTATTTTCACTGCTATCTTCTACTCCCTCCACTCATCTTCATAATCTTTGTGTTTCCGACATTTGTATTTATGGTGTATTTTAGTGAGGTCCTGTTTAGTTGATACATCAATTTCCACAGCCCCTCCTGTGTAGTCGCCAGCATTGCTGGTCGTCGGCAAATCTTAGAGCTCCTGGGCTCTTACAGTGTATGAGTATTCCACCCACTGTTTCACCCTCTCTTGCCTGTTCCATTGCCTCTTGAAGGCCTATTAGTTCTTCTGTGCATGCATATGTTAAAGAGGAGTGGTGATAGCGAGCATCCTTGACTCAGTCCTCTACCAATTGCTCCTTCCTATTAGCACCCCTCCTATTCTTATCCTTAGTGTTTGATTCATTATAGGCTTCCTATAAACCTCCTGTCCCATGGGCCTAGACCTCTATATATATATATATACCGTACCTACTAGATAAGATGAGACGTAAAATTCATTTGATCTAATAATTGCACCACAAACTAGTGATCTTGTGGGCGAGGAAAAATGTTTATTTTTCATTTGAAACTCTTAAGTAAAATAATGTGAAAAGATAATAAAAATTCCAAAGTTTTTAGGCAGGTCATTTGGCAGGTCGTGAGCAAAACAGGCAGGTCAAATGACCTGCCGCGACCTGCCGTAGCGCCGCCACTGCTATCAATAGCGACTACTAACGGTTTCACTAATTTAAATGACTACTTTAATCGTAAATGGATGAAAAAGGAAGTCTAGTTCAAGTTGAACTGTTAAACTAACTTAGTTTAAACAGTTCAACTTGTAATTGGATACATGTAGATTCTTATGGCATGAAGTGAATGTAAACCGCCATACTTTGACACTTGCTATGGATTAGGGTTTCTTACCAAATGACATGGTCGCTAAATACACCGAACTAGTGTGAAAAAATTCAGATATTGTTTATTTTTGGAGTGGGTTGAACTTGGAAAATTCCCTGAATAAGACCACGAGTGCCTCTCACCATAGGTATTGCGTTTACTTGCTAAACAGCGTATTATGTATATGCATATGCACGACTGCACGAGTATTCTAAACTATAATATGATGCTTGCATTGATATTGTTGACTATGTTAGCTTTTACATCCATGATAATGATTTGAGGACCAGAACTCGTTGGTCGTAACCAAATTAGCAATCATAGCAACACTGAATTAATTTTACATCATGGCTTTACAGTACATTACGTTGACCTGCTTTTTGACTTCTTTGGCTCAGGAGTCGCTTCTGTTGGGTCATCGCCTGGAGACGATAGAAAAGGCTCTTCGGATGCACTACATGGAGCTGAGGGATCTGATGGAAATGAAGGGAGAAATAGACGTCACTCTCGACTACACACTGGTCAGCAGACAATACAAATCGACGATATTTTAAGCAGGATGATTAAATGATTCCATAGTGACACACGCACACACACTCACACACTCACACACCCGCACACACACACACACCCGCACACACCCGCACGCACACACACATACACTAGGCCCTAGACACTAGACCAACATGCATACACACTATATGCACGCCTACACACTATACACACCTACACACACCGCCACAAAGGCACAAACATACCTTGATATTTATGCTTGCCTCCGACTGGATTGCTCGGATTGGATCTTGCGTTCTTCTGCTTCCTCCCCTCACCTATTGGTCGTGTGCAAAATCTTTACCATGCATTCAGTTAGATTGCTACAGCCTCGACTTTCTTCACTGACCCCTCGGAGCAGCGGGTTGCGTATAAGAGAGATTCTTCCATATATAGTCTACACTACCCTGCTTACTAATCCTCGCTATATACTATCTGCGCCACAGCTCTGTTGCCATTTCTTTAGTGCATGCAGGGGATCTCGACCCCTCCACTCATCCGAACAGGGACTCTTCCCCAGTGCCTAAAGTGTGGAAAAATAAGTGCCTGGACGCCCCTTACCTCTCCAAAAGAAATGCCTGGCCGCCCCTTACCTTTCTAGTCTGCGCTCGCCAATTATATAAGTGGCTGGACGGCGTTCAGATTTTAAAACAAGTGCATGGACGCCGTCCATGAACGTCCAGGCACACCTTAAGCCCTGCTCTTCCCTCTTCTTTTTCCCTTTCACCCGTCAGACTCCACTACATGTAGTCTTGGCAAACTCGTAGTTTCTCGGTGGTGGGACCCTCGACCTGGAATGACCTTCCTTCTGAATCTTCCCTTTTTAACAGGTCCTTCTATATCCGATGCTCTTTTCACACATTCAGACCGTTGTTTTTAGCCGTGCTCAGTTAGGATCGCCTCTCGAGAGCAGTTTTTTAAGAGGCGGTGAATTGATATTCGATTGATTGAATGAAATTGCGTTTGAATCTGTAAAGATCAGTGCAAATAGGAGCGTTGTTGTTCTTAATTCAAATGGGAACATCACCACCGGATCTCCCTCCCACCCGCGATCCGGTTTTCAGTTACAATTAACATAGAAGTCATAATCGTGAGACCAATATTCTCCATCTATCAGTCTCTGTCTCTGTCTGTCTGTCTGTCTGCTCTCTCTCTCTTTGTGTGTGTGTGTGTGTGAAAGTTTGTGTTTGTATGTTTGTTTTTCGTCGAGCAGCAGCATCTGCCTAAAACGGAGAAAGCCGTTCAGAACGCGAGCGCCGAACGTAAGCAGATCGAGGCAGCGACACGCAAGACGGAGAGAGACCTGCGGGTGGAGAAGCTTCTGTCGAGGCAGCGACGAAGGTCGGAGAGGATTGGCATGAACGAGGAGGTCGACGAAGGGATTGACACGATGGCTGCCCTGGTGCAGAGGGAGGACGATACGACGGAGATGCTGGAAAGACAGCTCGACATCGACACGATTAAGAGCCTGACCAGCGCAGCCGACACCAACGTTGGTCAAATTATTCTTATACTTGCGCAACATGACAAGAGTATCATGGATGGTCTATATAATTAATATGTGTGGAATGGTATATATTTGCAATCTTTTACAGTTGGAAATGTTGTTATCTTATGTGGCATATGCATGGTAGCTTGATGGATAGATCCTATATATTGATGGAGAAGGTTTGGGATTTATTGAGCTTAAGGAAGAGGAAGGCTGTAGAAATTGTAATATCTGAGAATACAATGTCATCATGTTATACGGAAGCTTTATGGAGGTTGGAGAATTGGAGACTACCCCCATCCGTTCGCTCTGCTCTCTGGTAGTCTTTCGTCATCTTTCTCTCACCTCAAAACCTGCGCTTTCCCTCGGGGCTGCACGCACTGGGAGCGCTTCTGAAAGGTTTTTGCTGTGAGAAGCGCTTTATAAGTTGTCAGATACAATACAAAGCTGTCTGTTCAGTTGGTAGTTAAGTTTAATTAAGATTACTGAATAACTTGTAAATGTAAAGCGCAGTGCGTCTTGCAGGCGTTTAATTAAAGAAAAGATATTATTATATTATTATTAATACAATACGAAATTACGCATATATATATAGCTCTGTGTTTATTGCTTGTCTTTGTCTATAGTCTTTAAGACATGCTTGTGAAAGACTGGTTCAATGCTGTGAAAATAAATATGATTGCGTAGTGTTATCTAGTGATTGGTGGATGCATGTATATTTGTATGTATGTATACGATCATTTATATAGCGCCTTAACAAGAATCTCACGAAGGTGCTTATTGTATGTAGTCTCTTTTGTTCTCTTTCCATTGCAGGCCATCCTGGAGGCTTTTGTCAAGCAGAGCGTCGTGCATGACGAAGTGACTGATCTGAAAATACAGAAGGAAAACGAACGGAAGCGGTTGGTGGAAGAGGTGGAAAGACTGAAGGCGGACAGACAGAGAATGACATTCGACGAACAAAACATCGTCTCAAGGTCAGACACTGATGAAACATTTTTAACGACGATTTGATCATCGAAAAATCTTGATAGGTTCACCAAGGTGTACGACACCCAAAGCATGTTAGTGCTCTTTTAAATCTATGATATAGATATTATAGAAACACACTTGTTAGCTGCTATGTAGGACACCATCTAACGGCGCTATATTATAAATTATGGTTATTAATATTACACGTCGGAGATTGATTGCGCACTCTAAGATCTTTTTTAATAATAGGGTATACTTATAACTTATTATATAGGACGCCTCCTAAGTGATGACCTGATGGGCGTAATATAAATAAAGTGCCATCTTATCTGAAGGATCTGCAGCCTGAGGATGGCGATACATCCAACGTATCAAGCACTTTTGCTTCATAGCTTAATACAGCTTGATAATACTTTGCTCAGGTAACAACCGATTTTCAGTATAATGCCTTAAACTCGGTCAAGGATTAGTAAGACGCTTTATGCGCGCTCACACGCGAGAGAGAGGGGGGAGAGATATAGACAGACAGGGAGAGAGACAGAGAGACAGACAGAGGACAGAGAGAGAGAGACAGACAGAGAAAGACAGAGAGACAGAGACGGAAAGACAGATAGACATACAGACAGACAGAGACAGACAGACTGATAGAGACAGGGAGAGACAGAAATAGATAGAGACAGACAGAGACAGAGAGAGACAGAGAAACAGAGACAGAGAGAGAGAGAGAGAGACAGAGACAGAGAGAGAGAGCATATACAACATATACAGACATACTTATAACTACATAATCTATAGATACCTATTATATGCACATGCTATTATTCTGAAGAGGAAAGAAGCTGGAGGAAGAGATGCACCAGCGGATACTCGACGAGGAAAATGAACTTGAGCGGAAGATGGCGCTGCTGAAATCTCGCGGTGACGTTCTCTTTCAAGTGGACAAGGGCGTCGCCTCCATCTTTGAAAAGCTCGTAGCCGTTAGTATAACCTATATACACACAAGTTCCTTCTATAGTACATGCATGTGCTCGCTTTTCACTTCTATAATTAATATTATTATGCTGCAAATAGATAAATTGGATTATAACATCGTCCACGGCAACGGATAAACTGCCAGACTTTTTTCAACTGTAGGGCATTGCATGGTATATTATGTGACAGAGACAAGTAAACATTGCGACCTGCAAGCTCTCTATTAACACATAGTATAGTACGGGAAGGTTTTTGAAATCGGGTTGTATAAGTATATAGGGAAGACCGGGGTCGAAAGTAACATGCATGGGCTGAATGTAACAAGCATCGTTGCGCCGAATCTGAAGAGCGGGTGAACCAGAGATTTTTAACGAGCAATTGTACACAAAATGTGCTGTTCTAAGTGGATCTGTGCAGTTATAAAAGCACTCCTGTACAACTAAAACTATAGCAAAAAGGTCATTGACCTCCGATTGGAAGAACTTTACCATGGAAGATGGGAAACGAAGGAAGAGGTTGTGCAGTTCTAAAAATTCCTTAAGAACAGCCCTGGCGGGGAACCAGCGTATGCCGATAGAAACGCGTATGGGCCCTACTGTACATGCAGTCCAAAAAACTATAGGCTATAGAAGGCGAAAAAAATTTCGGCGCCTCAATTCAAGTCGATTATTTTTGGGACCATAATACGCCTATATAAATGTTTACGCGATAATTGTTATTGTATACTGTCTTTCCCGCATCATGATCTTATAAATTATTATCCTGTGTTCCTCTGAAGAGTCATGAACAAGGGGTGATCAGCGTGAACCGTACCCTATTCACCGGCCGACCAGACGCTGCAGTCCCCGGCAAAGCAGGCGGCGGCAGATCCCCTACGTTGAACCGACTCTACGCCTGCCAAAGGGTCTTGACGGCGCTCATCGATCAGCTGGAGTCGTCAGACACTTATAATCGAGAGGGAATCCTCACAGATTGTCTGCTGTTCGGGGAGATGGTGGACGACCACCTCGACCTTCTCATTCCGGCTGGAACCAAACTGTCGCCAAAGAAAGACCCCCTACACGGTAGGACACCACGCACAATGCACAATGCACATGCATGGACGGAGACCTAGGGGGGGACAGGGAGGACGGTCCCCCCAATAAAAGTGTTGGGGGGACGGCCCATGCAATTGTCCCCCCCAATGTTTGAGCGTCAAGACTTTGTTTGCCAGCGAAAATAGAAAGTTTCGTCGAGATTTTGGCCGGCTGACTAAAAAAAAAAAAAAAGGTCATCAACTTTTTTTGGCGGCGGAAATAGAAAATTTGGTCTAGATTTTGGCTGGATGACTAAAAAAAAAGGTCATCAACTTTTTTGGCGGCGAAAATAACTTTTTTTCCCGAGATTTCGCCGGTCGTCAGAAATTTTTCTGAAAATCTCGCGTCTTTTCGTCCCCCCAATTCTCGGCCCAGGTCTCCGCCTATGTGCACATGCACAATGCACATGCATGCATGCGTATAATGCATTGTTCATTCACATGTAGACTGTAGAGCTCTAAAGATGGACAATATAAATGTAGCACACTTATGTACAAGTCTCTGTCGGATCATATACACTAACAGCGCTATGGTTCCGAGATCGAAAGAGATTTCAACCGAGCCAGAAATATGGCCTCTATATAGTCTATACAGTTCAGTAGCTTATAATAATTTATGCTCTTTTAATCTTTATGAGCTGAACTTGTCCATTACTTGCGTGTGTCGTTGTTACACCTTCGTGAGATTCTTGTGAAGGCGCTATATAAATGGTCATATATATACATTAGGGTGGTCGTTAAAAATGAAAGTTTGAATTGACTGTTCTCCAAGGCGGCATTTGGTTCCATTCTCCCCAGAAACATCACACAAAAAGTTGTAAGAGAAAATATTACAATTTAGGACTAGCACAACGCCATCAAAGTTTTACCCTTATAATAGCAAGTCTTCTAATGCTCAAAGTAGCTATATGGTTGTATTCAACCAGGAATCAATTCACCTACCTGTAGGCCTAGTTGGTCCACACTTCAACATAATAATGCTACTGTTATCGTAATCATAATCATCAATTTATATAGCGCCACTTCAAGAGAAATTCCTCAGAGGCAAGAAAACATGTATAACACACCGCATCACAGATAACATAATATCATATCTTATGTCTTTACAAATACTATTTTTACCTTGCCGTCTTGATTGATAATAATAGCTTATTGTTCTTAGACTGCTACAGTAAGGGAACAGTAATAGTATATAATAAGGATTAATTAAAAAAATTGTGGTTCCATCTCTGTCCTTCGTAATTAATTTATTCTGCAACAGTATTCCAAATGAGGTCTGATTTCTCATAAATATTTCTTTTTCTACCGTCATTGTTCATGGGGTTACTGGGTACAAGGAACTGGTGTAATATTAAAAAGTAACAACCAACTTTAGATGCGAATTTTTATCACAGATTTAGGCTAAAATGTGTTTTCAACCTTAGGCATTATTGCTCTGTCTCACAAGTCAAATGGCATTTGACCTTTGCATGGATTTGAGCAATGGTGCGCTTTCTAAAAGTGATATGTGTAGTTTTCACGTGCAACATGCCAGAGATTTCACTTTGAGGAAAGTGTATCGTGAAAACTACACATATCACTTTTAGAAAGCGCACCATTGCTCAAATCCATGCAAAGGTGTTGTATCAGAATTTGTGTTAAAGTTAAGCATGTAAAAAAGAGCCTTTAGTGTAATAAAGGATTCCTGTAGATATAAATCAAAAGAATATCAAAAGAATATAGCAATGTGTTGGCTTGCTAGTATAGGTTTGTGGTCATCGATCTCAG
This sequence comes from Lumbricus terrestris, assembly GCA_949752735.1. Taxonomy (NCBI): domain Eukaryota; kingdom Metazoa; phylum Annelida; class Clitellata; order Crassiclitellata; family Lumbricidae; genus Lumbricus; species Lumbricus terrestris. The sequence goes on from OX457041.1 coordinate 40,205,188, forward strand.
GGACTCACGCGTCAAATACTATTGTGATGGTAAATTGTTCATAAGAGTATAATAGACCATTATCATAATTGTAGAAGTTAGGCACACTTGTCAGTTGTGCTTGAGTAAGGGAATGTAGTCTTTCTGTTAAAACTAGTCATATGTCCAAAAATATGACTAAAATATCCTTATACTCAAAAAACGATGATATTTCGTAAAAGCCAAAACTTCAAACACGTTGTGCTAGTCCTAAATATTTTTCAATCGGGATAATTTTTGGGCTACATCAGTCTTTTACCAAGTGGCACCAAATGGTGGGTTGGAGAAAGAATAAAACTGGAGTTGAAAATTTGCCATTACAGATACGACCACCCTAATATACATACATACATACATAGTATACATACATACATACATACATACATACATACATACATACATACATACATACATACATACATACATAGTATACATACATACATACATACATACATACATACATACATACATACATACATACATACATACATGCATGCATGCATGCATGCATGCATGCATGCATACATGCATACATAGGCTACATACATACATGCATGCATGCACGCACGCACGCATGCATACATGCATACATACATACATACATACATACATACATACATACATACATACATACATACATACATACATGATGATAATCGTTTTGGTTAATTGTAGACTACGAATACGATCAGAAGGAGCACAGTGGCGTCCTCACGCGAGAGGAGATGAAGAAACAGCACAAGAAGTTCTGCGACCTACGAAAGCAGCGCGCCGCACACAATAGGGCGTCCATTTTTTAGATCTATAGACTTATACCATAGACAAATATACCATAGACAGGACGACGTGTGTCTAAAGAGGTTCTGACGACGACGTCGACGACTCACTTGGCCAGTGGCACGTCTCTGACCAGTATACCCCATTTATCTACAGGGTGGCTCAAAAAAAAACGTACCACCGGGGAAAATGCGATATCTTCGCCGCCGATTGAACTTTTTCTGCGAAAATATCCCAATTTGTAGGAGAATGAATTTCCAACAATCCCTGAAAGTTTCATTTGAAACTTTTCATGTTTGCAAAAGTTACAGCTGTTCAAACTTAAAATTTCGTTTTTTCAAATATCCGCGGAAAATTTACGTCACTTGTAGATTTCCATGTCATATGATATCACTTTTCCCTACGACCTCAGCATTCGGTTTTGCAGTTTATTGTAAGGTATAATGAGAGTGTCCACTCTCTGCCTTAACACAAGCTCAAATTCTTTTTGTGAAGCTTAGTATGGCCTTGTTGGTCGGGTCCTGCGGCAACGGACCCCACATTAGCAGCAAGACTTGCTTCAGCTGGCCAATGTTCTCCAACTTGGGATTAAATGTCTTGCAGCGTTCCAGCATAGCTCCCCAGACGTGATAATCAAGAGGGCTGAGGTCGAGTTTGTTAGTCATCTTTGCCAATGCATTTACTTCAGTTGATGTCAATAAGGTAGCGCCATCATAATCAACCTTGCCGTGCGAGCAAGCAGGCGCACTGTCCTGCTGCATAATAAAACCAGATGTTAGAGCATACCTGGTCTTCAATGAGTCTGGGTAAGCGAGTTCAATGATGAGTTTGACATCTAACCTACTGAATGGGATTAATTGCAGTCTTTTCTTGCAGCCGCAACACACGCCGGCATATCTGATGCCGAAACCACGATTTGCTTTGCAAACTTGACCTTTCGATTACCAAGCGAATTTCGTGAAAATCGCGCTTTTTCCGTCAGATCAAGCGACCACTTCCTGCCTCTCTTCTGACATCTGATCTTCGTTACATAAACACGTTTGCAGATAGTCTTCAATGTGCTCAGGCTCCACTTTTCACTGGGTATTTTGCTATGATCACGCGATGTCTCAGTCTCTGTTCATGCAAAGTCCGAGTTCCCATTTTATCTTTTGCAGAAACTTTGCCCATGACGTTCATTGTTTGGGTTCACCAATTGAGACCTTAATCTATAAAATATCACCAAATACCAGCAGATTGCTTCATAAACAGCTTCTTTACAGCTCATACTGAGGTCGTATGACATCATCATCAATGTGTGTGTGTTGTAATTTGCCAAACATCCTAATGAAATCACTTGTATTGGAGCATGATTCTCCGGATAATTGAAAAAACGAAATTTTAAGTTTGAACAGCTGTAACTTTTGCAAACATGAAAAGTTTCAAATGAAACTTTCAGGGATTGTTGTATATTCATTCCCCTTCAAATTGTGAAATTTTCGCAGAAAAACCCCAATCGGCTGCGAAGATATCGCATTTTCCCCGGTGGTACGTTTTTTTTTGAGCCACCCTGTATATGAAGAAACTATGGCATATATATGGGATATGATGGTTTATATAGGGTGGATCTCGCCATGGCAGAACGAACTTGGAAGCTCAAGTTAATTAAGTTTTGTGAAGACTTACCTAAGTAACGTAGAGTTGATAAATGTTTAATAGTTCTTAATTATACAGTGTTAGTTTATTTCTATTTGGGTCTATATTATTTCTGTTTATTATACTTTAGTGTTATTATTATTATTATAACTGCTAATTTGTTAAGTATAGTATATTAGTTTGTTTAACGTGATTTAAGAATGTTAATCTGTTGTTATTGACTTGATTTCTGCCATCTCATTTCTCATCCATGTGTGTGTGTGTGTGTGTGTGTGTGTGTGTGTGTGCGTGTCTGTGCGTGTGTGCGTGTGTGTGTGTGTGCTTTGGGCACTCCAAGCGGTGACTGGCATAATTTGACAGATTTTAGTCTCTGCGTGCCGTCGTGGATCCTTCATGTATGCGGGCTCATAATAAATATCCCATTTATATATCTCCTACCTTTACCCGCCCTTGCACATGTAAGTAAGTAAGTAGCCTTTATTTGTAGCTGACAAGCGCGCATGCAATAGGTATACGTATACATTAAATAAAACGATTGCATTACGACCCGACAAATGCGCGCAGACAAATGCGCGCAGACAAAGGCGCGGAGAAATTGCGCGCAACAGGAACAAATAGACTTAATAAAAATTATTATTATAGGGAGCATTTAATTTTACTCAAAATTAACTAGATTTGTAAAAAAAATTAGGCACAACAAAATACAAGAATTATCGAACATTATTTAAACTAGAAATTGTCGTGAATGTTCCGAAAGTTCATCAGTAACATAAGCCAAACTGTATGCAGGCACAGGAACACAAATCACATATACCAGACTATAGAAATAAACTATAATATAATTAAAGTATAGGCTATAAATTAATTGTCCTTCTATTTCGTTAAGTTGATAAACTAAGCGAGCGAAGCTAAGACCAGTATATATGCTAACGTTGTGAGCCACTCTGCGCAAGAACTCATCCATATGTTGGAAACAAAGCGTCAGACGTCTACGAACATGTACGTATTATATGCGAAAAATAGGCAAAATACCGAAGTGTCGCATTCATTTGAAATGATTTCGGAAGCTCTGCATACTAGTTGTATAACGTTAATTCGACAAGGAGGTTGAGATCTGCGCTGGTGAGGAAGGGGGCTGGGAGCCAGGGCCGGATTAAGGCAGGTTCAACATTTTCGGCCGAACAGAGCCCCCGCACTTTAGGGGGCCCCACACATGCGGCAAAAAATTTCACGAACATTTTTTGAATTTCGACCACAAACGACTAAAAAAGTCATCAAATTTTTGCAACGGGAATAATCGGTGTACGGTATTCTAGGAACATTTCGACCAATCGACTAAAAAAAGGTCGTCAGAATTTTTGGAGGAGTTCCGCAAAAAATTTCCCGAACGGCTCTGCTGAGATCCATGAAAATTAGGACAGCAATTATTTTCAAATTAGCTACAGTATACTTGTCATCACATGCATAGCATCCATGGTCTGGTGAAATTAGGAATGACCAATGAGCTGTGCTTTCAGGAAGGGCTTTTTGTCTGCTCGAGCAATCAGACAACAATCAATTAATATCATTGTGTCTTCCTGTGTATCTCTGCATGTCTGTCTGGCTCTGTGTCCATTGGGATTCACGTTCGAATCCATCGAGACCGTCTGTATACACTGACTGCAGACGTCCAACATACGCTCGGTCGGTCGGTTCGCGATAATCCAAACCGAACATCGAAGCCCTCCTCCTCCTTCGCAATGAATTCCGTGGCGATGATTATCTGGTGTGCATGGTCCTATACCGCGGTGGTGCAGGGACGGACTATCATGGGCGTCCTTCCGTCCAAAGAGTCCGTGTGGGTCCCGAAGGGTCTCTGCGCTCTCTGATCCGGTCCAGATTAAGACTAGCAGCGTGCAGAACAGAATCTTGCATTGCGTTGCATCGAAAGCCAAACTGAAGCCATCGTATACGAGCTTATACTATATACTATGTAGTAAAAAATGTGTACACATTGCAGTCGCCATTTTGCTGCTTCAGTTCCTGATCATTGAGTCCATTCTCGTAATTGTAATTGTAATTGTAATCGTACATTTATATAGCGCCACTTCAAGATAACTCCTCAGAGGCGCTCCCGACCTGACACCTAACCACAATCAAAGAGAATGGTTTTCAAACGCTTGCGGAAAAGGGGCAAAGAAATACAAAGAAGTTCATTGCGGAGACTAATAGGTAACTTATTCCAAAGAGACGGACCAACCATAGCAAAGCTATATACTATGAAGCACTGTGGAAGATCGAGCCCTAGGGACAACCAGGTCGCCATGCGTAGCAGAGCGAAGGAACCTACGGCCTGGGATGGACAGCACAGGTACACAGAGTTCCATAAGATAGATCGGAGCTTGGCCTGCTAGGCAATTGCGCATGAACATTAAAATCTTAAACTCAATACGTTTTTGCATTGGCAACCAGTGCAGTTCTTCCCGTATAAAACGTGATATATGCCCAAACTTTGGTATGCCGCCAATCAGGCGTGCCGCAGCATTAAGGACAGATTGCAACTTATTAATGCGTGAAAGTGTTAAGCCCGCATATATAGATGGCACTACCATAGTCAACTCTCGTGCATATAAATGCATGCATCAGAGTAGTGGCAGCTTTGGTTGTAAGTGAGCGACGTACCGAGCGAATTTGACGAAGATGGTAGAAGCAAGTGCGACATACATTCCTCACGTGATCAGAAAGGGTCAATTCCTGGTCCAAGGTCACACCCAAATGGGCCAAATCACGCACAGTGGTAGAAAAAGTCATGCCAGGAAAGCAATGTTGCAGATTTTGCATATCAATTTTAGAAACTTGCACACGACTTCCAACCCAAATAAATTGTGTTTTACCAGGATTTAACCCGAGGCGATTGGATGACATCCAGGCACCAATCGTTTCCGACGTCATAAGTATTTTTTCCACAAGTGAGATAGCCTCTAAAGCTCGTATCATATGTAGACTGGAGAGCGATACAAAAAGCAACTATATATAGACCAACAGAGCCTGGAAAGGTAAGGGTCGCCCCGGACTGTAATCCAGTGTTTGATCTAGTTCTCCTGCATGGGAGAGGGAGGGAATACAGATCTACAATAATTATCTGGTTTAATATTGTCAATTTCAAACGCATATTTACCCCATGTTTGCTTTTGATAGCAAGAATACATACATACATACATACATACATACATACATACATACATACATACATACATACATACATACATACATACATACATACATACATACATACATACATACACACACACACATACATACATACATACATACATACATACATACATACATACATACATACATACATACATACATACATACATACATACATATATACATACATACATACACACATACATACACACATATGCGTACATTCATACATACATACATACATACATACATACATACATACATACATACATACATACATACATACATACATACATACATACATACATACATACATACACATACACACACACATACACACATGCACACATGCACACATGCACACATGCACACATACACACATACATACACACATACACACACACATACACACATACATACATACATACATACATACATACATACATACATACATGCATACATACATACATACATACATAAATACAAATATAAACATTTACATGCCTGCACATACAAAGCTTACATAAACATGCATAACGCTTTTTTATGCATACACAAGCAGACAGACAGGTACTAAGAATGGGACAACCGCACCGAAGGACACCATCTAGTAGGCTAAACAGATGTTTTTCCATAGACCGCGGTAGACAAGTTCGTGCGTAGCCGATGATGCGCGAACATTGCGACCATCGGAGCTGAATGTGTAGATTTCTAATCAAATGTTGCGCGTATACAGATACCATGAGATATCGTGCATGGGCGACCTCTGCCGTCGATCTACACGTGGCGATGGTGGTGGTGGTGGTGGTGGTGGTGGCAGTGGTGGCGCTACAAGCGGACCTTGAGATTCCTGGTTCCCTCGCTTGCCGCAATCGGCAGATGGCGCCTGTAATCGCAATAATCTCCGAACTTATCGCTGCAGCGAGTGGCTCTCAGCCGCTGAGGGACCGCTCAGCGTCTGCCGGCCAAGAACGATACGCTGAGTGTTCGGTGGATGGGTTAATGCTGCCTTCCTTTGGAAGAACTTAAATAAAGCGGATGCAAATTGCAAATAATTAATAGACTATTGACTCTCTAACCGACGTCTGTATGGCAGGCACATACATGCATGCATGTTTTGAGACCCTCAATCAATAGACTAAACATATCTACTGTGTTCACGTTTCCATTACATGGCAGAGTGAAAAGAATTGCCCGGGGCTGAGGGGTTAAACGTCACTTGTCTTGCTAAGGGCCAAAAAGCAAAGTCTTCATTCTACAATCCGACTCCACACGTGGAAGTCATTGTCGAACCCCGGTCTTTTTTCTAGAATTCTCATATAGGCTACAGGACGTTTCGCCACATTTTTGGCCAAAATTACCAGACCTATTTGGTTTCAGCGCTCATTTATTGACATGGTAATGCTGCTTATAAAGGATGTATCCAATTTATAGTTCTTCAAAGTTAACATTGATTGAAATATTCAGGCAAGCAGCCTTCAATTGTTTCAAGCATTTCACAATGACTTATCCATTTCCCTCCTTTTCAATGGGTCTAAACGACACCCACCTTGACAGCTACTCCGTCCCCACTACCCCTCTGGCAACCGGACTCATGCATACACCTCCTTCTGGGCACCCCTCGAACAGCCCTCTGACTCGATGCAGCTCTCGTGAATAATCTGATGCCCGCAATTGACTTTCGAATGGTTTCTTATAATTTTATCAATTACGACTAAAATATAGAAGTAACTGCATGCATGGAGGGAGCATTTGCCCCTGGAAAACTGATACCTACTTAAGTTTTATTCCTTTATTCATGCACCTACCAATATAGCGCCCCATCAGCAACTTACCTTTTAGCTACTACATTATTTTGATTTTTAACAAATCTCTTCGCACTTAAGAATAACTATTCATGTTAATATTAAAAATTATACAAAAAAGGAAACTGAGAAATTTACAATAAGAAACCTATATGAAAAATACACAGACCTGTTCCTGTTTCGTGCTTTGCATTTTCAACCTCTTGCTACATTTTTTTTACCGTGACCATCGTGTGCTCCCCCCTGCAAAAAATTTATGCGATCGCCCATGAAAGTGTGTCTCACTGGAACGCATCATTATCGCGGTGGCATCTGGCGAGATTCGCTCGACGAGATCTCGCGGGTCGGCGAGCGCTACAAAATTGGCGGAACTATCAGCAAACGATGTAGTTGCGGCGCTACATAAATTGTCAATTCCGTTCAAGGTCGCCGAGCACGAATTAAACGACGCTTCTCGAATTGTCGAATCGACACTGCATGCGGTGCGCTTCGATTAGTAATTAGTTCCCAGAAGAAAGTTTATGCTGTATACACACATGGCACTTCCATACATGCATGGCCAGCGGCTTAGTAAAATTCTAGGAAACTCTTATCTTCCCGGCACATCTTGGGACCACGCAAGCAGAAGTTACACGATGCATGGCAACATTATCTGGCCACGCGGTATCATAATCAAATAAATCACATCAGCTCATGATTGTGTTATGCGTTAAGGTGCAAAAACTTTGTCGATTGCACTTATAAAAATCGATGGATATGCTTAATCAGCGACGCTGCATCGTGTCTCAGTATAGGCTATTCAATTCAATTCATTTCTATTCAATTCCATTCAATTCAATTCATTTATTGATTCCAAGTATGTAGGCTACACCAGGCATGTCATAACTTAGTTTATATCAGATGGTTAATCTTTGTTTTGTATAGGCCTATATAGGCCTAGCCTAATGTTGCTATTATACGCATTTAAGGGGCAAAAGGCTCATCCGAAGGAACAATATCGTTAAGTGGGGGCCTAAGTACAATGCTTATTATTGACAGTACAGTATAGGCCCATATACTATAAAAGAAAAGATATAATATAGTGGTTGCATGATCGAGGAAATGGCCGAAGAATTAACAATTAGTGGTGATTTAAGTCGCAAGCCTCACCAACCTTGCAGTCGCTGCATGTCACGCATGGTTGCGTGTCTAACACGCATCACTCTCATACATCAACGCCCACGTAAACTGACCCACAGTCATTCAGCTATGCATGTCCACAACTACGTTCGTAGATGCGCCGCGTGAAACTGTGTCTGTCTATGCGGGACCTTATAATTATAATGGACCGATTATATACGGGTCGTCGTCGAGATTAAAGGCACCACCACCAGCAGAAGAGGCGGGAAAACCAAGGCACGTGACCTGCTGGCGGCAGACGGCAGACGACGTCTGTTATAGGACAACGCCCCTATGCGTGTGCACTATATATATATATATATATATATATATATATATTCCTTGCATGTACTATATATATACATATATATATATATATATATTACTTTCCCTGCAGCTTCATCATACCGAGAAAGGACACAAAGAAAAACGAGTGTCACTTGTGCACCTTGTGCCGTCGATTCTTTGAACCTATAGCGACATGGTCGGTGTCAACCTTCTTCAAGTATTACGATCTTCCATCGCGACTCTCGTGCAGTTCCTCCAAGTTCATCATCGTTCTCTCGTGTATTTCTTCCATCCACCCACCTTCTTCTTGGGCGTCCTCTCCTTCTTCCTCCCTCTCTGCAGGCAAGCATCATCTCCTTTTCCAAGCCGTTTGCATGCTTGCATAACATGTCCGAAGAACGCCATCTTCTGCCTTGCCGCTCTCTGTCCCAGTGACATGTTTCCTCTTGCAATGCATGTCCTATCTCTTGTAATATGGATTCATTTGTTCTTTTCTCGATCCATTGGGTTCTCAATACCTTCGTCCATATCCACATTTCGCAAGCCTCGATTTTCCTTTCTTATAAGGCCTTTGTTTTTGCCAATCACCACATCACGCTTGAATATAGTATAATGATAACATGCAACAATGCCAATTTCTATATATATGCACCACTTACACCACTGCTATTATCATCATCATCACTTTCATCTCCGCCACCACGTCATCACTACCACCACCACAACCATCTCTACCATGCACTATACCACCGCCACCTCCAGGTCCTCCACCTCTTTCTCAGCCCCACCACCGCCATCAGCACCCACACCAACACCATCACTGTTGTCATCACCATCACCGCCACCGCAGCCAGCAACAGGCGCCATATACCTCGTTCTTTTATGTATATATCCAAGTTTCTGTTCTAACTTCTAACCAACGTCTTATGACTTTCACACTGTACGTTTCGTTTTCTCTTCTCCCTGAAGGATTTCTGTTTTCATTCAATCTTTCCGCGGCATTTCATGAGTATATAGGCTATTTCAAAAATATTCCTATATATATAGACCTACCGTGCACATGTGTGCCTCATCTTGTAAAAAATAAGATCTCTATTGATTGTTGAATGACAATAGAGACACTATAATAGAATATGGTTGCGAAAGAGGACGAACTATATATGAAATTGCAAGGTCTCCATGCATGCACCTCACCCATGCATCCTGCCCGTGCACGATTTTACAGGAAACCGACTTGTCTGATCCTGCACTATTTTGCCATAAGATTACTGCATGCATTTACCATTTATATAGCGCAGGAGTATATATGGTAATGAAACCCTTTATTGCTCAATGGGCGCCAGAATTATGCTTGCGCGACAACTCATGATTTGTAAGTCATGACTCGATATTTCAGGCCTACAAAAGTTAATTCAAAATTCTGGGGATAAATTAGTTTAAATTGCATCGAGATCAAGAGTATAATTATACTAATTTTAATCCTCATTTTGGCGCCGCCTTGATTGCTTTGTAGCTCGAGTACGAATATCCCTCTGCCCCCCTCCCCCAAAAGAGCGACGCCTCTCAGTAAAGTCACATAGCCTATACGTTCCAAGCTAATAATTAATTTAGCTATGATCTCTGGTATATATCTATATCATTATACTCCTGCGCTATATATATATATCCTACGGGATGCACTGAATATTAATAAAGACATTTTTCTACCGTCTGCTGCACTCGTTTCCAAGATCTTCCATAATTTAAAACTTTCACATCGGACATTTTATGAAATAATTTCGCTCTTTAATTATTCCACCATCTATAATTATTGCATAGGCCTACACCATTCCGTCAGCCGCCCTCCCTCCCTGCACCTCACGCTCGTCATATCCGGCTCCTTTTCGCGCTTCAACTGTCTATTGTTCGACTCAATTAAGCTCAGTCAACTCAGTTCAACTGCACCACGTAAAAAAATCATGCAGGAGTCTGACTGACATCGCATCTCGCACCTACACACCGCAACGCCCCGCCCTCTCTAATTGCACCAGCCATTCACAAAATACCGATGGCGCGATAGGTCCGTTCGACACGTCAATCATCGACCAGGCTCCTCCTCCTTCCAGCTATCTTTGCCTCCGCATGCACCGGCGGCGATGCATGCGGCGGAAGTGGCGATTAAAAGCTGGGAAATTCCGCATTAATTGATCCAGTCAACATCGTGCACTGACTCGATCGTCGAGACGCAATCTAAGAGAGAGAAAAGCAGGACACGACAGATTTTGTGCAGTCAGATCGGCAATCGACGTTCGACGCTCGGCCCACATCGGTCGGTGCACGGTCCAGAGGCAGACGACGACGGGGGCTTTCGCTATAACCGCAATTAATGATTCAGCATTTAGTAACGCCTGCTGCTGCTGCTGCTGCTGCTGCTGCTGAAACACAATGCCTGCGGAAAAAGTGATTATAATTGCGAACCGCTTCTGAAACCATTGATGACTTATATGAGTTTTTGGCCAGCGAAACAGAGAGAGAGATAGAGAGAAATAAAGGCGTTAAAAACCGCAAATTCAGGATATTTGCTTTGAGAAGAAACGTTGGACAATAGACTATTGTCTAAGACGCTGGTCAATCCGACATTGTTCATGTAGAAGGGAGTCTCGAAAGCGTTTGAAGAAATTGATGTAAGGTCTACGATTTAGGATTTTGTGTTCAATAGTAAGCCGTATAGGGGAAGACGGTGTATGTTGCAACGCCGAGCAAAGTCGTATACACAGGGGAAGACGGTGTACGTTGAAACGTAGGGAAAAACGGGTCGTCACACCTGCAGGACGTCTATACCGAGAAGAGTTTTGCTGAGATGCCGCGCTCCTTTCTGCTTCAGAGGAGGGACGATGTGGGTGACGCTGCGGGGCGGCTAGAGGGGGTCTCAAGTTCGTCGCCCCTTATGGGAGAAGGATCACCGGAAACACGTGACCCCTTCAGGAAGTTTGGACTGAACGGAAATGCCGCCGCTGCCGCTGCTGCTGCAGTCGCTTTCCAGATGAAACACGAAAGTAAGTTGACGACGACGATTATACAATGATGTATTGTTTTGTCAATTTTATATAGCGCCTTGTCGATAAAATACATCTTCTGGCGCTAGATAACTGTTATGAGACGCTCATTACGATCATATAAATATATAAATATATATACATATATAAATATATTAGCCTACGTGATATATACTGTTTGTCAGGGCTGTTTTTAAGGATATTTTAGAACTGCACATCCTCTTCTCTCCTTTCTCATCTTCCATGGTAAATTACTCCCCATCTGAGGAAAATGAATTATTTTTAGTAGTTTCAACTGCACGGAACGTGACGGAAGTGCTTCTACAACTGCACGGATCCATTTAGAACTGCACATTTTGTGTAGAACTGCATGTTAAAAAAAAGCCCTGCTGTTTGTATCATTGCTGGTGCACTCTATAATGATGATGATAATGATGATGAAATATATATATATATATGATATATGACACATTCATATATATGCACTTGCACACATAGACTACATGCAAACATGTTCACTTAGCCTACTTCATATATATATATATATATATATATATATATATATATATATACGCATAGAAACAGATGGACAGGCATTCAAATATATATATATATATATATATATACGAAGGCCAATAGTTAATTAGTCTATTATATAAAGAGACAGAATCAATTCGTTGTCATCGTATTTTCGTCTTTGTGGTTGTGTATCATTTCGCTGCATTGTATTGCATTGCATCGATGATTGTTAAAAATGCAATCATGCATACGTATATATAGATACATGCACCTATAGATATATATACTCCTCTAGTATATATATATATAATATATGTATATATGCACCTCTATACTCCTCTATAGTATATGTATATAATAAATATAGGCAAGTATAAAGAATGTGGTTCATGAGTTCCTTTTGTATACCTGCTGGCAAACTTTATACTGCATGATATTGCGCACATGTACAAAAACATATGTATACTATGCACATTATATATAATACATATGCATATATATATATGTATATATACATATATGCAGAGAGAGAGACAGACAGACAGGTAGGCAGAGACTGATATATACTGATAACAAACTTTCCGCAATCAAGTATACGTTATACGACATAAAATCATAAAATCCTTCGGTGTGTTTAGCGATTGCTTTGCATCAGATAAGAAACGATAATGATGATAATGAATAATATAAAGATATATATATATATGCCTATACCGATACACAATATATATACACACATGGATATATAATTATTATAATATATACATATACATTATACATTTATAGTGCTCACGGTGACCATGGCTTCATTCAGATGTTCGACGCTGAATTAAGGCACGTGCGTTTGTTCACACAGTCATAAAACATGTGCTATATTATCCCATGACTATTATATCTTATACGCCGTTTAGACTAAACGATGTGGGGGAACCTTATGTCTCGAAATAAGTTTTAAGTATACATGCTGTGCATGCATGCTCAAATGTATATAAAATAACATACATGTATAGCTTTCAGATACGAATCCATTTCAATCAAACTATGTGTCTATAAAACGATAGTCTATAGAATTTATTTTAAACCATTTCTTATAAACATATATTATATATAATTTTTAATGTACGTACAATGCATATATATTATAGTGGTTTGCTAAAGTGCGTTGCCCAATGTACAGACATGTGTAATGTATGTATGAACGTATGTATACATATATGTATACATATATGTATGTATGTATGTTTGAACGTATGTATGTATGCATGTATGTATATATGTATATCTGTATGTATGTATGTGTATGTATGTATGCATGTATGTATGTATGCATGTATGTATACATATATGTATGTATGTATGTTTGAACGTATGTATGTATGCATGTATGTATATATGTATGTCTGTATGTATGTATGTGTATGTATGTATGCATGTATGTATGTATGCATGTATGTATGTATGCATGTATGTATGTTTGTATGTATGTATGTATGTGTATGTAATGTATGTATGTATGTATGTATGTATGTATGTATGTATGTATGTATGTATGTATGTATGTATGTATGTATGTATGTATGTATGTATGTATGTATGTATGTATGTATGTATGCATGTATGATGCATGTATGTATGTATGTATGTATGTATGTATGTATGTATGTATGTATGTATGTATGTATGTATGTATGTATGTATGTATGTAATGTATGTATGTATGTGTATGTATGTATGTATGTATGTATGTATGTATGTATGTATGTATGTATGTATGTATGTATGTATGTATGTATGTATGTATGTATGTATGTATGTATGTATGTATGTATGTATGCATGTATGCATGTATGCATGTATGCATGTATGCATGTATGTATGTATGTATGTATGTATGTATGTATGTATGTATGTATGTATGTATGTATGTATGTATGTATGTATGTATGTATGTATGTATGTATGTATGTATGTGTTTGTTTGTATGTATATATATATGTGTGTATGTATGTATGTATGTGTTTGAATGTATATATGTATGTTTGTATATATGTATGTACATTGTACAATTGTACGTATATATATATATATATATATATATATATATATATTTCGTTTATAATTATGACAGACAATATATGCAGGACTGTCACTTTATAGAGTTGCTACTTAGCAAATGAGTTAATTGTTTTTTTGCAAACTTTGATTTTTATGAACTG